>CM034148.1:199790090-200347590 GCA_019776745.2 Taxus chinensis
ATCTCTACAATATTGTTTTATCGACAAGACGAAATTGACTTCCCGGTAAAAATGTTGATCATGTCCCTGTTTAAATAGATAAATTTGTGTTTTTCAGAGACTCATTCAGTATCCTTCGTAACTCCGAAAATGGGATGTTAAGCTTCATTCATGTACATTGTTGTGTGGGGAGTCACCTTAACCTTTGGTTTGACCCCGAATGAACATTTTTGATCTTTTTTATGCCCTACTGGGAGCAATGTTACACCGTTTTGTAGTTGTAAGAAGCTACTAAAACTATAAAGTTGGCTTTCGTTTTGAACCGCCATTTGAATCTTGGACAATGAAATGCTTATCCATATTAGAAAACCTCTAGTATTTTACTACACAATTGTCTGGTACTTTCAGTCTGAGGAAAAACACTTTCCTGAGCGATTGGAAAAGCCATTTTGTAGGCTTCTGGTTGTAGTTGACTAGGTCAAATGGGACCAACTATAACCAGAGGCTCCAAAAGATGTTGTTTTTTGTAAACCGTTTGCCAGTTTTGAATTCTGTCAGTTCCTATGAATTCTTGGTGTATAGGAGGACACGTAGAAACTTACCTGGAGTGTGTTTTCTCATTACAGGACAACGTCGAAGTTGGTTTCTTAGCCTCTGAGTGTAAATTGAACATTTTTGCAGCTAGTAGGGAAACATAAGAAGGTAGTTGTATCACCCATGTCAGGTTGCTTAAACCATCGTGGAAATTTGTTGACACTTATAAATAACTATTTGAAACTTTATTGTGTGATTTGTTGTGTGAAATTAAACTTTTGGCAAAATAGTGTCTCTCTCTTCCCTATTTCTTATCTCTCTTTGGTTAGGAAATGAATCAAATTGAAAAAGAAATAAATGTGTCTCTAACCTTTTTCCTTCAAATACAAAATTATTAATGGTATTATGTAAATGGGAAACTAAAAATGTTAATTATACGATATTAGGGTGGATGCCATGCCAGTGATATATCGTTGATTTCATGCTCACATGGTTTTGCAGGATGCAAGAAAGACGGTGAAAAGGCGTTGTGCAATTCATTATTTATTATTGTAATTTATATAGTTTCTTGTAAAATGTTTATATGTATAATGTAGTCCCATGTTACAGAAAAGGATATGTTTGAAATTTGCTAATATGTCTGAGATGCTAGTTTTAGGGATACCTTGGGAAATGTGCATTTAATCATAGGTTCAATTTGATTCATAGGTTACTTTTGGTAAAAAGGATTGATATATATATATGTATATATATATATATATAAGTATATATATTGTAGTATATATCAGTGTATATATAAATAAATTTGAATTTAATATCTTGTAGTATGTAATTTAGTGTGCAATAGATGATTAAATAATTGGTGTTGTGTTCCTTACCTTAAAAATGTAGTAGAGAATCTAAATAAACAATCAACCTTAGTTAAAACTTGCACATATGTAACCCTTCTGCACATTCCTTCTTAGCATAGAATAAATTGAAAATGTAGAATGAACTTAAATTTTGCACTTGATGGAACCTCCTAGTTTAGGTAAATACGACCCCTAGTTTGAGTTTAACATCATAGTTGGTATGTTTAATGACTTTTTCATGAACCCATATTTTAGGAACGACATGGTCTAACTTTATCCGGAGTATGTGGTTTCCTTCTACGTTTGGTAAGTTGTGCATGGGGTAAGGAGAATGTCTTCTCTTCAGGTCCGACACTGTGTTGAGTGTGAAGACCACTCTTGGAGTCACCTTAAGAATCCTTGTTCAAAGCAATGACTATGTGTTGTAACCTTACCATTTATGGATTAAGTAGAGCTATTACTCCCTTAGTATCCTAGTGGACTACCAAGTCTTACGAAGTTAGATCTAGAATTTTTTCTTGTCATTGAATGAATTCCTTTTTGGATCCAGATGACACAAATGGAGTTAGGGAAATAGTTTTTCTTTGACTTAAACTCTTGTTAATGATCTCCTTAGTTCTTCGAAGATAGATGTGTTACCTTGGGTTACTAACAACATAACACCTTAGTCTTTCATGAAAGTTGTTTAGCATAAATATGTACTCTCACCTTAAACTCATATATAGTTTGGGTGTAGATCCTTAGGTGCAATTGGAATTAAGTCAAACCTTGGCTAATTAAGGGGTTAACTCATGGGTAGAAAATGGTAAGTAACTCCTTGCAAATGAAATTGATTTGAAATATGTTGACTTTAGAGAACCCAGGAAACTGAAAACTTTGTCCCGTAATCCCTTGTTATGCCTTTTATGACATTAAGAATAAAATAAATTTCACATGTGGAATCGTGAAATGTAGAATCATGGGATCTTACCTTGAACACAAATCACTTGTGGTTCATGTGTAGTTTATAATGCTTCCAATCATGTACTTCTTTAAGATGTTACACAAGTACTTTCGTAATTCTTTTGTTATAAAATGATGCTAATAATGAGACCATATTGTGCAATGTAAAGAGTAAAGCATATAAGAGTAAAATGATATTTGAGGTTAGGAATAATGTCACTCTTGGAGTCCTTATAACTCAATTTAGACATTTACTTGTGTTAAAAAGAATATGAATTGCCTTGGTGAGATCAAACTTCGAGATTTATAAACCAAAGATATATATAAATCTAAATAAAATTTCTTGAATTTCTTAATGTGGAAATGTTGAATGGATTCAACAAGTTTTTGAACTATATTAACTATGGTGGGAAATAAATGTACCATGATCGAAGAATGTTTATGGGAAAAGGTATCTTGAATCTAAATCTCCCTTAAATCCTAATATTTATTTCTTGTATCACGTCATATTCCCTTATGTAGTAAGGGAAAAATTTAAACATTGAATAAACGTTTCAGAAACATAAGCTTAACATAAGAATGAGAGAATTAGGAACTTTGTATGTAATTTGAAATATGGAAAATAATTATGTAAGTTATGGAGATTGTCGTAAGGATAAAGAGCCAACTTAAATGGTGAACTGTAAGTTGAATGTGAAATGAATTTAAGAATCTGTAGGTGGAAAAAGGATAAAATTATCCTTGCACAATAATGTTCTTGGAATGTTAATCGTAACTAAGATGTAATCATGGTAATGATGTGTTGTGGGTTTTCCAATCCTTGAGTCTTTTCTTGTGGTTGGGTCATTGTTAGTATTCATTCGTTGGGGAAAGTGTGGCATCGACATGTATATGGTGTTGTCATGTGTCTATGTGAGTCGATGACTTATGTAAGTGTCTTATGCATTGTTGAGTTTCTCTACTTGGAGCCCTTGTGGCGTTGTGTAGTGAGCAATGTAAGTCAAAATAAAATTATCCTGGTATTTTTACTGTTGTATTTGTGTGTAAAATGTGGGCGTTACATTTGGTATCAGAGTGGAGGTTCATGCTCTCAAACCTCTGGGGCAGATTTGAGTTGTGATGGTGTTGCATGATGGTGGTGGATATTGGAAGAGTAATGTGATATAAGCGTGATGTGAACTATGTCGTAATTGTGAAATTGTGAACGCACATGTTGTGTATGTCACTTAGTGCGTATTTTTTTATCATGTTGATGTGCTTGTGATGAGAGTATTCTCTCTCCTTTTCATGGATTCTATGAAGAGTTCATGTGTGATGTACCACCTTATTGTGTGTGACAAAAGAATGTTATTGTGGATTGTGAAGTGTTGGAGCATTTTTTCATTATGTGATATGTAGGTGTATTGATGTATTGCATGAAAAAATTGGTGTAAAGTGAATTAGATTGTATCGTGATGTTGTCACTATATTGTGATGAATCGTGTGCATCACCATGTTGTATTGCAATTGACTATATGTTGTAAAGTTAGACATTGTGTTCCTCATATGTATAATTCATGTAATATGTGATGGTTCATGTCATGATTTAGGGGCATATGGTGAGTGTATGATCCCTATTGTACAGTGATTGCACTTTGGGTGTAGAATGTGGTAATGTGATGTATCGTAACCCATGAAAGTAATGATTGTGTTTTACCCTGTATATATACCATGCGTAAGATGCTATGGTTAATTTGTGTGAATCACCATTGTGTTAGTGATGTAGTTATGTGTTATGTTGTGGACCCTACACTAACTGACCCTAAGGGAAATTGGTAAAAGGTGTATGTTTGGAGTGAGGAAATGTGTACCATTGACCAATCACTCGAGTCGAGTACGAGATAGGAAGTGGAGCCTTACATAGGCTGAAAACCCACTTTTGTTCGTTTGGTATGTGTGGCACTTTCTCAACGGGTGTCATGCATATTGTGTTTCGCGGACACCTTAGGCTCAGTAGATGGTGACTTGTACTCCTTTCTCTCTCCCGATATGGTTATCGTATGGATTCAACCTATGTGATTTTGACTATGTTGAGCCTTGTCGAAGTGGTGGCGGGATGATTCAAACAGAGATGATGACAGTTGTATTATTGATATGATATTTTATGAGCTGAGGCTCGATGTTTCTGAGTTCCAGCAACTCGTTGAGTACCCCCTTGGTGGTTATATAAGGCCACATAGTTATCGTAATGTGTTATTCCTATACATGTATTTTATTCGTAAATTGAACACTTTCCCTTTTCTTGCTAGAACCAACAGTTTTCTTGACTGACATGTTCTTATATTTTGGGCATTTATTTGGTTGTTGCACTAACATTCAGATTTTGCACTAACCATGGCTAATTAGCCATTTACTTTTCTTAGTTTTAAATTGTGTATCAAGTTTAAAAATTTTATATCCTAGCCCAAGGCTTGGGATTTTTGCCACTTGGCATTTGATATGGATTGTTATGTTGGTTCTAATGTCGTAATGTGTTGGAATAGGGTCATGGGATTCACCATGGAGTGGTGGGACCTATGGACCTGCTTCGTTGTATGGGGGTATGCCCCAAGGAGTTACAGATAACTAGCGGGTTGTTGAACCATGAGTTATTATGTCACTTGGGTTAGAGGTGTCTGGACTCTATGTGCCTAGGGCCATAGGGTGACCGACCTCTTTTGGGGAGTGAAAAGGAAAATTTATCTTTATTTTATTGCTTGAGGGAGGCATAAGAGACTTGAGGGAGGCATAAGAGACTTTAGGGAGGCATAAGAAATTTGTGTGGGTGTGATTGATGCTTTGGGAGGTATATGGAGTTTTTTTGTGATGCATGGGAGGTTTATGTGGTTGTTTGTATTGTTATGCTTTGGGAGGTATGTGGAGTTGTTTTGTGATGTTTGAGATGATTATATAGCCATTTTCTAATGCTTTAAGAGGCATATGTCGATATTTGTGATGCTTTGAGAGGTATATGGAGTTGTTTTGTGATGTTTTGGGAGGTGTATGATGTTGGTGTTATGATTTATGTGTACTTTTGTGAGTTTGTGTTTATGTTAAGGATTGATGTTCCTTGTGTATGATGTTGTTTCCATCTTGAACCTATATAGCTATAGTTATGGTTTTGAGTTGTTTGAAACCTTTATATGTGTACATGTTGGGAATTCCATGTTGTTGTAGTCTTCTTATGTTACGAGTATATTGTGTCAGAGAGCATGTGTGACAAGTACTATGTTGTGAGAGCTATGTATGTTCTTTCCATGGTTTAGTTGAGTTCTTGTGATGTGATACAATCATGGAAGTATGTAGAAATATGTCTTGTGAACCATTAGTGTTGTGTTTGTCCTTGATGTGGTATTGTGATGTCAGTTATCTGTTGGGCACCCACAAACATAAGACAATTAAATCTTTAAACAATGAAATATTAATACTTGAGAGTTAATAAATATTTAAAGGATAAAATATTAAGTAAATAAGTAAAAGAGAGCCTTCAATCTTCACATAACATTAAAATTTAAGAATTATCAAAATTTTTGTTTCCTGTGGTCACACTTTGCATCGACAAGTATGTTTTGTTAGTGACATGTGTCATTATTGAATTTCTTCCTTGCTCATTACCCTTTCTAGCTTGGTTGTGTCACATCGAGGACGATGCTCTTATAAGGGGAGGGAAATGTAGTGCCCATTTTTAAAAAATAAAATAACATTAAAATAAAAAAAAATAAAATATAAAAGAAGCATTTGGTGCAGGTGTTTGATGGGGAGTGAGTTGGTAAAGGCATAGGCTTTGGAGGAGACGTGTGTGGGATCCTTGTCAGAGCAGTGTGGTCTACAAGGGCATTGTCCTTCCATTAAAACTTGTCAAGGCTCTACCTCCATGTTAAGTAATTTTTTGGCACTTAGGAAGATAGTTTCACCCAGTAATAATACAACACTATTGTTGAAAGGCAAATGTGACCCTCACACATTTCTAAATCCACTAAAAAGGTAGTCAACATGTTGCAAACATAATAAATTTTTAACTGCTCAATGTTTCTCTGGACAATCTTTTTGCGTGCCTCAAAAACACATGCAAATGTATGTCATTTTACTTGATCCATTTAAGAATACAAGAAGATGGCCTCTATTGAGATTTGGAATATACCAGTCTGCTAATCCACAGAGGTGTATAAAGTTTTTCTGAAATTTCGCTCTAATTGGATGTTCAGAAAATTTGAAGCTATAGGTAGGGTATGGCCATCCTTATAAAGTAAATAATATGTGAGAATGTCAATAGTTGGACAGTGACATTGCTCAGAGATAAACATGTAATACTATTAAAAACTCATATTTTTATATAAAAATATGATCTAGATCTGCAAACTGTACCTAATGGTTTTAATTTCCTCTTAGAAAGGGAATGTATGCCTTCCTTTCTATTCATTACTTCTATGCAAAAGAATGTTGAGAGAGAAGAACTAAAAAAATAGATTTAGAGGCACTCAATTTCAAGAAGGATTCTGGCTGTGTGAATGCACTTATTGCTGCTTCTAAAATGGTGGCCTACATGCAAGATAATCTTTTTATCCAAGTCTACCAGTCCATTTTGTTGTTATTTATCTTTTATAGTTTGAGTTATTGATAGAGGAGAAGATACATGAATGGAATAATTAAATTCTATTATCTTATTGCAATGCTTGGCTCTTTCTTTCATTGGTCTCCCTGATGTGAAAGTTCTCATGTTATTGGAAGATTTTATCCTTGTCAATGGAAGTTAGGATAACAATTGATAATGGTTATTCAATTTTGACTCTCAATGGAAAGGAAACTTGTATTGAAAATCAGCCAGTATTAAAAATCCTTGCCTTAGGTGGGTTCTCCTTCAAAGCTTGATAAAGATTTCATATTACACATTGGGTTGTTGTGAGCATCCTAAATGATTAAGACTATGTAGATTTAAATGGATATTTTCCTGCTAAAGTGTAGAAGCATTTGAAGGAGAATTTTGTTTGCTGGAGAAAAGGATTTATGAACATGTGGCTCGTGGACTATTACAATTTTAAAGGTGGATATACAAAAATCATCCTTATGGATTGATACCTAGTCTTGGCATGTTCTAAAGAAAATAAAGGCAATGTGAAGGTCAATGCAAATTATTTCTACATATCCTTGATTATTCTTCCTTGTAATAAAAGAATATTCAAGAATGACATTTAATGATTGCAAGGTTATGTTCTAGTTTGGATCTTGAGCAGGCCTTAGTCAATCATGATATTACATAATGTGGAAACATATTGTTTGAAATTTTCAAGGGAGAATGAAGATTTGTGTGTCATCATGGAGGAAAGATCAACCTACATGAAATGTCATGACGAAATGCTCAAAGTGAGATGCTGAACTGAATCCCATAGGTTTTGACTTATTTCGTTCCCAGGCATGGTTCATCTCTCCTTGTCTTTCATAATTATTGTTAATTTAGTTTCTCATTTGTGATGAAAGATAATTTTAAAAGCTTAGAATTATCATACATTTAATTGTTATATTAACTGGTTACAAATCAATAAATGTCATATCGTAACTCACGCAGTCAAAATAACACTTTTGTAATAAACCATGAACTTCAACCCTCATTCTGAGGTGGTTTAGAAAACTTCCTGCCCAAACTAGATATCTACAATATTTTTTTATCGACAAGATGAAATTGACTTCTTGGTAAAAATGTTGAACATCTCCCTATTTAAATAGATAAATTTGTGTTTTTTGGAGACTCGTTAAGTACCATTCGTAACTCATAAAATGGGATTTTAAGATTCATTCGTGTACCTTGTTATGTGGGGAGTCACCTTAACCTTTGGTTTGACCCTGAATGAACATTTTGATCTTTTCTGACGCCCTACTGGGAGCAATGTTACACCGTTTTGTAGTTGTAAGAAGCTACTAAAACTAAAAGTTGGCTTTTGTTTTGAACCGCCATTTGAATCCTGGACAATGAAATGCTTATCCGTCTTCGCAAACCTCTAGTATTCTTACTAGAAAATTTCCTGGTCAAACCTTTCAGTCTAAGGAAAAAAAACTTTTTCTGATAGTTTGGCAAAGCCATTTTGTAGGCTTTCGGTTGTAGTTGACTAGGTCAAACTGGACCAACTATGACCAAAGGCTCCAAAAGGCATGACTCTTGAATTTTGTAAACCGTTCGTGGCAGTTCTGAATTCGTGTTTCAGTTCCTATGAATTCATTGGTGTATAGGAGGACACATAAAAACTTACCTAGAGTTGTTTTCTCATTAGAGGACAACGTTTGAAGTTGGTTTCTTAGCCTTTGAGCAGTTAATTGAACGTTTTTACAGCTAGCAAGGAAACGTAAGAAGGAAGTTGTATGACCCATGTCAGGTTGCCCAAACCATCGTGGAAATTTGTTGACACTTATAAATAACTATTTGAAAACTTTATTGTGTGATTTGTTGTGTGAAATTAAACTTTTGGCAAAATAGTGTTTCTCTCTCTTCCCTATTTCTTTCTCTCGCATTGGTTAGGAAATGAAATAAATGTGTCTCTAACAATTTTATTTCAAATGCAAAATTATTAATGTTATTATGTAAATGGGAAACTAAAAATGTTAATTATGCTATATTAGGGGGTGGATGCCATGCCAGTGATTTATCATTGATTTCATGCTCACATGGTTTTCAGGATGCAAGAAAGATGCTGAAAAGGTGTTGTGCAATTTATTATTATTATTATTTTTAATTTATATAGTTCCTTGTAAAATGTATATATGTATAATGTAGTCCCATGTTACAGAAAGGTTGTGTTTGAAATTTTTAATATGTCTGAGATGCTAGTTTTAGGGATACCTTGGGAAACATGCATTTAATCATAGGTGCAATTTGATTCATAGGTTACTTTTGGTAAAAAGGATTGGTGAAATGTATGGATTGATATATATATGTAAATAAATTTGAATTTAATATCTTGTAATGTTTTTAGTGTGCAATAGATGATTAAATAATTGGTGTTGTATTCCTTACCTTAAAAATGTAGTAAAGATAATCTAAACTTGAAACAATCGACCCTGTAGTGAATTAAAACTTTTGCATATATTTCTCTCCTTGCATTTCCTTCTTAGCCATGGTTAAAAATGAAAACTTGAATGAACTTAAATATGTTACACTCTATGGTGCACCTTGTGTAGTTTCAAGTACTCAAATTACTAATGTTATTATGTAAACAGTAAAAATGTTAATTATGCTAGACTTGTGTCGATGAACCCATCTTTTAGATTTAGGTCAAATTAAGACCCCTATGTGGTTTTTTTGTGGAATCGTCATGGTCGGTATGTTTAGTTCCATTATCGTCGTTGAACCCGAAGGTTAGGAAAGACCTATATGTGGTCAATACTTTACCCTCTAGAGTAAGTAGATTTAACTCCCTTAGTATCCTAGTGGACTACCAAGTCTTACGAAGTTAGATCTAGGAATTTTCATTTATCATCGAATGAATTCCTTTTTTGGTCTAGATGACACAAATGGAGCTAGGGAAATAGTTGTGCTATGACTTAAACTCTTCTTAATGATCTCCTTAGTTCTTTGCAGATAAATGTGTTACCTTGGTTACTAACAACATAACACCTTAGTCTTTCATGAAGGTTGTTTACCATAAATATGTACTCTCACCTTAAACTCATATATAGTTTGGGTGTAGATCCTTAGGTGAAATTGGAATTAACTAAACCTTGGTTGATTAAGAGGTTAACTTGTGGGTAGAAAATGGTAAGTAACTCCTTGCAAATGAAATTGATTTGAAATATGTTGACTTTAGAGAACCTAGGAAACCAGAAACTTGGTCCCGTAATCCCTTGTTATGCCCTTTTATGACATTAAGAATAAAAGAAATTTCACATGCGGAATCGTGAAATGTAGAAACATGGGATCTTACCTTGAACACAAATCACTTGTGGTTCATGTGTAGTTTATAATGCTTCCAATCATGTACTTCTTCAAGATGTTAGACAAGTACTTTCGTAACTCTTTTGTTATAAAGTGATGCCAATAATGAGACCATAGTGTAATGTAAGAGTAAAACATATAAGAGTAAAATAAGATTTGAGGTTAGGAATAATGTCACTCTTGGAGTCCTTGTAACTCAATTAGAAAGTTACTTGTGTTAAAAAGAATATGAATTTCCTTGGTGTGATCAAACTTTGAGAAAACAAAAGATATATATAAATCTAAATAAAATTTCTTGAATGTGGAAATGTTGAATGGATTCAACAAGTTTTTGAACATTTATTAACTATGGTATGGGAAATAAAGATACCATGATCGAAGAATGTTTATGGAAAAAGGTATCTTGAATCTAAATCTCCCTTAAATCCTAATATTTCTTTCTTGACATCACGTCAAATTCACTTGTGTAGTAAGGGTAAAATTTAAACATTGAATAAACATTTGAGAAACATAATCTTAACATAAGAACGAGAGAATTAGGAACTTTGTATGCAATTTGAAATATGCCAAATAATTATGTAAGTTATGGAGATTGTTGTAAGAGATAAGAGCCTATTTAAATGGTTGAACTGTAAGTTAAATGTGAAATGAATTTAAGAATCTGTAGGTGGAAAAAGGATAAAATTATCCTTGCATAATAATGTTCTTGGAATGTTAATCGTAACTAAGATGTAATCATGGTAATGATGTGTTGTGGGTTTTCCAATCCTTGGGTCTTCTTCTTATGATTGGGTCATTATTAGTGTTCGTTCATTGGGGAAAGTGTGACATCGACATGTATATGGTGTTGTCCAACGATGTTTGTTATTTCGGAGTTTAACATCCCACATGTACTATGATTCATGCCTTCATCAAGGTTATGCATTGGTCCTTCGTGGCTTTTGTGTTTCCTTGTTGAAGACAAACATGGAATGGAAGCCTATGCGAGGTGTTGCATTCCACACCAACACACATAGCTGAAGATTACATGTTGTTAATCAATTGTTGCAAGTTGAAAAAACTAAGAAAACTGTATGTTACCCACCTTATTTAGGTTCGTCCATCTGAAATGAAGTTTCGAGTTTCCCATTTTTGCACAAGTTCAAAAATTGTCAATAAGTAGGTGATGAATACAGGCAATAGGAGTGAAGAACTAGTTCAAATAAGGACATTGTTTTGAATCATATGCAAGGCAAAATATAAATGTTGCATATTCATCATGGATAATGGTAGTACTGATAAATTATTTTCTTTTGAGATGGTTTAGAAGTTAAACTTCAAAATAATGAAGCATCCTCACCCTTATAAGATGTACTGGGTTTAGAAAGATCATCAAGTATTGGCAAATCAACTATGTTTAGCTGATTTTCAAGTTAGTAGATATCATGATCAGGTTTTGTGTGATATATTGCCCATGGATTTGTGACATCTTCTATTGGGTATACCATGGAAATTTGAAAGAAAACTCATCCATTATGGATGGGAAATCACATATACATTGGTGAAGGATAGAGTTAGGCATACACTGAATCCAGTGAACAATAGGTAAGCATGGTATGAAGAGAAATCAAGAGTGATGTTCATGGGATTGAAAGAATTCTTTCAGTAGGAAGAAGAGGATGATGAGAAAGAAAATATAATTAGCACAATTAAGAAGATGCGGGAATGGCTAAGTGGAGAGAAGAACTACCAAAGTAATATGCAAATAAGAGTAAGGAATGTGAAGGAGGTGAATTTGCATATCATGACGAGAACATGGACAATGATCACCTAGTAGAGATAGTCAAGAATGGATCTAACTTAGAATTTGAGGAAGACGATAACCAATCAGATATAGTGACAGATGTAAACACTCTTGTAAAGTGTGAAAAAATAGTCCAAGAAGACACAAGAATGCAAGGACCAAGAGAGAACAAGCATGAATAATACATAGTGGTCAAGAGTGAAGAGATAACTCATAATTTTATATCTCATACTTCCTTTGATTTTGTGTATACAGGTTTGTCACTTGGCAAGGTGAAGGAACAGTCACATAAAGGAGTATAACTTAAGAAAAAGATAGAATTTATCTGCCTTGAAAGTGAAAAGAACCATGAAGATCCAAATAAGGATATCAAATATAGTTTACTAGTAAAAGAACATGAAGAAACATCACAAAAGGAGATGAAACACATGTATAATCTTAGTCAGAATTTGGAAAGGACAATATACATTCCTAACACAATCAATGGGCTCATGAAGACAACTAGTTCAAAGATGGAGGAGTTAGTAATGTGTATAATATAATTGAGGAAGATGAAGCAAATGTGGAGTTTAGATGAATATCACTTTAAGAATCTCATATGTAATTGGAAGCGAAGGAAGAAAGAACAAGAAGCTTGCAAGCAAAGAAACATCAGAATACTTCTCATTACCCTTGGGTGTATGATGCAGGAACATCACTCAAAACGCTAACATAGGAATGTTAGGATCAGTTTTGGCTTGTTCAGTCTTTAAACGTGTCTTAAGAGTCATTCAATCTATCTTGTTGTGCTATAGAGGTCAAATTTTCAATTTATGGAGTTTCCCTCCATTTTTACAAATTTAAATTTTTTAGTCTCTATTAAGCCAATTTTAGCTTTCTAGTTAGGTTTAGGGGTTTTAGAAGTATTTTCTCATGTTTTAGATTGATGTAGACATTTTTTTAGTCTTTGGAGTTCCTTTTTGAGGTTTAGGTGTGGTCATTGTAAATCATAAACCTTGTTTAAGCTCCTTTTGCAAGTGTGCAACCTCCATATGACCTTTTCTAATGTCCTAAATGGGTGGTTATGAGGAGGAACTCGAGAAAGAGGCATAAAAAGATCATTTTGTAACTATTTTCTACATTGAACAATTGAGAAAAAGGAATATTGGATCTCCAAGAAAGGTTTTAGGTGTTAATTGAATGTATGCATACTGTGTAAAATGGAATGTGGTATATGAACTGTCAAGAAAAGGATGAAACAACATGAGTGATTGTCTTCTTAAACTTTCATGATTGGTATGTGTTCTATCATCTCAATTTTGTATCTTTAAAGGAAGTTTCATAACTATTACATGGTTTGTTTGTTAAGAACAATCTTAACTAGCCTATAGTAGGGTATTCATCATTGTACAGTCAAGAAAAGGAAGGGTTAAGGAAAGGTTTGTAGTGAGAGACTTAAAATTAGTGAATATGAAGGATTATGTGATTCCTTTCAAGCTTTGACAACCTTTAGAGAACCTTAACAAGGAAAGAAAATCTATAACTAAGTTGTATCACTTTGGAAAACCCATGGAACTCCTATTTTCCTATGGTAGGGTAGGGTAATCATTAGTGCATGCACATATTTTTGTGGTTGATTATAATATACTACTAAGATTATGGGCTTGGTGACATTGGTACAGACCTAAAGAAAGTAGTTTTAGACCTTGAAAACTCAAGAGTAAATGGAGAGTAAATCTTCTCTACTAGGTCCACTGTGAAACCCTAGTAGGGTTTAATGGAACCAAGTAATTTGAAGACCCTAAAATTGATTTTAAAAGCTAAAAATCTCAAGAAAAAATGATGGCCTTGTCTTCATACATATTTATGAGGAATGTTTCATTGATGCGGTTTTAAGAGAGATAAAAAGGTGATAGTCCTCATAAAGTATTGTAGCACTATTTAGGAGACCTACTAGGAAACAAAAATTGTGATTTTGATGCATTATTTACAAAGAAGATGATTGTGAAACTTTTCATACAAATTATTTGTCCAAATGGGTGCCTGAAAAGATAATTGATTTGTGAATTGAGTCACTAAAACAAAGATGCACTTGCCTTGAGGCAGGGCTAGTAGAGGAGGTCAAGCTTAAAAAGAAGGTGGTGAAGAAAAAGACACTTGTATTAGGAGTTGAACAAAATAATTTAGTACACACTTGGACCTTGATAAAGGGTATCCAAAACAATTGATAATTCTTCCAAGGGAATTTTATATTGTTCCAAACTCAAACTCACCAAACTCCTTGTTCTCAAGAAGCCTAATTGACAGTTTTAGCTAAAGGAGGACAAAACACCCAAATCTAGTGATTTCAATCCATTTTGCAATTGGATAGGCATGATTAGAGGCTAGTGAGTGTGTTTTAAGGTTTACATCAAGCCATTTGAATATTTGAGGTCAAAAAGGCAAGATTTGGAGGTTTCTTGAGTTGGGAAACAAGCAATTAGCAAAGCTAGAATGGTTGATTGATTTTTGTTGAATCAAACTAACTTGGTTGAGTGTGTAGAAGTGTCGTATGCTATGCATCAAAAAATTGGTGGAAAACTAGAAGGATATTGAGACTTTAAATAAACTAAAAGTGTGGGTAACCCGATTCAAGAAGGAGGTAAAGGATCTAGATCTCCTAGTGCAAAAGTATGTGAAAATGATTCAACAACTTGAGGTGCAAGCTAAGAAGCTTACTTTTGATCTCCATAATTGGCATCGTTAGTTTCAATATACATTGCCCAACAAAACATGGTTAAATACATGGAAAATATATGCACACTTAGATTCTAATAGAAACTAATGAGAAATAGATTTACAAGGTGTTATAAACATCCCTACATGCTTAAGACAATGTCAGTGGTAGACTGTTAGAATGTGAGTGTAATACGCCACACAATACCTTTTTGGAGTATAAACTCAAAGAATGTTGGATTGACTAGAAACATTACAAAAAGGCATCCAAAGTGCCATCACTCTTCATGGGAAAGATATAAACAATGCCAATAAATATTATTTGTATGAATTCATACAAACATTATCAATGTTGTAGATATATTTTGATAAAGTGAATGAAAAACACGTAGACTAGAATGTGTACAAGGTAAAATTAGAAACATTACTCTTCACTATAAAGATAATGAAGAATACCCCATAGTATGTCCTAATAAATATTCTCCTCCATAAAATCAAAGCATCTCAGATAATTCCACCTCTGAATTTCACTCCAGTTAGTCACCCATCACAATCCAAACAACCCAAAAAATAGCCATAAGGAAAAGGAGCAACAAAATATTGTGGTAGGTAATACATTTTTTTGAAATATACTTTTACAATATTATTTAGTCTTTGTACTTATGACCGCATAGATTAAAAACCAAAAATGACAGTATATAAGGGAGTTTCTACAGATTGAAAACCCAAAAGGGTGCTCTATTGGAAAGTCTGCTTGATTAAAAACCTAAAAGGGTGGCGAAATAGTGCACATATGATGTAAATTGGTAAATGGTGTCTTGTTTGCCAAATATGAGCCAAGGTGATTAAATTCCACCATCGTCATTTAAAAGAAAAACGCCCAACCCTTTCCATAGATCCACACACCTGGATATAGTGGCGTTGTCACATCTAATAACTCCTTGATTATCTAAGAAGTCTGCCGTTGAATTCACCTCTCTCTATATACGTGGGAGATGGACTGAGAAGGAATTTTGCCAAGCCAAAATAAGATTTTTTGAAAATAAAACTCCAAGTTCTAGGCTAAGTCTTTACCTCTTTGCACCCCACTTATGATCACCTGTGAATCATCTTCAGTGGCCAACATTGTACAACTAATGTTAACAACAAGTTCTTGATTCGCAAGTGATCATAAGTGCGGTGTAAAGAGGTAAAGCCTTAGCCTGGAACTTGGAGTTCTATTTTCAAAATATCTTATTTTGGCCTGGCAAAATTCCTTCTTAGCTCACCTCTTGTGTATATAGAGAGGCAAATTCAACGATAGACTTCTTAGCTAATCAAGGAGTTACTAGATCTGACAACGCCACTATATCCAGGTGTATGGATCCATGGGAAGGGTTGGTATTTTTTATTTTAAATGACGGTTGTGGCATTTAATCACCTTCACTCCATCTTCCTTCTCTTATGTTTGAGTTAGTGTGTTGGAGGGTTGGTTTCGAGTTTGCTCAATGGTTTCGCCTCCCCTTTTGTGCTTGTTTCTCGATTGTGATTGTCGGGAGGTGGCCTTTGTCAATGACATCTCTAGCACCCAAATCAATTCTATTTTCTAGATAAACTATGAAGCAGTGGGCCATGCCATTAAAATAATATTTGGTGATGAGTATTTGCGCACTTCAATTCGATCAAGGGTTAACAATGAGGTTTCTTCATGGCTTGTCACTCGCCTTTTGTTGGTTCAAGGCAAAAGGAGTCATTTCTAATTGTTGAGTGTTTTAGCAAGTCAGTTCCGAGTTCAATTGGAAGAGGCGATTCAGGGTGTGAATTTTGTTCCTCCTATTCAAGTTGTTGGAGCAAATGGTCTCTCATTGGAGGAGACTCGTCGAGTCATTTCTACGCTTTCACTAAGGATCGCCGAACTAATGAAATTTGTTTTAGAGGTACATGGATGTGGAGGTGAATGATCTTTCTAGGCAACAAGTCAACTTCACTTACAACAATAATCAACTCGCTTTGGTTCCGAGATTTAAGGCTCAGCTGGTCCGGTGGACTTTTTGTTTCAGTTGGCACTTTGGTGACAACCTTTGCATACCATTTATGTATACTTTCGTACATTATCACATTCACTACCATTTACCCATCCACATTTCTACACCAGCTACCTCGGCACAACCTTGGGGAGTCGAGTGCGGTTGAAGGTCATGTGTCGATTTTCATCTGTACAATGGCACTTACTAGGGAGATCTTTGAGTCTCCTAAAAAGGCTAAAATGATGTAGCTCTTAGGTCATCCTTCACCAAACAATATTGATTGGATCTCCTTATGAAGATAATTTCTATGATATACAAATATGATTGTCAAACACTGCACTACACACATCAAAGGGAACAACATATACTGTAACTTTGTGAAAAAAAACGTCTTATTAATTCCAAAAGTGATTTTACATTGTTTGGTAACCTTGATGGCTACACCTTTCTTTACACAACCCAATGAATGGACTTGGGTGATTGTAATTTTCCAACTTTATCATGTTCACTAACTCATTAATAATCAAATTAGCTTGAGAACATGTATCAAAAAGAATGTCCACCTTAATTTTCTTGACTTGAATTTTAGATGAAAAAGCTTAGTTAGTTTCTTTTTCTGAACAATATTATTACTACCTAAACATACCCTTTTGTGGATGAAGGTAAAACACAGTCTCATCCACCTCTTCACTACAAAATACTTCCTCTCCCTGGAGGATGACCATGGCCTTCTTATTATTTTTCTTATTTTTTAAGGGATGTAATTCCATGTGGAGCTTCCAACATTTTTCTTTGATATGAGTGTCAACATCACAATGTTCACAATTAACGTTAGTATCCTTCTTAGAAACAGAAGTATCATTTTTCATATCTTTCCCTTTTCCTTTGTCCTTCTGCTTGGTGTCACCTTTTTTGCTTGAAGCATGTTGAGAGGTAGATGAACTCTTCTTTTTTTCCATCTCTAATTAGTGGGTTTGACAACAACCTCATCTACATCCATAAGTTTGGCCAAGAGGAATGAACTCCTCAAGTAGCTATGAATTCCACTAAATATACTTCTCAGAAGGTCCCAGTCTGTTATATCTTTGCCCATATGGACAACTTTCTTTTGAATCTCACAAATGTATTCCTACACGTTCTGGCATTGTTTCTACCTGAGATATTGCCAATACATGGACCTTTCTTTCTTCATAACAAATAGAATAAAATTAATTTTTGATTAGCCACTTAAAATTATCCCACTTAGTAATAAGAGGAAGCTTCTTAATAATAAAAGAATGAGCACAACTTTCAAACCAAGTTAACAGCATGGTTGATTCAATTTTAACCTTGCAAAGGAAATTTGCTGACTCTCATTGATTTGATGCAAACTGAAATATACCTCAAGTTGATCTAGCCAATGATCTAGCTTCTCATTCATTCACGTCCCCATCATAGGGTTGAATCTCTATCTTTGTCCTTTGCTTTTAATGGAGGAAGTGTAGGGTAATGACATAGGGCTACTCCTCATCATACTCATGAAGTATCTTCTTCATTAATGGGTGTCCTAACACCTTGTTCGGAACACCAAGCTTCTCTATGAACAATCCCATGATGGACTCCAATTTCCCCATAGACAAGGAAATATTACCCACATCTTTGGACAGACTTGCCACATCCGCCTCCAACTTGTAGAAATGTTCTTATCCAATATCACTTGCATCTTCTCTACGAGCCATGTCTTGGATTCCTGGTTTCCACTACTTGGTGGAAGTCTTTGCTTCAAAAGGAATAAGGATACCTTCACAACTTTCGCTTCCCTTTCCGGTAAGGGGTGTCTAACTGAAAATATCAACACAAGTTAAACCCACATAAAAAAATTGATCTTAACTTCTATTGATACCAATTTGATCTGTAAATTGCCCTTTTCCTAACAATAAATCAAATCATGTTCTAGTGATAATTGAATGGGAAATTGAAAAAGTTCCTTTTAACCGATATAATGTGCATGAAACAATGCACATACTATACTGCAAAATGAGAGATAGAATGACAAATGAAGACACAAGAATTTGTCCTAGAGAAACCCAATGTGGGAAAAACTCTAGTGGGTAAGCAAATTACTTCCCTCTCACTATGCAATTCTCCAAAATACAAAGTTACTTTCCAATAGATTAGCCTTCAAGAAGGATTCAACACTCCTAATTGTATTTTCTTGCTTACAACCTTTAACAACGAAGAACTCACTCTCAATGAACAAAACAAGAAAGAACTTCAACTCCTCTATACTCACACTTGAACTCACTCAAAATCACTTGCTAAAATGAAGAATCAAACTTGTATTTATAGTTGTTCTGCCCACGGATGGAGGGAAAGGCAAAATGAACCCATATGGGCAATCCAAGCATTTACAACCGCTTGAATTTCCATTTTGACATCGTTGGGGATAGTATCACCGCCAATGACCACAGAGTGGCAAATTGTGCAATCGTCGGTCCCTACAGGTGGTGGTTGAACAACCACCAGTCTGTGAAGAGCAGCAGTTATGTAACCGTCGAGGTGATTACGTCACTGTCTCCTAAAAATCTCCAAAATAGAATGACGATTGCCTTATGATGTCATTCGAAGGTAGCTAGATCACCATCAACCTAACTAGACCATCTCCAGAACTAAAAATATGTTGAAAATATGTGCTACAAGTATCAAATATGGAGAATACATAGAATTGGGTAGTTTCAAATCTATTTTTGGACCACTTTCTATATATTTTAAACGTTGCTATTAAGAAATATATCTCTTAGTAAATTTTGGTGCTAATGTTAGCTTACTGAATGGGAGAGGATAATCTTCCTCACCTTAACATCTAATATTTATATGATTGCTTATTAATTTACGTTAAATATATTTGATTTTTACTTCCTTTTTGTTTGCTTTGGAACACATCTTAATTAGTTGATGGGATTGAAGGAAATTCATGAAACAATATAAAGATAATGTTTGTGGTGTTGTTACTTTATTATAACATTCTATGAGTGCATGCTAACAAGCTATTTAAGAAGGTAATACTCTATTTTGAATTTGTGACTTATGTTATCTTTACGTATCAAATTTAAAGTATTAACTATATATAATAAATAGATTTTATTCGTTTTTTTATTTTCAAAAATTGTGAAAATATGTTTTGTTATATGGATAGGCATTCTACAATGACAAATACGCTGAGTATAATGTAGTGAGTTGTTCATAATTATGTTCAACTTTAAATTTAATTTTTATTTAACTGTCACATGACAATCACAATCTTAAATTTAAAATCTATTTGACTCTCACATGAAATTTTTTTGTTATTTTTTAGAAAAGTCAATCAAAAATTTCTAATATCTAAATTATAAGGTGAAATTTAAAGCCCAATTTTTTTAGAGTTAGGATTTTTCTAACCCCAACATATTAATGTAACTATATTAATGTCATTTATATAGAAATTTGATGAAGAAGGCATTAGAATTATTAAAATTAACATGATATATGAAAAACCAAACCTCTAGATTGATATCCTTCTACTTATTTAAGAGAAATGTATTTATTTGTATGCATTTTATGGAGACTTTTACATGCCCCGCTTTCATACCTCTATATGGTAAAATCCAGAGTGCTCCAAATTTGACTCCTTGTTCTGTTCTTCTTTAGAGGGAAATTCCAAAGTTCTTGGACAGTGTGGGTGGCTCATGGGACCAGGTCAAATGATGAGATGTTCAATGTTCTTATATTAAAGTGGATGGGTCTTAAGAAGCTTGTGTTGGATGGTATGAAGGCTTATCAAAGTTCCTTTAATTTGTATCATTCAATTCATTTTGGGTTGCTGACCCCTCGGATCAGCTGGAGAAGTTTCTCCCGCCTGGTATTACTTTGAAGAATTGTTAGAAAGCTTTGTTTTGGAAGGCTGGCTTTCTTTATTTCAAGCTGTGCTGGATTTTAAGATTGTCTACATGCTTTTTAGAAGAAATCACTACCATCTTTTTACAAAATGTACTGGTTTGGCTTTGTCAAATGATAAGCCAAATTTCTGAACTAAATTTATAAGAAAAGCACTCCACATCCTAAATGTTTCATAATTTTATCAACTAAACTCTCAAGAGTTTAAAGAAAATGATATAACCGATAAGTCATTTGATGAGTTAAGGGGAAATTGATGTTGATTGGCAGATCGCGGAGGGATGCCATCCGTCTATCAAAATTTCAGAGTTCAAGAAAAATGATATAACCCATAATTTTAAAGTTATAAGCCATTTAAAATTATGTTGCCAAATGTCTCTAGTCATTGAGAGGCTGCCATGCATACAAGAAAGAATATCCAACCATGCTCTGGAGTGGGATGTAATTGTGAAGTGGTTTTATTCATTATTATTTTTTATGATAATGAATAAATATTTTGATTTTTGTCGTGTTTTGAGGGATATCTATTCAACCAGATTTATCTATAATTTGAATTGATCTTCATTCCTTTAAAACTGATAGTGTCACAATACATTTAACTATCATCTCCGATAATTAAACTATTGACATATCTTATGTTTTTCAGTGTTCAATATATTAGTCCTTTCACTTTTTAAAAAATATACTTGAGAAATCAAACCATATGTTCCATACTACATTTACAAAGTTACAAATTAGTATGGAGAAAGTAAACTCTAGCTTAGATTCACTAATTAGTATGTTCAATCCATTCCTTCTTTGCATGTAAAGAACAGACAAATGGGTTAATTGGAAATTCTAAATATTTCTGGCCCAGAAAATTTCTATGTTTATTTCTTTTGTAGTGCCCACATTTTACACACCCAAATACAACAGTAAAAATACCAGGATAATTTTTTTTTTGACTTACATTTCTCACAACACATAACACAGTAAGGGCTCCGAGTACAGAACGCGACACACATGCAACAATCACATAAGTCATCGACTCACAAAGACACATGCAGATGACCATTGGCATGTCGATACCACGCTTTTCCCAACGAATGGAATACTAGCAAAGACCCAACCACAAGAAACGTGACTTTAGGAGCGACGAACCCACGACATATCATTACTTTAAATGTATTTTAGTTACGACTAACTTCCCAAGATCCTTATTAGGTAAGCATGATTTTCTCCCTTTTTCCACCTACATGTCCTGAAAATTCGTTTCACAGTTCACTTATTGTTCAACCATTTAATTTGCTCTCTACCCTTATGACAATCTTTAGAACTTACATAAGTATTTTTTCCATATTTCAAAATGTCTACAAGATTCTAATTCTCTCATTCTTATGTTAAGATTTTGCTTCTCAAACGTTTATTTAAAGGCTACAGTCGTACCCTTACACTCAAGCGAAAGTGACTTGATGTCCAGAACAAAATCAAGGATTTGACGGAGATTTAGACACAAGGCAGCTTTTCACCAAAATATTTCTCGATTCACACTAAATTTATTTCTCTACCATTGTTATTATAGTTTGAAAACTTATTGAATTCCTATAAGATTTATAAATAGCTAGGTATACATATCTTTTGTTTTCTCAAAGTTTGGTCGCACCAAGGGACTTATATTCTTTGAAACACTTGATTATGTTTAATTAAGTTTTAAGGACTTCAAGAGTGACCTTAGTCCTAAACTCCAATCTCGTGTGCAACATTATATAATATGCACTTATATCGCACTAAGGTCTCGTTCTTAGCATCGTCTCGAAACAAAGAGATACGAAAGCACTTGTCTGACATCTTAAAGAAGTACAAGGCTAGGAGCATAATAAACTACACATGAACACAAGTGATCTATGTTCACAAAGATCTCATATCCTTGCATAGCATGTTTCCGCATAAGGAATATTCTTTATTCCTTAATGCCATATAATGACATAACAAGGGATTATGAGACAAGAATGCAGTTTCTAAGGTTCTCTAAAAATAACCTCTTTCAACACAATTTCGTATGCAAGGAGTTAGATTATGGTTTTCTAACCACAAGTGAACATCCTAGTCAATTAGGGTTTAGTCCCATTCCAATTTTTTTCACTTAGGGCTTTATGCTCTCGTATAGATTAGATTAAGGGTTAAAACGTTTTCACCCTATAAACCCTCCGTAAGAGATCAAAGCACTCTATTGTCACTAGCCAAAGATGGCACCTATAGCTAGGAGGATCTATTCATAAGCAAAATTTTAAGTGATAGAACCACTATTTCACTAGCTCCAAGATGCCATCTGAATCTCATAAGAAATTATTCCGATGCAGAAGATTTATTTGACTGTGTTGCTCCTATGTGTCTAGTTTATGTGGATGTCACCAAACGTACCTACAAGATGATAAACCCCTCTTCCAAGGATCTTATTTGCCTAAACCAAGGTGCTCCATCGGGTGAAAAGGTTAAGTTTGTTCTACTGACTTAAATTTCTTATAAGGTAAAAAGGATCACACATGCAGGCAAGTTAAGCACGAATATTTTATTAGGGTTCAGTGTTCCCATTAAAACTCTTTATTACGTTTACAAGGTATGTAAATAACCCAATGATTAATTTAATTGTTTATTGAATGCTGAGAAAGTACTACCATATATTAACTGCAATTTCAATTTACTATGTATAAATCAAACACTTTTTTTGCCTTACACAACTAAGAAACAAAATAAACCGGTGATTAGATGCCCATTCCCTAAGTATCCCTAAAACTGACATATCATGCATATTAACAAATTTCATTTATAACTTTTCAGTAACAAGAGACTGCATTAGACAGTTATTCATTTTACAATGACCTATAAAAAAATTACAATAATAATAATTAAATTACACATCGCCTTTTTCGTCGTCGAACTTCCATCCTGCAAAACCCACATGAGCATGATATCAGCGATAAATCGCTGGCATGGCATCCACCCTAAAACAATCATAATTATCATTTTTCAATTCCCATTTACATCTGACAATAATTACAATATGCAATTGAAATAAAAAGAAGGTCTAGAAACATGTAATTCATTGCATTTCATTTTTCTTCATTTTATAAACTCAGGAGAGAGAGAGAGAGAGAGAGAGAGAGAGAGAGAGAGAGAGAGAGAGAATATCATTTTGTCTAAAGTTCCAATACACACAAGTTTCATTATAGTGTTTTAAACAGTTATTTACGTGTGTTAAAAGTTTCCAGGGTGATTTGGTAACCCTACGAGGGTCTGCAACTTTCTACCTTTACATTTTCTCACTAGCTACAAAATGTACAAACATGCTCGGAGGCTAAGAAACTACTTCCAAAGGTTATCTTCTGATGAGCACGCACATCATGATTACATTTCTACGTGTCCCCAGATATACCAAGAGTTCATTGTAACTGGCAGAATTAAAAAAGAGCGAACGGTTTGCATTTGGCGGTTAGTTCTCCGGGGCCACTGGTTGTAGTTCACCTAGTTATAAAAATGCCAAAAGTTAACTCGAGGGCCTAGAAACCCGCATCCATAACTGACGTTTGAAGGAGAAGCACGCAACGAGACATCTCCTACTAGTTCCCCTACATAAGGAGAGTTCATCAGAGTCGACAAGACTGAGAACTAGTAAACCATTTTCAAATGGCGACAAGTGTTCTGGAGCAACAAGACGAAACTAGACTAGTTTGACCTCGTCAAACTGTGACCAGAGGCCTACAAAATGGCTTCGCCAAACTATCCCGAAAAGTTCTCTTTCCTATACTGAAAGTTCCATGCATTTGTCTAGTATAAATGCTAGAGGTTTGCGAAGACGGAACGTGATTTCTCTTTCCGGGTTTCAATTGGTGGTCCCAAACGAAAGCCAACTTTCTAGTTTTAACAACTCTCTACTGTTGAAAACCGGTGTAACAGGGCTCATATACGAGCGTCAAAAGGATGTCATATGATCGTTTCGGGTCAAACCAAAAATCAAGGCGACTCCTCGTATACCAAGGTACGCGAATGAAACTTCACATCTCGTTTCCAGAGTTGCGAAGGGTACTTAGTGAGTCTTCGAAAATGTAAAAATTTAACTATTTTAAGCAGGAAGAAGGTCAACTTATTCAATGGAGAGTCAATTTTTGTCTGCTTGATAAAATGATACTGGAGCAATCAAAAGGGGTAAGAGTTTTCTAGATCATCTCGAAGCGAGGGTGATAGTTCGTGGTTTAAAGTAGGCGAGTTATAATGGCTTCGAGAGTTGCGACACGTCACTTTATTGTTTTGCAATGAGTTGAAGAGACATTTAACTGCATTTAAGAATCTTAATAATTTAAAAATTCTATTTAGTTGCAAAAGAGAACTAAAACATGATAATTATGAGAGGTAAGGGAAGAAGGACCATGCCTGGGGAATGATTCGGTTGAAGCCGCAGGCTTGGGTTCAGCATCTTGCTCGGGCACTTCGCCAACCGGTTCACGAGCATCCTCAGCTCCATCACGTCACACCAACTTCCCGATTACTTGAAGTTTTTCAACAGATAAGTAGTTGCTTGAGCGTTTCTAAAACCTTTTGAACATATCCATTAAGTGCATAACTTGTAATCCTGGCATTCCATGGACAACATTTCTTTGAGGCATTTTGTCAAACAGTTGACTTGCCTTGTATAAGTTTCCGCCATTTGCATACTTGTCTACAATAGTGCATTCCATGCAGACTAAAAATCCTCTAACATTATGCCTTGATGGTTGTTCGAGGCTTGCTCTAGAGCTCCCATTTTGACAGAGGCTACGAGGATGCTGGGACAAGGTTGTGGAGTTTGGCTTTACAGGTACCCACTGCATTTGCTTGAAGGTTTCCAAGGCCTTTTTAACCAACTCTTTTTGTTTCCTTTTTTTTTAAATTTTACACCTCCTGCAATCATTGCTGCCCATAAACCACATTCCTTTCAGGCATTGACGAACCGTTTGCATGCTTCCACATTTTCCGTACATGTCTATCAAGGCATTCACAACTATTATATCTGACGAAAACCCACTTTCAAATGTTTTTTGATGAAACTCCATTCCTTTTTCCAAACCTCCATTTTTGGTACACACAGGGAGGATGCTGGCAAGGGTTGCTGAGTTTGGTTTTACACCTGCCAATTGCATTTTCTTGAAAATCTCCATGGCCCTTTCAAGAAGCCCATTTTGTGACATCCTGCAATGAATGCATTCCATGAGACCACGTTCTTCTCAGGATTTGTATTGAGAAGGCTAAAAGCCTCATCAAGAAGGCCATTTTGTGCATATCCTGCAATCATTGCAGTCCACGAGAATGCATCTCGTTGTATCATTTTGTCAAACAGTTCATGTGCCTTGTGTATGCTTCCACATTTTGCATACATTTCTATCAGGGCATTCGCAACTGAAACAGTTGACCAAAAATCCGGTTTTGACAATTCTCTGATGGATCTCCATACCCTGTTCCAAATCTTTCATTTTGGCACATGCTGGGTGGAGCTGGCATAAAGAACAAAACAAAATAAAACAAAAAAATTAGATTTCCAATATGTTTTGCTGGATATTCATACGCTGTTCTAAAGCTCCCACTTGACAGCGGCTGGGAGGTCTCCTACAAGCCTATTTGGCGCAACCATGTCTACCAGGGTAGTAGCAACTGCAACATCTGATAAAAATTCCTCTGTAGGTTCGTGTTTAGCAGCTGTCCACACGGAGGTAAGAAAGGAGCTCAAGTTTTGATGCATGGCTGAGAGGATGCTAGCATAGGGCGCAAAAGAAAACAAAATAGAACTCCCTTCTCATGGCGGTGGCGCTGCACACTTCCTCTCTCCACACAAAACCAAGGTGATGGAAAATAGATCCAATCTTGCCCTAAATCTGCCCCAAGAAGAATCACGGGCCTTTAATTTTAATTCTTTTATTTCATTCATTTATTTTTACATTTATTTTATTATTATTATTATTTTATATCTAAAGGCGGCACTACATTCAGATAGTCCAGGGAAGATAGAGACAAATTCACCTTTTCATGCACATGTGGCAGTGTGTTCTATTATGAGATAATGTTAAAAATAGTCCTTGCCTTGTGTATTAAGTAAGTTTTTTATTACCTTAAAATATGCAAAGGTGGTCATACAATTTATGCATAGAGGTAATTAGAGGGTCAACTATCGTTTTACCAATCACTTGCAAAGGCTATTTTGGGAGTTTATCTCAAAATAGGACTGAGGGTGGAACTGTGTCCTTACTAGCTATTTTTTGAGGGGGTGAATAATGTTCCTATATATTGTGTGCTCTTGCAAAGCACAAGGGGGGCTGAGTATTTTACACATTTATGCTACAAAATATATTGTAATTTTTCACCTTTGAGCAATAAAATACTAGTTATTCCTCCATATTTGATGCTTTTACAAGTGTGGCATAGAAATTGTGTGGTGTGTTAACAGTGAAATTTATTTTTCCTTACATGCTTATGATTTTCCATCACCTTTTTCAAGCAATTTTTTCATTTTTGCAGGTCACTTAAGTGTGTCAAACACCTTTTATGAATATAGAGTTTGTCAAGAAATAATTGAAGTGAATTATAGACTTTTATATGTCAATAAGTGTGTTTCTGCAAGCTCAGTCCCCACAAAATTTTGGTGAATCACCTTTTACCAAGCTTTCAGTTTTAAATTTCTTCTAACCCTCAACTCAATCAGAATACAAAATTTATTGATTCATCAAAGGGATTCAGCCCTTTCTAGAGGTTCCCCTCATTCCAAGATGCCCACAACTTGGAGGGGATCACATTGTACCGACCAAATTCAGATAGCCATCCAACAAAAAATGTACTTTGGACTGATAACAACATTTTGGCACCCCTGATGGGACTTTGAATTCAAAATTCCATGGTTTTTCCAGGCTTGATTTATGCTTGGTAAAATTTTAGCCTTTTGGAGGTAAATTTCTATGCACATCTTATTATATTTCTGGTCCAAACAACTTTTTTTAATTTCCAACAGACTTTATTTCAAAAAAATTTAATCCTTTATGAGGTCATGGAGTCATGATAACAATTCCTAGGAGGAATTCCTCCCTACAAACGCTGAAAAAACCAAATCCGCCTCTGTTTTGTCAATATCCTTAGTCAAATCAGTACCATAACCCTTATTACAACCATATCCCTACGATCCAAATTTTGCTAATCAATATAACCACCCTTATAGCCATTATGTTATTCAAGAATGGGGATATTTTCCAAGTTATGCATATCATGCAGGATATGAATAGCAGTACGCGGATTTTGGAGGTAATTTCTAACCAGAGGAATATTTGGAAAGCGGTGTTGAGATACTAGAGCAAATGTGGCATGATGTGAATGAGAGACTACAAATTTTACAAGCTAAACATCACATTGTAGAGCATCCCTATCAATGGGGAAGTCCTCTACCTAGTTGGCTTAGCCCAGAACAGAAGCTCGAGGTAATAAAAAGCTCTTTCCCTCAAATGGATGATTGTACTACGTATTTTGAAGCATTAGAGAATGATAAGCATAAGGTTGAGAAGACTTGTAAATGGGGTGTTCCCACTTACATCCCTCATTAGAATCCAGTGCATATTCCTTGTCAACCATTCAGCCTACCTATCAATTTCCAAGTTTTCAGGCTGCTGCAATTTCTGCCCCCTCTGCTTCCAAATCAGATTTTGAACCCCATCCTTTTGTACAAAAATTACAAAATCAAGCTTCTAACCAACCCACTCCTCCATCTGTAAGCTTGATGCAAAAAGGTGATGATCATTAAATCAACTAGGAGAGGTAGCCGATCAAGAAAATAGCACATTGGAAATTATGGAACATTTGTAGGTTTGGTCGGCAAAGTTTGAGTTCAACCAGCGTCCGCAATTAGAAAAAGAGTGCAAGAAAGAGGTGCAGATCTTGAAGCAAAAGAAATATTCAAATCAGTAAACAGAGGTTAGACAAGACCTTCATCTATCTCTTGAGATGAAAGGTATGGATAATGTTTTAAGTAAGCATGCAAAGGATTCTGAGCTTCAAACCAACAATGTTGAGGTTGCATCATCTTATAGTTTAAAAACTGATCCAATTTTAGTTGTTGATTTAAATATTGTTGATTTAGAAAATGAATATCTTCTAACAATGTATGAAAGGCTACCCATAAGTGGTCATGAAACTGATTTGGGAGAATGTAATTCTCAAATCCAATCTACAGAAAGATCAGCAAATCTAGAGTTGCTTCATGACAAGCAACTAGAGGATTTTTGCCTCTTTGTCTTCTTGCTAGAATAAAATGATGACAAGGATGAGAAAGATGAAGCATAACTCATCTTATATCAGCTTATAGACAGCCAATTTACGGAGGACATTAAGGAGGATGATGTTCCCCATGAGCAGTGAGAGGATGATTCCGAGAATTTGAACCTTGTGTTGCCACAGAATGGAGAACAAGGAGTTAATGCCATTACAAAACCAGTTAAGGGGGTCAGGATACAATAAGTCACAACTACAGTTGAGCATGTAGAAGGTCATCAAGAGATTAAACAAGACCTTGGACAGGCATCAGAGGCTAGCTTCATAAAGGAAGAACAAGATTAGATTGCAGAATTCGATAGTTCAGATGTACTTACATCCCCAATTGAGGAGAATGCAAGCTCTTGCAACCTAAAAATCAACTTGGGATAGCATGTGGAAGATTCAGGTTCAGATTGGGAGAAGTATTTTCAGCTCCTTGATGAGATGCAAATTCTTTGCAGACCTCTTAATTCATCAGAGGAGATTATCAGGTTGAGGGATATCAAGGAGTAGGTTCAAAAGGAGTTTGATCATAGTCTGTCTCCCAAAGAGTGTGATGAATATCGTAAGCAATATATACAGCTCTTAGATGAGATGGAAGGACTTATAAGTGAAGACAAGAAGGATGATACCTCCCAAGTTGACATAAAGCATCAAGACATCTAAATTGTATAACCAAAAGAGTGGGTATTCATTGGGGATATGTTCATCTAAGACAAGTCAGATTGCAACATGCCTTTGAAACCCATAAAGATGGGTTATGGGCCAACAAGAAGTTTTCTTCCTTTTTTGTAGCCTCGTGGAGATGAATTCAAAAAATTCCCTTTTGACACAGGAGGACCTGTAAAGTGGAGGTTAGTAGGTAATTATTTTGCTTTCAATAAATGGCTACCAACTTAATTGGCAAACCTCATAAGAGTTATTTGTTTCCTCCAAATTCCTTGTGCACATCTTACAGTGTTGTAGTTGTTTTTTCTTTTCTGGGGAGGAATTTCAATCCTTATCATCGTTATACAGCCTTTGGAATGCATGCTCAGGTTTAGTATAGGTTTTCAGATGACATTCATGGTTGGTTAGCAGGCAACCAGGCTAGCAACATCACCAAGATGTTGACTAATTTTGGTCAATCATGGTTTGGGAAACATGGACTCCACTTTGACACGAGGATCAAGATGATCACAGTTAAAATCCATTGGCGTGAGAATATCCATAACACCAATAATGATCGAAAATGAAGGCAACATATTAGGCTTGAGTGAATTCTCCATATTTGTTGAGCTCTTCGCAGAGGACATTGTGATTGGGATCCATATTTGATGATCTCTTTGTCGACAGGAATGCGTAGAGTCAAAAGTGACCGAATCATGGTTGTCGCAGGATTCGAGCCTCACACCTCTCCCTGACGAAGCCACGCAGAGACAGTAAATCTAAATATATACCATCGAGAGGAGATAGCCCACACAACCCTACAGATCTGTAATTTTCATCACATGCTTCTACAACTCCACTGAGGTGTCAAAACTTATGACCATAATAACATTGTACTTCGTCACATGTCGTAATTAAATAAACAAAATCATCGATTTTATGCCTTCGTGTCAGAAGTTAAGAGCTCGGCTATAAAAGGAAATGCCTATAAGCATAATAAAAATAATAGTTACACTGCAGGTGTTTCTTACTATGGAGAAAGCCTTTTGGGTCTCTGACATGTGCAGGTTGATCGGTGGATCTAAATTCAATGTACTTCGTCATCCACACGGCTCCATCTCCCATGTCACACTCCATCTTGTCTTATTTCCTTCTGAATAATTTTCCATGTGTGGAGGGATTTTAAAAAGCAAGGGTTACAAAGAAAAAGATAATAAGAATTGTCCACTAGGGTTTTACAATTTTGATTTTTCAGTTTGAATCAGCAATAAAATAATCAATCAAATAATTTTCGGTAGCATAACTCGGGGTCATCTTGCGGAAGAGCAAAGGCGTGGTGGAAAAAGTAACTACAATTATATTTCAGTTTTCCCTATACACAATCGTCTCTTGAAGACTCTGAGGGAGAAAATGTTATAATGAATGAGGATGAGGGCTAACAGTTGGATTGATTTGTTGAAATAAGGAGTTGTTGATGAAGAAAATTATAAATCTGTCTTAGAGAAGAATATTTCATGGTTTCTTTTATGTTTGATATTTTTATGTTCTATATTCATTTCCCTACAAGTTTATTTTGTTTCATATTTTTTATTGTTTGGAATTTTTTGTGCCACGGCCACGCAATTTCTATTTTTTTAGTTGTCTGTTTGTTTTTATCTGTATTTTGACAAGTTTATGGGTTTATATTTTTTTGTTTGATTTTTTCTTCTTGTTTGAGAGAGAACATCATATCAAAGTAAATCAAATGAGACAGTCGTGGGTGCATTTTTTGTTGGTAAATATTTCATATGATTCGTCCCCACTGTTTTGATTTCCTCTCTGTGTTGAATGTTATTAAGCATGTTGAGGTTATAAACTATATAGTTTTGTGAGTATAAAGAAGAGCATGGTCTTAATGCTCATATTGAACAAAGATACTGCCACCTTATTGGTTCTGCTTCTTATCTTAGTAAAATAAATCTACCTAAAAGGATTTTAAAATGCTTTATTTTTTCCATCAACACTTAAATTCTCAAATACATGTCTTCTTTGGATTTATCTCAATTCCTTTTCTTTATTAGAAGCTTGGAGTAAAGGCTTCTTATATTTGAAGTATGATTTTGAGTCATTAAGCCTCGAGGCTCAAATTCTTTTGTTAGGGCACCCAAGAAAAGCTTGGTTGTGGAGAAATTTCCAGGCAAGAATTACTACAACCAACAAGATATATTTTCCCTATATGTTTTAATTTTTATTTCAAAAATATATAATTTCAGCTCTCCGTAAAAAAAATACATAATCTATGTCTTAAAATTCACATTAAGTTCTTAAAATTGTGTGGTCTTTTGTTTTCTTATAATAGAGCTTAGCCCACACCAGTCTCATGTCCTATTGGAAATAATTAGAAACTTGGATCTTGTTTGGATAACAAATGACAATAGGAAATTCATCATATTTTTCACTATTGATTAAATTGCAATCCTTGTTTTAGTATTTTATTGTAATTAATGTTAGCATTAAATTCAAATTCATATTCATTGATACAGGTTTTGGGATGCAGAGGCTTTGAAAATCTCCAATCTCACAATCCCAGATGTTTGTTAAAAACTTTTCAATAAATATCGCGCATAAGATCTCGATCACAGATCTTTATAACATTTGCCAATTCGATGATGAGTCTATTGCAGACTTTTTCGCTCGTTGGAGAGGGATAATCAACCAATTGTCTTTCTCCCTTCCTCAATCCCAACAAATCGAGTTGTTTACTCGATCTTGTGCTAATCACATTTCTTCAACTTTACGGATCCAAACTTTTCATACCTTTGAAGAAGCCTTCACGATGGCACGCAAACTTAAATCTCATGCCATTGAGCAAGGGAAGCTAAAACTTTGCTCTAAATCCAAACCAGATTTTTCTCGGTTTACCAAACCAAATTCTTCCCCTTCTAAAGATAAAAATCAAGGATCCACCAATGCTATCGTATTAAAAAACATCACGGGCTGACAATACTTCTAATCAAACACCACGAAGAGACCCCTCATCTTCTCGAAAAGGGGACTTCATCATCTCGATCCTTCGCTCCATTGGGGGAATCATATGCCTCTATCTTAGAAAAAATGTTGGAAGTTCGCATGATCGAACTTCCCCCATTAGGAATATTGATGAAAACCAAGAACGTCCATTCTGGTATAGGGAAAATGATTTCTGTTATTATCATAGAACCAAGGGTCATGACATCGAACGATGTCAGACTTTCAAAAATCTTGTCCAGAAATTCATTGATAAAGGCGAGCTCATTCTGGATAACCCAAATGCTCCCCCAAATCAGGCACGCGATGTTTTTAAACAACCTTTTCCCAATCATGCCCCGAACCATAATGCTTCAGAGTCTCAAAAAAAACCAAACACTCATACCATCAACTTCATCTCTACCAAAGAATCTTCTTCTGAAACCAAGCCATCCGCAAACACATCAATCGAATCAAAACCTCCTTCCACTTCATCAATCACTGGAGTTCCACCATCTTCAGATAGCCCGTCTTTGAATATTCCTACATTACTAAGCACGGAGTCATCTCTCTCGCTCCTTTGTCTGACCTTCCATCCATACCCGAGACAGTGTCATCCTCATCTGTCTCATCATCAGACATTCTTTCAATACTCGAGGGGGATAATTACATCCCTTCGAGTTTCCACTACAGACACATCTACTTCTGTTGCTCCCATTCCTGCTGCAAACTATGCCCTTGGTGAACATAACTATAATTGTGTCGACTTCGACGGAAGCATCTTTTGATTTTGACCCTTCCTATCTCTTTTCCTACAGTAGTTTCACCCATGATTACTGCATCAGAAGTAGTCCCTTCGCAAGGAACTGCTTCTTCATCACCCCCTTCTTCCAATCATGCCCCGAACCATAATGCTTCAGAGTCTCAAAAACCAAACACTCATACCATCAACTTCATCTCTACCAAAGAATCTTCTTCTGAAACCAAGCCATCTTTGCAAAACACATCAATCGAATCAGAAACCTCCTTCCACTTCATCAATCACTGGAGTTCCACCATCTTCAGATAGCCCGTCTTTGAATATTCCTACATTACTAAGCACGGAGTCATCTCTCCTCCGCTCCTTTGTCTGACCTTCCATCCATACCCGAGACAGTGTCATCCTCATCTGTCTCATCATCAGACATTCTTTCAATACTCGAGGGCTAATTACATCCCTTCGAGTTTCCACTACAGACACATCTACTTCTGTTGCTCCCATTCCTGCTGCAACTATGCCCTTGGTACACAACATCTATAATTGTGTCGACTTCGACGGAAGCATCTTTGATTTTGACCCTTCCTATTATCTCTTTTCCTACAGTAGTTTCACCCATCCAGATTACTGCATCAGAAGTAGTCCCTTCGCAAAGGAACTGCTTCTTCATCACCCCCTTCTTCCAATCATGCCCCGAACCATAATGCTTCAGAGTCTCAAAAACCAAACACTCATACCATCAACTTCATCTCTACCAAAGAATCTTCTTCTGAAACCAAGCCATCCGCAAACACATCAATCGAATCAGAACCTCCTTCCACTTCATCAATCACTGGAGTTCCACCATCTTCAGATAGCCCGTCTTTGAATATTCCTACATTACTAAGCACGGAGTCATCTCTCTCCGCTCCTTTGTCTGACCTTCCATCCATACCCGAGACAGTGTCATCCTCATCTGTCTCATCATCAGACATTCTTTCAATACTCGAGGTAATTACATCCCTTCGAGTTTCCACTACAGACACATCTACTTCTGTTGCTCCCATTCCTGCTGCAACTATGCCCTTGGTGAACATACCTATAATTGTGTCGACTTCGACGGAAGCATCTTTGATTTTGACCCTTCCTATCTCTTTTCCTACAGTAGTTTCACCCATGATTACTGCATCAGAAGTAGTCCCTTCGCAAGGAACTGCTTCTTCATCACCCCCTTCTTCCAATCATGCCCCGAACCATAATGCTTCAGAGTCTCAAAAACCAAACACTCATACCATCAACTTCATCTCTACCAAAGAATCTTCTTCTGAAACCAAGCCATCCGCAAAACAATCAATCGAATCAGAACCTCCTTCCACTTCATCAATCACTGGAGTTCCACCATCTTCAGATAGCCCGTCTTTGAATATTCCTACATTACTAAGCACGGAGTCATCTCTCTCCGCTCCTTTGTGTCTGACCTTCCATCCATACCCGAGACAGTGTCATCCTCATCTGTCTCATCATCAGACATTCTTTCAATACTCGAGGTAATTACATCCCTTCGAGTTTCCACTACAGACACATCTACTTCTGTTGCTCCCCATTCCTGCTGCAACTATGCCCTTGGTGAACATACCTATAATTGTGTCGACTTCGACGGAAGCATCTTTGATTTTGACCCTTCCTATCTCTTTTCCTACAGTAGTTTCACCCATGATTACTGCATCAGAAGTAGTCCCTTCGCAAGGAACTGCTTCTTCATCACCCCCTTCTTCCAATCACTAATGTTACTTTTGCCTATTAAGGAAAAAATCAAAAGAAGTAGCACCAACACCTATACACTCGGTTCCTGAACCTAAACCGAGACAACCAAAATCTAACGTTACACCATCAGTACCTCCCCACCTACTTCCTCCGAAAGGTTACAATCACCTTATGCCGTTGAAGTTGTCACCATCCCTGAAAAAGGAAAGCCCATATTTCGGACCATCAAGACTCTTGGTGCTCTTCCACAAAAATCTCTCTCTACGCCTCATAAACGATTGGATTTGCCCGCTGAGAAGGCGTCTTCTTCTACACACTTATCAAAAAGCCATCATCTTCTTCTACAACACATTCTTCACACCAATACCCCGAAAAATAGACTTACCTACTAAAAAGATGTCACCTCTTCTATCAGGATCATCATCTTCATTACCAAAAACCAAGGCACCCTATGTCCTCCGATTACACCTACTTTGGGAGCTTCTTCCTCTTCTAAATCGACATTATCTAAATCATCAGTAAATTCGACCAAGCAAACCCCTTTGTCTCCAAAGACCGCAAAAATTTGTCACATATCCATCATCTTCAAAATCTATTTTAGGGGCTCCTCCTCCACCAAAGTCAATCATGTCTCACTTACTCCCATCTCAAGTGCCCAAGACTGCCCCTCCAAAGGTCCAAAAAAATAAAAGGGATCCCTAAGAGGATCCCTAACATGCAAGTTCTTTTACCTCGGCAGTCAGTTAATGTAAAAGAACCATCTTCATCATCTTTATCCTCCTCTTCGTCTACCGGATTCTACACCGAAATCCTTCATCAACTTATCCAATCTTCATCCATAACCCTTCCTCTGTTTAAACCTTATAACCCTAAAGGAGTGAAACCTACCTGGTTTAACGCTGATTTGATTTGTGCTTACCACCGTACCCCGGGTCATGATACTGAGGGATGTAAAGCACTTCAAGCTGTTGTCAAGAACCTTCTGGAAGATAGTGACCTTTTTGCTGGAGGAGGAGGAACAAGTACCTCCTGTCATCTTAGCCCCATCTGAGCCTCAACCATCCACTCAGACCTCTGGTGATTCCGCTCCACTTGATCTTCCTCCTTCTCAAATTGACACAATCCATATCGCCACTAGAACCCAACACTATGATAACCCATCTTCATCTTCAACATCTCGACCACGGGTTGTCATTTCTGCAGCCCCTGAAGGCTTTTCTCCTTCCTCAGCAGCCCCACGACCCAGGTCTCTCTATTCGTGCTGCACCTCGGGCTCAAGTTCCCGTGTCTGTTGAGGAGAGTGTTATGAAACAACTCACCCAGGCTCCGGTCAAAATGTCTCTCTTTGACCTCATCCAATCCTCTCCACAACATCGCCAGGCTCTAATCGATAATCTGCGTCGCATCGCAGTGAATTCTGATGAGCCCCAGCCCTTCGAGTTGGTTTTTGGATTGAATTGAATGGATCAACCGCCCATTTCTTTTTGAGATTCGGAAATTCCTCCTCTTTTTCTTCAGAGGATTTGGAGGCTCCCCTCTTTATCGCAGTCCAAATCAATAACACTACCTTTAAAAAACGTGTTATGATCGATAGTGGAGCTGCACTCAACGTCATCATCTCCTCGCACACGTTTGAGCAACTTAAGTTACCAAAGAATGTAGTGTCACCCCCGCCTTTCACCCTTCCATCATTTAACGATCAGCTAGCAGTTACTTTAGGAACTGTGGTCTTACCCATTCGAGTAGGTAAGAAGCTGCTTCATGAACTCTTCTACATCGTCAAAGGAAAATTCCACTATAATATGATCCTCGGACGCTCCTGGATTCGCGCAATGCATTGTGTCCCATCCACCCTCCATCGATGCCTAAAATATCAATATGAGGGCAAAATATATACTCATCCAGGAGATCCTTTTCCTTCCGCACAATGCGACATGACCACAAGATCTGCCCCTTTAAAGAAAAAATGCATGTTCTCCTGACGGGGCCTCATCTTCTTCCATACCTGCAACCAAACTACCGGATTTACAAAATCTAGAAGAGACATTGCAGTGTTTCTCACTAGGAGAGCTTCCTCTCTTTTCTTTTGATGCCCATCTCAAACCTAATGAGTATGGTAGACCAGACAAACAACCTGAATATCAACCAGGTCTCGGTCGCATCGTCACCATTGGTCTGCCCAATCAACAGACTAATTTCATCTACGGTGGTCTTGATACGCCTCACTATCACCCAGATTCTCCTCCTAGGACCAAACCTTACTTAACAGGGTTTAATTATCTACAGAATCCCACGTTTGCAAAAACTTATCTATATCGATGCGCGTGGAAAGGCTTTGGCCTGGGAAAATATAAACAAGGTATACATGACCTCAAACCCATTCCTACTCTCATGCCACATCAGAAATTTGGTTTAGGATTTAAACCCTTTCAAAAGCCACCGTCACTATTCTCGATGAGCCTCTTCCTACTGAGGAACCATCTTCCCCCACTAAGTCAGAAGCATCACTTGATGTGGACGATGACATTCCCATCCCACCTAACTTTTTTTTTTTTGATCAATACCATTTCCTTAGGGCCGTTAGCCTATGAGACTAACAATCGGTCCACTTCTATACCATTAATCTTCCCTGAAATAGTTGGAGAGACGACTCTCTACTATCAACACACCATCCACTGTGCGGATGACGATTCCCGTCCTCACCTATCTGGGAGCAGAGGATTCTATCTTCCCAAGACTATTCCTTCTGACACGTCTACGCCCTTCTCAACGAAGCCACTATCGACCTTAATATAGGAACTTCTGAAGACCCTCGCATCATTAAGGTCAGCCAATCCCTTAATCCACAGGAATTAGGGGACTTTACCACTTTTCTTTCCAAACATCGTCAAGCCTTTGCTTGGTCATATGAGGATATGCCAGGACTCGATCCCGATATTGTGGTCCACAATATCGTTACTCTTCCCAACATCAAACCAGTTAAACAAAAATTACGTAAAATGCACCCTAGAGTAGCCCTTCTTGTTAAAGAAGAATTACAGCGCTTGCTCTCGGCTAACTTCATCCAACCCCATCGATTATCCACAATGGGTGTCCAATGTAGTACCAGTAATTAAGGCTACTGGGAAAATTTGAATTTGTACCGACTTCTGGGGGATCTTAATCTTGCTTGTCCAAAAGATGATTTTCCTCTACCTAATATCGACCAACTCGTAGATTTAACTGCGGGTCATGAGATGCTTTCTCTTATGGATGGTTTCTTTGGATATAATCAAATTCTCATCACACCAGAAGACCAACATAAGACTTCCTTCATAACTCCTTGGGGGACCTTTTGTTATCGTGTCATGCCTTTTGGTCTTAAGAACGCAGGAGCAACCTATCAAAGAGCAATGACCTACATCTTCCATGATCTCTTGCACAAAACTGTGGAAGATTATGTTGACGATCTCCTCGGCAAATCCAAGCGTCGTCAGGATCATCTTTTCATCCTTGCACCTCTCTTTGAGAGGCTTATCCGCTTCTGTCTTCGTCTAAATCCAGCTAAGTATGTGTTTGGCGTTCTCACTGGTAAACTTTTAGGTTTTATCATTTCCATCAGGGGTATTGAAGTGGACCCCGCAAAAATAAAAGCCATCCTTGAGATGCCTCCCCCTTCTAACTTGAAGCAACTCCGTGGTCTCCAAGGACGTCTTCAATCGTGCGCGTTTTTATCTCCCAATTGTCGGACCGTTGTCAACCTTTTCACCATCTCCTCCATAAGAATGTTCATTATGAATGGGATGAGCATTGCCAAAAGGCCTTTGATGATCTCAAAGCTTATCTTCTTCTCCACCCGTGCTTACACCTCCACGCGAGGGGGAGCCTTTCTATCTTTATATCTCTGTGACTGACCATGCTCTGGGAGCCATGATCTCGCATCGAGGGACACTTGTGGTAAAGAACAAGCTGTCTATTACATCAGTCGCCACCCTCCATGAGTATGAGACACGTTACTCTGAAGCTGAAAAACTATGTTGTGCTCTCTTCTTCGCAACTTCTAAAGCTTCGTCATTATATCTCCTTAATCATAAAAACTTACATTGTCACAAGTGTCAATCCCCTCAAGACAATTCATGCAAAGCCTTATCATAATGATCGTATCACTCGTTGGCTTATGCTCATGACAGAATTTGACCTCGAGTTTATCCCGCAAAAGGCTATCAAGGGTCAGGTTATTGCAGATCAATTAGCTGATGCTCCTCTTCTAGACACTCAAGACCCCCTTGCTCAATTCCCCGATGAATATATCCAACAAATTGATTTTGGTCTTTCTCCATTTAAAGTAAAACTCTTCTTTGATGGATCCAAATGCCAGCAAGGGGGAGGTGCGGGTTTCGTGATGATTCCTCCTTGGGGTACGCCTATCCCAGTCGCACACAAATTAAACTTTGAGTGCACCAATAATATGGCTGAGTACGAAGCTCTTGTCTTAGGTCTTCAAAATGCCATTAATCTCGGCGCTCGTCATATTGACATCTTTGGTGATTCTGAACTCATCGTTAATCAGGTCACGGGTGGTCTATCAATGCAAGAATGATATCCTTCAAAAATATCGTGACATCGTTCTTGCTCAACTCCAATCTTTCGATAAATTCACTATCCAAGTCATTCCTCGCACTGCAAATCGATTCGCAGATACAATGGCCTCATTGGCCTCACTTATCCCGCCTTTTACCGAAGACTCGCGACTTTATGTGGCTGTGCAACGATTAGATCAACCATCTCATCTTGAGCAACTAACTTCGATCAATGCTGTTGTCACAACCCATACTCAGGATGAGTGGTATCAATAGATAGTTGATTATCTATCTCATTCGATACTTCCTCCAGATCTGACTTCCAATGGTTTCTAGAGAGGTCTTTTGTCCAACGCGCCAATCGCTATACTATTCTAGGCGGCCTTCTTTACAAATGCGGCTTTGATGGTATTTTGCTTCGATGCCTCAAAATCCATGAATCATCTAAAGCCATCCAGGAGGTCCATGACGGTATCTGTGGTGGACATTTTAGTGGTTTAGCTATAGCTGAGCGCATCTTACGTTTGGGATATTATTGGCCTTCTCTTAAGCGAGATTGTTGTGAATATTCCTACATTACTAAGCACGGAGTCATCTCTCTCCGCTCCTTTGTCTGACCTTCCATCCATACCCGAGACAGTGTCATCCTCATCTGTCTCATCATCAGACATTCTTTCAATACTCGAGGTAATTACATCCCTTCGAGTTTCCACTACAGACACATCTACTTCTGTTGCTCCCATTCCTGCTGCAACTATGCCCTTGGTGAACATACCTATAATTGTGTCGACTTCGACGGAAGCATCTTTGATTTTGACCCTTCCTATCTCTTTTCCTACAGTAGTTTCACCATGATTACTGCATCAGAAGTAGTCCCTTCGCAAGGAACTGCTTCTTCATCACCCCTCTTCCCAATCATGCCCCCAACCATAATGCTCAGAGTCTCAAAAACCAAACACTCATACCATCAACTTCATCTCTACCAAAGAATCTTCTTCTGAAACCAAGCCATCCGCAAACACATCAATCGAATCAGAACCTCCTTCACTTCATCAATCACTTGGAGTTCCACCATCTTCAGATAGCCCGTCTTTGAATATTCCTACATTACTAAGCACGAGTAGTCATCTCTCTCCGCTCCTTTGTCTGACCTTCCATCCATACCCCGAGACAGTGTCATCCTCATCTGTCTCATCATCAGACATTCTTTCAATACTCGAGGTATTACATCCCTTCGAGTTTCCACTACAGACACATCTATCTTCTGTTGCTCCCATTCCTGCTGCCAAAATATTGCCCTTGGTGAAACATACCTATAATGTGTCGACTTCGACGGAAGCATCTTTTGATTTTGACCCTTCCTATCTCTTTTCCACAGTAGTTTCACCCATGATTACTGCATCAGAAGTAGTCCCTTCGCAAGGAACTGCTTCTTCATCACCCCCTTCTTCCATCACTAATGTTACTTCCAATGGTAGAAGGTCTTTTGTCCAACGCGCCAATCGCTATACTATTCTAGGCGGCCTTCTTTACAAATGCGGCTTTGATGGTATTTTGCTTCGATGCCTCAAAATCCATGAATCATCTAAAGCCATCCAGGAGGTCCATGACGGTATCTGTGGTGGACATTTTAGTGGTTTAGCTATAGCTGAGCGCATCTTACGTTTGGGATATTATTGGCCTTCTCTTAAGCGAGATTGTTGTGAATACACTAAGAAATGCGTCAAGTGTCAAGAACATTCCAATCTCATGCACATCCCTAGTCAAGCTTTGTAACCTACGGCAGATTTGTGGCCTTTTTCGCAGTGGGGTCTTGATCTTATTGGTCTCATCAATCCCCGTTCTTCACAGCGTCATCATTCTATCATTACTACCATTGAGTACTTTACTAAGTGGGTAGAAGCTATCCCTCTTTCTTCAATAAAGGCCAAGCCCGTAGTTGATTTCGTCTATCAACACATCATTTGTCGCTTTGGCGTTCCACACAAGCTAATCACGGATAATGGTAAGTCTTTCAAGAACACTGATTTGCAGAATCTCTGCAATGCTTTCAATATCAAGCTCAGTTTTTCTTCTCCATACTATCCTCAAGCTAATGGTCAGGCTGAAGCGTCCAATAAAAACTTTGCGTAGTATCCTCGCAAAGGTAACTAGTCGAGCTGGTAGGGATTGGCATTTACATATCCCTTTGCTCTCTGGGCTTATCGGACTAGCATTCGTACTCCTATACTGGTGCTACTCCCTTCTCTCTCGTCTATGGGTCTGAGGCTGTCCTTCCTTTGGAAGTCCAAATCCCATCTCTCCGTGTTTCTCTCAGAGGATTTGTCTCCGATGAGGATTATCGTCAAAATCGTCTAGCACAACTTGAATTATTAGATGAGCGGCGTCTCAACGCTCTTGAGCATCATCAGGTCTATCTTGAGCGTGTCAAAGTGCTTATAACAAGTCATTTGCAGCACCGTGACTTCAAATTGGTGATCTTGTTCTTAAGAAAATCAAAATGTCACTACACTCGAAAGAAGTCAACGTGGTAAGTTTGCCCCCAACTGGATGGGCCCCTACATTATCACTCATAAATATGGGTCTGGGGCTTATCGTTTATCTTCCATGGATGGTATACCTGAAGCGAAACCTCTTAATGCCTTGCATCTACGGCCCTTCTATTGTTAAAATCTATCTTACACACATCTAGTCGCAACACAGATCTTTCATCCGTCCTAATAACCAGTCATCTACTTTCGTGGTGATTCGAAAAAAATTGTGTGGTTTCTCCGCCTATTGCCTCGTTTACCTTAAATATGAGTATCGCGGCTCTACTCATTGCACGTTTCTTTTGGATATGTTCCTCCTCATGGTAGGAATACCTTAATCACCACTTCATCTGTCCCAAGTACTTATCTTAATCGGATCTACTCGGGGGCATGAGTGCATGTTCTTCTTTGTTCTCTTCCCCTCCATCTGATCTATCTAGGTCTAAACTCAGCTTCTTCCAAGAAGAGTTTCAAAAAAAAAAAAAAAAAAAGATGCTATCCAAAAGATAGACTGATCCCTTGAAGGACAGCTATCCATACATTATCAAGTGAATCAAAAAGAAAATAGACCATGCCCTTGAAGGATGGCTATTATCAAAAATTCTAAAAAAACTATAGACCATACCCTCGAAGGATGGCTATCATTAAAAATTCAAAATACAGACCGCTCCCTTGAAGGACGCTGTTTCTCAAAGAAATATTCAAGGCTTCTTGTAATTAATCAGCCTTCCAGTCAGTTTATACACTTTTTTAGCATCACTGAAAGACTTCCCGCATCGATCAGTCTTTCCATATCAAGCAAACTTCCCGCATTGATCAGTTTGCTTTTCTGCCAAAAAATCATGAAGCTGAGATTTAGGACCTTTTATCAATCACATGGAGAATCCTGTTTTCCTACTATGGACATGTATCCTGTCCCTTGTAAGTTCCGACAAGATACTTTTTTTTCCGTTTCTATCCTAGATCTGGTTTGCGACTAGTTAGTGTCAGGTTTATTTTAATCTTATATAGGGCCTTATATGCTTGGTCTTTCGATTTCCTATCTGGATCTTATCTATGGTCGGTTGGAAGTCCGACTTATCATTTTTCTCCTTATCCGAGTATCTTCTCTTCTAAGTCACGGTTGTTTCCATTTACATCTTTGGCTCTTGCAAGGAGTGAGGTATTCCCCATTTCTTTGTCTTGCATCCAGTTAAATTGACATTTCACATGGTGTAATTCAATCAAAATTTATCTTCTATCAAAATCATCTTATCTATCAAAACATCTATCTGTATTCATTTCTCATTAAAATTACATCCATACATCAAACACATCTATCTATCTATCCATCAAAATATTTAAAAATATGTACATCCAAGGTACATTACATCTATCTATATCTAATCCATACATCAAACACCATCTGTCTATCTATCCATCAAAACATTTAATGCCGGGCCTTCAAACACATGTACTTCCAGGTTAGGACATCACATCCATCTATCAAAGTTATATCCATATATCAATCTATCTAATCATCATCTATTTCTATCATCTATCAGTCTATATATATCCAATCACATCTATTTTATCCTCTATCAGTCTATATCTATATCCATCTATCCATGTATATCAAAATTAAAAGCATGAGTACAATCATATGACAAATAACATGATGAATCTATATATACATGTGTGTCTGTACAAAAAAGGGGGGCTTTCAATCAAGCCATCTATACAATGCCTTCCAATCGAGGCTACATCACTATACAGATACAAAATCTATCAATCTCTATATAGTAAAGTCTGATGCATGGAGGACACTATCTCCTCCACCCGCCTCTGCACCTGGCTGTCTCTCCTGGCCGCCGCCTATCGAGCTCGATGCACCTGCTGCTGGAGGTCTCTGCGCACCTCGATCTCTCCCAGTACTCCCTCCACCTGAGGCTCCGCTCGCTGTAGCCGTCACTACTCTCCTCCTCGCCCCGTACCGAGGCACATCTGGGGCATGCTGCGCTAGGGCATCTTCATAGTATCTCACCTCAGCAAGGAGAGACTGGTATGTGCTCAGGCTCACAGTACCCCTCAAGTACCCGGTGCTCGTAACACTGATGCTGGTGCCTTGCTGGGGCTGCTGTGTGCCCCTGCCTAGGGTCGTACCCTGTGTACCAACCTGATGTGGTACCTTGTCTCCCATACTTGGCCCTGAGGGCTCCCTGTGCCGAAAGTAGTGGTCCCTTCTGCTGGATCGCTGTAATCCTCGGCTCCTGGCGAGCGGTGTCTCTCTCCATACTTAAGTGCAATCCCTCTCCTCCCTCACCGCCCTGATCTCCTCCAAGCTACCTGATGTGTCTGTGTGAGGGTGGCGCTCTCCCATCCCTCTAATCTGTTCCAACCAGCGTGGCAGCTAGTCCTCCTCATCAGCCTCTTTAGGGCGGGGAATGCGTGGCGCTCTGTGGGTTTGTCCGTACCATGTTGCGTAGCCCTCATCCACCCCCGCGTCATCATCACTGTCTGCGGAGGGTGGGGCCTCTCTCAATGGGTCTGCCGGGATCAAAATCGGCAAATCTGTCTCTCTGCTATCCTGCCTATATGGCGTGTAGGTGGCCGGTACTGTCTGTACTAGGCCGAACTGCCTCAATATCCGCATGAACGGGACCCGCTCCCACATATCTAGCCTCTGGCCCCTGACCACCCGGCTCCGTCTCAATGCTACCAAGTGCGCATCCTGACCGGCCCATGTCGGGAATGCCCGATATGGTCTCTAGATGACCTGATCTGGTGTAAGCGTCCTGAAACGCTCAGAGTACCACCCGGCTGGGTCTACCTGTATCTCCTGCGGCCATGTCAGCCCGCCATCTCCGAAATACATGTCAATCCCTCCCACTCCTGTTGGCATCCAAGGGAAGCCGGATGGCCTGATCACCGCTATGTGCTCATATGCCAGCAATGGAGCACAAAACTGACGTCAATCCCTGTCCTCCGGCCAGTGGTGTACATCCATAGCTCATGGAAATCTGAGCTATCAGGGCATCGGCGAAGGCAAAAACCTATCTGTACTGCAAGATGTCGCACACACAGTCTAATAGTAACAATGGGAATCTCCCACCTCCTGAGTCTGGCAGGGCAAAATAGGATATCGCCATCTGAATCAAGGCTATCCGCCTGCTCCGAGGGCTATCCTGCCTGTACTGTGAGGCTATCCTCACAGCCCCAGATACTATCTCAGAATCGTCTGCCCTACCTCTATATAACCGACCCAGGGCCCTCTGCTGCTGCTCCCGGGGTGTGATCTCAATCGGGTCCCCAGCAATCGGTAATCTCAGGATCCTGAATATATCCTCATGGGTGATCGTCATCTCACCCGTCCTGAACCAAAAAGTGCATGTGTGGCTGTCCCACCGTCGCACTAGTGCCCGCATGAGCTCCACATCTCGTGGCACTCGTCTATAATATCGAAAACCCCCGAGCCCGGCTAGCTCTAAATGCTGCCAGTTTGCATCTGTCACGTCAGGAAGAATCGTCTCCAATAGCTCAGGGATGGCATCCCTCATATGTAGTACCTCTCGTGCCTGCATCCACGACATCAAAAACATAATTAGTCTCTTATTTCCCCAAATCACATCTTCCAAAACCATTAAAATATATATATATATATATATATATCTTTCAATCGGCGTCGATTTGGTAAAATCGACGTCGTTCATTTTAGTCGGCGCCGATTAATACCAATCGACGCCGATCCAAAACCAATCGACGCCGATTAAACCAATCGGCGCCGATTGCCTGGCCGGACATAATCCGGACCCCGACCTCCCATGCAAGAAAAAAAATCAAACAAAAAAAATAAAAAAATTAAGAAAAGTGGGTTCAAGAATGACCACTTACCCCAGGTCGTGTCCTCCTGCGCTTCTGACCGCTCCCAGAGGCTTCCATGACGCTCAAATCACAAATCTGTCTCTCTCTGAATCAATCGTCACGTTGAAAATAAATCGTTTACGTTTTCCGTTCGCATATTTATATGTGCCTGGATTGGTCGGCGCCGATTTTTGGAGTCGACGCCATTTGTTCTAGTCGTCGCCGATTAGTTTGGTCGCCGCCGATTTTCTATATCTGTTTGCCATATTGTTGATGCTCGGCTTACTTATCTATCTGATCATTGTTGTGTGCTGAATTTTGCCTTTTGGCACATTTTTTTAGATATCCTTGTCTATTTCGGGTTTGTTCCCTTTGCGTGGGACACTCGTACTTTATGGCAGCTTAGAGTTAAATGGGTCTGTAGGCACTAACGTCATCTGCTTTGCAGACTGTCTAGTTGTCCCTACCAATGTGTCTCTCTTTAGATGCTGACTATTTTGCAGTTCTCCTTACCCTCATGGGTCTGTAGGCACTAACGTCGTCTCATGAGGAGACCGGCTAGTTTGCCCTACCAATGTGAGTTCCTTAGGTTGCTGCCTTTTATTTATTTTTATGCGTCATCAATGATCAGATCTACTCCAGGCATCCGACTGGGGCATCCTGCATTTTTCATCTACCTTTTTCAAACTTGGAATTGTCTGTTCTATCATCCATCCCATCCCTAGTTTGAGGGGGATCACATCATCACAAATTCTTCCCTTCTTCCATCCCTTTGTTTTTGTCTCATAACCTTGCTTATCGCAAGTTACTTGACAAAAAGGGGCAAAATGTAGACACTTAAAATTGGTTACTCAATTTAGTGTCCCTCTCATCCATTTACTTGCTTAGGTAACCTGGGGCACGTTTTACGTCACCAACTATCCCCTTGGGATATTATCCAATTTGTGATTTAATCACTTATTCCAAATTTAATTCACCCCATCATATCTTACCCATGAGTGATTAAATATTAAATATTTAATTACACTTCTTCCCATGCATCTTAATCACTTATCCACCCCAAATTTATTCTATCTATGTATCACATCTATTTTTCCTTTTCCCTAAGCGGGATATTTCCCGTATTTGGGATAAATCTTATCTTTCTTGAAATCGCTCATTTTGGCCATCTCGGGAGTCTATTCCGCGATCGGCACCGACCCATATGGTCGGCGCCGATTTTCTAGGAGCGGCGCCGATTATAAAAGTGAGTCCAAAATTCAGTTCTAGGGACAGAAAAAGAGACCACGAACGAGCGAAAAGCGAACAGACGAAAAAAGGAAGCACTTACGCACGAACAGAGAGCGAGAGAGATACAGGTTGTGAGAAAGAGGGATCTTCTTAGCATCAATTGTATCAAATTAGGGCAGATCCTGTCTGAATCAATCCCTGAGAGGAGCACCGTTACTCTGTCCCTGTCACATCAGCATCGCACACCACCATCTATCATTTGGTGACTCTGTTCCAGTGTCTCGCCAACTTCGGCACATCCAGCAGACCACATTCATCTTCTAATCCCCAAATCTTATCGCACAGTCCCTGATTGATCGATCTGTCTTTAGTCGACGCCGATCTAACCCAGTCGACGCCGATTACTCTCAATCGACGCCGACCACATCAGTCGACGCCGATTCTACCCAGTCGACGCCGATTTCCCTGCAGACAACATCGGTGTTTTGCAGGATACACGGATCTATTGTGCGAATTGCTCGTGTGCGCCCGTCTTATCTACATCGGCTGCCTCATCCGGCTACATCTTCATCAGGTATCAATTTCATTGGAGTTTTTCAGGGTTTTTATGTTTAGTTTGGTGCATTAACTTGGATAGGTAACAAGCGCGAAATTCTTGATCTACATATGTATTCTTAGCAAATTTGGAATGTAATATAGTTGATTGTGCTTCCTTTGAATGAGTGATTGTAGTTGTAATGGAAAAATGCACTAAGTTATAGTGAATTAACTTGATTGTAGGAATTAAATTCTTGTGGTGGAAAAGAAAACAATGATACTAGAAACATATTAAGTTTCATTCCTACTTTTGAACTCGAAAGAAATTTTATTGGAAAAGTGTTCTTGTAGTTGTTTTCTTGTATACTATTGAATTAGAAAATCTATGTAATTTAGTGATTTAAGTCATGAAATGAATAAATGGTTAAAACCTTTAACTAAAGACTTTGGGCACATAAATTCGAACTAAGGATAAATTATAGATCACTCTCGTAAAACTTATTTTTGGAATTTTTTTGGAATTGATGGTTCTGTTTTCAAAGAACATGACCGCCACCCTATGGAGAGCGGAGGTCTCTGAACCACTGGCCTGATCAGAGCGGCAGTATCTAAACCACCAACCAGGCAAGGTAGTGGTTTACGAAACGTCACCCAGGTAAGGTGAAGTCCCATGACCGTCGACCTACATTGCGCGGCGGTTTCATTACTTTTGGCAAAAAAATTAAGATCCGCAACTGTGTAATTTTGAACTTGCTTTAATTACAATTTGAGCAATTAAAATGTAAAAAGGAGACTACCAGCAAACTATTTGGGAATAAACTCATTGTTTTAAGCATGCAAATCCTTGAATGGGCATATAAACATATCAAATCTCATAGATTAATTGGAATGAGGGTTTTTCCTAAATAGAGAACTCAAAAATGGAACTAACTAAATAACTACTTCAGATTTAGAGTAGAAACCTCTACAATCAACAAATGGAATACATTGCTATAATAAATCTTTAAACTAAACTAACCTAAATTAAGCTAGATCGAAATGGATCCCTCCATGGCTTTCCACCTTTCTTTCATGGCCTCCACTCCTCCAACCTATAACTCAAAGAAAAAAAAAGAGACCAAATGAGGATTAGGCTAGGTCAAAGGAAAAAGGTTTAGTAAAATTTCATAAGGATGGTTAGGGTTAGCTTGGAACTCTAAAATCTAGTGGCCACAATTGATTTGATCCAGGGATTAAGAATCATCCCTATAATTGTTAGGTGAGAATATTTGTTTTATGGGCTTTAAAATAATTTGAGTGTATGTGAAAATGGGAATGGGGCCACTTAGTGCCCTAGTGTATTAAGTTAAAAATGTAATTCTCCTAGTATGTCTTAGTAAATGTTTCAATGGACATCGAATTTATTAATTTAAGGGAACTAACGTAACTAAGGTTAAGGGTTTAATTATTGTGGGTTGAATGCTAATTTAAAAGGGGGAACTATTTAACTAAATAAAATAAATTATTAGACACTTTTCTAACAGATTGTAAATGTATCGACCTTACAAACAGTTCAAGAATATTTAATTATTAATCTAGATCTGATCCATCTATTGTAGTGTAACAAATTTTTGGTAGGAATTGATTAAACGTATTATAGGGTTGTCACCCTGGCCATCTTAAACAAAAAAACTCTGTAACTTTTTAGAGGATTATTTAAGGTTTAATGTTGTTTTAAAATGTCAAAATTTGTGGGTTTTACAGTTACAAAAGCCATGAGAATACAAAAATTAAAAATCCATTTTTGGTTTAAAAAACCAATCAATGAACAAACAAATGCCAAGTTCTTTGTTTTTTTTCATATGGGCATGGTGTTCCAACATTTTCGTGCAAACTCAAATGGAAAAATGGAGACAACGGGCCACGAATACAACATAGTGGAAAAAAAGAGAGGGAAAAACATAGTTAAATATATCCGGATCACGAGGAGGAACGCACCACAATTTACATTTGTTTAAAGTCTGGTAATAACGACTACAATACAAACAAAGCACATCTGTAATTTCCTCTCTAACCAATACCTACAAGAAAAATATAGGTAACGTTGACCTATTATGGTTGCAACCAAGTACACATTAAACATGTTTTGCAAAAGGTAAATTAGATCTAGATCATATACCTTAAAACTTTGATTTTGTATGATAAAATGAATTTTGAGTTGATGGTTGTGACAGACAAGTCTAAACCAATGTGATATAATATACAATAGTTTTTTTGTGGAATATTTTAAATGGGTGCTATAGTGAAGTTTCTTACCAAGAAAATCATTTTTCAAGTTTGTTCGAATTCACTCGAAGGCAACAAGGTATAATTTTTACCTACTTTTGTAGTTGATGCACCTTTCTATCCTTTCAATTTGATATTTGGTTAGGAAACAGTAAATGTATCGAGCATGTGAATCCTCATCCTCAAATTTTCACTACATTCATTGCAACATTGTTGGACAACCATATACTTACTTTTCTATTACCTAAGAGACAAACAATCATCTCCACTTTCGTAATAAACATGATACCAATATAATTGTATAGATATTTGGGATGCAAGATTGAAGTAGATGATTTTTTATTCTTTGAAATCATTAATATGTCTCGAGCAACATACTTTGGTTAATGATATCAATTTGAAATGAGAAAATACAGGAACACAGATGCTTTAAGAGGAGATTACCAAAGTTGCAAATGGGAAAGGTTGCTAGGTTGCAGGTCAAGACAAGAGGATGTTTGTATTCTTGCGAAAATGTTAGGCTTGTTTGTATTTAAATTGAATTTGAGGCTTGTTTTTATTAAAATTAAAATTGAAATCAAAATTAGTAAATAATGTTGTATTAGATGAGCACTAGCACAAGCCACAGACATAAAACAAGATTGTAAATGAGATATATATTCCAATGTCGATATGCTAGTTTTTATCAGTGGTTTAGTTTTAAAGCTATAATTTTTATATAAAAATAAACATGCAACAAAAATGGAAAGAAACATATGCAAGCATTCACATAAAAAACAACGATAGTCATTGATTTTTTAGCCATGTATAAAGTATTACGAATTGTTTTTTTAAAAACACATTTAATGAATGTTTGTGATGTTGATAATAGGTGAAACATCATACAAAAAAAAATGCGGGAGAATTGAAGTATGCGCCAAGAAGGAAGCCATCTAGCAATTTGAAGCTATACACACAAAAAAATGATAAACTACGAATATAAGTGCAATTTTTTTTGCTACATAGGTCTGTAAAAGAAAGGAAAACAAATGTCGAAGTTAGAATGCTTTTTAAAACAAGCAACAACACATTGTCTTTTTTAAAGGAACTGAAAAAATTGAAGGTAAAGGAGTATTAGAACTACAAACAACCTATTTATGAGTTGGGTTGTTATCTTTGATTGGCAGGCTGACAGCATGTTTGCCTTCATCTTTTAACAACATTTGTATCATAAGGGCCAGGCTCATCGTACATTTTAGCTTCATCAGGATCCTCATCTTCTGATAATTGTGGCTCTTCTTTTTTATGTATAATGTTGGAATTGTATGTTACGAGTAGAATGCCAAGCTCCATTGTGTTCCTTCAACATGAAAAAGGGAAGTCTCTAATAGCTGAAGGGCATTCAACAAATATTTTTTATTGTATGGACATAACAACTGTGGTGAAAGAACTTTGTTCTGGTTGCATCTGAGGTTTGCTTCCATTATAGGAAGATTTATTGTTTGACTCGGAGTTTCCCTTTTTTGTTTTTTTTTCGTTTTGGCATCTGGGTGAAAAAAACAACAAGAGTCAATCTTTGGATAAGAATTATGTAGTGAGCACTTGTATAGAATAGAATCGAATGAAATTTATCCCCGGTAGACACAGTTGTAAATCATGTGAAAGTTGCATGTAAGTAACTTGGGAAAGGGAAGATTAGAATGTACAAACTAACCAAAACATTTCAGGCAAGGGTAGAAGGTACACACAACGTGAAAATGTCAAAGGATGTGGAGGATACGGAGTAAAGGTGTTCTTCTTCTTGATTTCTTGTCCGAACATTTGCACCGCCTACAATTTTTTTATATCGCTCAAATGAAAAAGTTGGAGATATGCGCAAATCTTCCAAGGCATGAACTTTGTAAATTGCAGTGAAGGTCAAGCCTTGACATTCTATGTCACCAATATCTATTATTACTTTTAGTGTGGTAAGGCTCTGTGATTTGTGGATGATTACTACCTATGACATTTATCAATGGTATTTGGCGATAATAATCACGATTAATAGGCACAATTGGTACATATTGTGGGTGCACATGTTCCCAAGGTGGACCTAGGTAGTTTTAAAACTTTACAATCACTGCTAGTGAGAGGTGAGGTGGCTTTGCACATAAACTGTATGGAATGTCAACAACCTAGCCAAGCGTACCATTTACAATTCTTACATAAACCCATAGATTTGAGGTTAGCATAACTTGTTAGCCACAATACAAAAGTATCTTGGCTTCAAGTTGCTCTTTGTGTGCTTCAAGTGAAATTACTTGATTTGTTTTGATGTGGTAAGGCAATAAGCTATGAGAACACCAAGAGACTGTAACATGTGCATATTGTGATTAAATACCATGGAATTTGTTGTGTACAAATGCATAAAAGTGTCGAAAATAATATATTTTACATTTGTCAATGATGCCCTTGTGTGGGACATTATTAGATTCTAATCATCTATTTCAAGTTCTCTATTCTTTAGGTTGGACAAAATATTCCAGAAAGTGATTTGTCTAGGATTTCCACAATGTTTCCCAAAGTTTGTTTTCAAGATGACAACTGTTTTGAAGGAACGCCAAAGTAAAGTGTCATAATGTTTTCCTGCATACAAACATATATCTATCACAAGTGGTAATTGGACAACGTGTGAATGAATTGAACTAAACGGGAATTAGAAGTTAAAACAAGAGAAGTGAGAAAATCTAGAGGTCATCATTATTTGTGAGTGACAACAAGCAAAGTGTGACCAAAACTCAAGAACAATATTTGTAAGTTGCAGCTTAGCACATAGGGGGTTAAAGCCTCCTTGTAAGTAGTAGCTTATAGAAGATCAATTGTAGCTGATTAAATTCTAGGAAGTTGTAGCTTCCTTACAAGTTATATCTTGCAAAAGGTCATTAGTTGTTGACTGAATTTATTTTGGGGCTATAGCCTTAAAATTTGAGTTGCAACTCAACTTGAAATCATTGTATCACATAGGACAAATTTTCCAAAGATAGTTCACTAATTTCAGTAGGTTTTCTCCCATTCTGGGTTTCTCAAATAAAACATTGTGTTTTGTCTCTTTTTTGTTTACTAGTGTATGGTTGTATATGTTTTTATTAACAAGTTTTGTGAAGTAGAAATATCTGAATAAGTTTAATAAGACACTTATTCACCCCCCTCTCAGTGTCCAGGTTTCCAACATAGATTAATTGTAATTAATCATGTCGACATTTTAGATGTCTACAAAAGGAACATATCTGTGATAGAACCAACGAATATTCCAACTCCCATCTCAATAAATTCAAACAACGCATGTCCAATGTAATATGATGCATGTTTGAATCCTTTAATAGCTACACCCAACCAATAAAGTGCATTGCGGTTTTGAACACATTTATTGGTTGTGTGATAACAAAGTTTTATCAGAAAAGACAGTAAAATAGGCACAAATTTAAGATAATTTATAGACCGTACAATTGAACAATAGAAGTAATTATAAAAGAATTAAATTTACACTCAATATGTAAGTGGTTGGAAATGAATAGACGACGAAAGAATGGAGAATGAAAAAGCATGTTTTGTGATAACAATGTCATGCGAGGTATTAAAATCGAATAACATTAAATTTTTGGTGAAATCCAATATTAAATTCATATTAGTGAATAAAGAGAGATATTCCAAATATGTAGGTAAGAGGAAACTATTTACTTCACCTTCCAAGAAGGCTCTTCATGTTCGTATGGGAAATCTTGAGCTATTCACTACAAGATAAAAGTATTCCTATAGCTACTCTTAGGAAAATAATGTATTGCATACAAAATATTAGATTTATTCTTTTGTTAAGGCGATGACCTTTCCGTAACCTTTAAAGGCAAAGGTGCGGACTAATAATGTCATTGAAACCAAATAACAATAATTCTACTCCTCTTCTTAATGAGATTGTTTCCGTGGGCTCCCTTGGAAATAAGGTCATGAATAACAAAGACTTCGCTCTTGTACATCATGACTGAAACAACCAAGCCTTATTTTGTAGCTTCCTCCATCACGTCTTACGATAAAAACCTACAAACCATATTATTTGTACGATATCAATGATAATGTTCTAGTTTATGTCATTGATATGGCTTTCACTATTAGCCCTCTTTTGTTCTTATTTGGAACACACTTATAGACATAATTATATATCATTTTCTTCGTAGATGTGTCAAAATTTAGATATGAAGTTTCCTAAGTAAACGAGCCAAAGTTTAGATATGTCCAAATTTTCATTAACTTGTAAGATTTTTTACTATTAAAATATATAATTAATAAACATCACCCTTCAAAAATATTATTAATGATTATTATATCAATAATATTATATATACACCCAGTTTCATTACATTATATATATATATATATATATATATATATATATATATATAGTATATATACATATATATATATACATATACATATGTACATATATACATATATATATATATACATATATACATATATATACATATATACATATATACATTATATATATGTACATATATATATATATCCATATATATATGTACATATAGATATGTATATATCATTTACCTATCTACTATTCCCTATTCTCTCGTTCCCTATTATATCTTATCTCTCTGTACCTAATATATATCTCCGATCTTCTATCTTCTCTAGTATAATGTCTAATTCTCCTCTCTCTCTCTCATACCTCTATCTACCCTATCTAATATCTGTCCCTCACTCTCCTCTTCTCTCTGTCCCTCTACTCTTCCCGCCCCATCTCTCTCTGTCCCTCCTCTCCCCTTCCTCTTGTCCTCTCTCTCTCTGTTCTCTCATAATGTCTCTCTCTCTCTCTCTCCTCTCTGTCTCTGTGTCTCTTCTCGTCATCGCTCCTCCTGTCTACTCGTCTCTCTCTCTGTCTCGATCTCTCATGTCCATCTCTCTCTCTTCTCTCATCTCTCCTCTGTCCTCTCTCTCTCTCTCTCGTCTCTTCTCTCTCCCGCGCTCTCTCTCCCGCTCTCTCTCATCTCTCTCATCTCTCTCTAATTCGTTCCCAGCCATTCTCCCTCTTACCCCTCCATGTCTTCAAGTTGAAGTGAAATACTACTTTACCTTTCTTTAGGGGAGCTTGATTGATTAAATATAAATCGTCTCTATTTCATGGAAGATAAAGTCCCTTAATAATCCTATAAATGTAGGGGAATTTTTTTGCTTTGATATTAAAGTATAGTTGAATAGTTAACCCTCTCAAGTTATCACACATGATTTAATATACTATGTGGATTATTCATCTTATCTTACTAAAATGACCAACACTATTTATAGTTCAAATTATTCAAAATATCGTTACTCACATCTGTAATGGAGGTTTCATATTTCATATTGGCACTCTCACCATTATTAATGACATTTGTAATAGAATTAGCTGGTAGGTTAGTTGTGAGATGTATACATCTATTTACGTGGTTTTTCCCTTCTTTAAATATTTACTTTAATACCTAAAGTCAAATACACCTAGAGAGAGATAGAGAGAGATATATCTATAGAGAGATAGAGAGAGATATATCTCTAGAGAGAGATAGAGAGATATATCTGTAGAGAGAGATATAGATATAGAGAGATATATAATAGAGAGAGGGGGCAATCCCCAACAATTCACAAGGGCATTTTTGGGGAGTATCCTTCTCCAGACACTGGATAGGACAGAGAATGCTACCGGTGAGGGAGCCATTGGAAGGTGACTAGAACACCAGAAACGAAGACTACCTGAGCTAATGACAGAGGTGAAATGACCTTCTAGCCGAGTCCCGTTGATTGATCATAACGATATCGTGGAAATGCGACATGAACCCAGATATACAGGAACTCTCCCCCTACTCGCCCCCCCCCCCCCCCCCCCCCCCCCCCCCAACCCCAACCAATCTCCAATCTAGAGAGACTACATCCCAGAATTGCTTCTCTTACTCTAAATATCCTTATGTCAATAGGGGTGACACCACGCATTGAAGTGTCCCTTGTATTAAAATAATTACTGATTCGTTATGGGATGAATATGATTGTTTGTTCATCTTTCCTCTCTCTTTTTTGATAACTTCATAATCAAAAAAATCATGTACAAATACACACATGGAGGCTCAATTTCACAAAAGATTATGTTACATTATGGTCTTATGAATACTTTAGTAAAAATGTTTTTTTCTACCAGGGCATTGCTTTAGAGCTACCCTCTCGAGGAATTTGAGACCATTCAATATACTCTTTGCGTATTATTTAAAGCAAAAAGATATGTGTCAATACCAACAAATGAATATATGAAATGAAATCTTTTATAATTAAAAGAAGCAACGATCATTACTTATAGCGTAGGTTTATTAAAAAAATCTAAATGGTTTTGGATTCATTCATTGATCTGATTTGTTAATATTGAGAAATGTTGAAATTTTAGCTTTTCTCATTTATTTTTAACTAATATCAAGGAAACATGTATTTTTTCGTTGCTTTTTAGAAATCTTCTAGTCACTTTTTTTTCCATAGTGTTGATGGAGGATGGAAAATTCAAGGGTATTCATTGATATGGTAAAGGGTGGCATATTGGTCAAAAGAATCAATATGGAGATGATTGTTGTCATGACAATAAAGACGACGTATAACTTCATGCCATTGTGCATGGGCAAAACGGGCACAGATAAATCTAGGAGGTACATAATGGAATGCTTTCATCTAACAATTGATGGTTTCATGTTCACAATCATTAACAACACCCATACTGGTATTATATATCTTAATATTTTTTTTGTGTACATTTGTGACAAAGGATGGGTAGTCCAAGGGTATTCGTTGACATAGTAGTTATTGGTAATGTTGACTAGAAGAATCCACATGGAAATGTTTATTGTTGTAATGAAGATGTTTAATCCATGTTGATGAAATACGATTATTTCCAAATATAGGGACCATGATTTTTTTTGGAAAAACCCTTTTCTTTGTTATTAAATTGTGGCTTAAGAATCAACCCTCTCAAGGTATTCTAAATGATTCAAAATACTTTGTATATTATTCAAGGTAGAGGAATTTATCTAAATAGAAAAGGGACAATTTATGTATTGAAATCTTCTATTACTTAATAAATGGAACATTACTACTCATAGCTTGGGTTATTAAAAATAACTCTAAATAGTGTTAAGATTGAGTGCACGTTAAAATCTTTCCTTTAAAAATATATTATTAATTAATTTTAAGGAAAAATATATGTTTTCACTTCTGGTTAGAACTTAACAATTTGTTTGGCTTTATGATGGAGAATGATAACTCCAAGTGTTTTCATTGAAATGGTGGTGGGCGGCATGCAAGCAAAAATAATTAATATCAAAAAGTTTTTGTCACGATGAAAAACAGTCATGTCATTGTGCATGGAAGAAATAGGCTCGCATAAACTTGGGATGCACCTATAATGGAAGATTTTCACCTGATGATCATTGGTTTTGTGACTTGGTGTTTGCCATCAACAATAGGACCCATGATGGAACTAGGCCTCTTTATCACCTTTTTGTGTATTTCTAATAAACAATGGAAAATTTATATGGTATACATTGGCATAATAGTGGGCAATATCTCAACTAGAAGAATTTTTATGGAGATGTTTGTGTCCAAGCTGGAAGGTTTTCACTTGATGATCATTGGTTTTGTGACCTGGTGTTTGCCATCAACAATAGGACCCATGATGGAACTAGGCCTCTTGATCACCTTTTTTGTGTATTTCTAATAAACGATGGAAAATTCATACGGTATACATTGGCATAATAGTGGGCAATATCTCAACTAGAAGAATTTTTATGGAGATGTTTGTGTCAAAGCTGGAAGGTTTTCACTTGATGATCATTGGTTTTGTGACCTGGTGTTTGCCATCAACAATAGGACCCATGATGGAACTAGGCCTCTTGATTACCTTTATTGTGTATTTCTAATAAACGATGGAAAATTCATATGGTATACATTGACATAATAGTTGTCAATATCTTACCTAGAAGAATTTTTATGGAGATGTTTGTGTCCAAACTATCAAAGAGGATGAAGAGTTCCATGTCATTATGCATACCTGTGAAATGGGCGGACACAAATTGGGGAGGTTCTCGCATTACAAAGTTTTCACTAAATGATCACCGGTTTGATGTCTTGATGTTCATTATCAGTAGTAGCACCTATAATAGAAATGAATTTCTTATTGAAATAATGGTTTCTTAGTTGTGACATACATATGTTTACTTGTTTGGTCTTTCCCTTTCCTTCTCTAACTATATTTCTTATTACCCTAAGTCGGATATGCCCCTTCAATGCATCTTGGTATCAGTTCAACGGTACTAAAATCCTCATTCATAGAAAAATTTAATCCCATATTATTTCAAATATTTGATCCACAACATCATATACACCCCATTATACTATGATATTTAAGTTGACAAGGAAGATATCCAATGAAAATAACCCTCTTACTACCATAATGATGAATGTATTGTGGGATAAATATTTATCAAACCTAACATTCCATTTTCCCCTTTTAGCTTCATGATCTATTTTTTTAATTTAAATCTCCTTTTCAGCTAACACAATCCCCTCATATCCATTAAAATTATATATATATATATATATACACACACTTTTCATTAGCATTCAAAGATTGGGAGGGTTGTTTTCTAACGAATGGATTTTGCTAGGTACCGCTTAGTATTCCTACTTAACTTTTTTTTTTGGTATGCTCATAATGTAATTTCAAATGTTATATCTATTAGTATTGAAACGAGCCTCTTAATCGATTTTCCATATCGACAATCGAGAAGTAATCATTAACATGGGATTTGGTGGCATTGTAATCAATACAAAGATGTTTCCCGTCCTTATGAAAAACAGCGACACCTGTACCTCTACGAAGATTGAGATTTTTGGAGTTTTGTGTTTGAAATCGCACGGTCAATTTGGTGGCAAGTAATCTTCAAGCCGTCACTTGCACATAAAATCTTTTCCGCTTCCTTTCCCCGATTTCATTTAATTCAGTTGACCGTGGGAGAAATAAATTCATGTATGTCTGCTGAAGAAACATGTTGCAATTTGCGACTTGCGTGTTAAACAATCCGAGTCTCCGGCAGTATACCCATTCAACTGACGGTTGAGTGTGCTGTGAATGTGATCTATTCCAATTTTTGCCGTTAATGAACTAGTTAATTAATACTTCTCTATAATGATATGATGTTAAATAGGGGAGAGGAGCCAGTTATCTTGCATTGGCCAATGATCGTGACAAGTTTTGCTAATTTAATACTTAATATTATAATATTCAAATCCCTAAACTTACATGAAAAGTTTCTAATAAATAGAAATAAAATGGTCTTTTTTGTAATTAAATACTAAACAATATAAAGTGTAAATTTTATTATATTAAGAAGAAACATGATATTAAAAATACAATAAATGATGTAAGTACTAATACATTTATGTATTCAAATTGTCTAGACATATATAAATTCAATTTATATTTAAAAATGAAAAGTGTAGATAGTTCTCATTATTACAAACATTTTTTTAAGTTTGAATATATTTTCAAACCTAAAAAGGTCATGTCATTTATAACCAAAGACACTTTCATTCACAAAATTGAAAGACTTTATTGTCACAATAGGACACAACTCAAATTAAATACCACATTAAATGAAACTTTTTCAAATAATAAAATGTCAAGTCATAGCCACATTACTACTTTGGTCCATCCCATCTATAGCAGTAATGAAAAACCTACAAAAAAATACAAATTTGTAAGGCTCAAGAAACATTATGCATTTATGAAAGGGTAGAATTCAAAAAAATTATCTCACCTGAAAATCACGGTAGCCATTAGATTTAACATCTCATCACTCTCAATCCATACTCACCAGTTTCAACCAATCACAACAAACACATGGATCAAGCACCCAATAACACTTCAACAACTTCTAAAAATTCATTTCATTGTTCAGAAATTAAGCTTCACAATTTTTCCCAACAAACTTGCACCATTAAACCAATATTATTGGCAGTTATTAGTTCTAGTAATTTTTGGAAATCTTTCAATATTGAATTCATATATATTTTTCAAATGAATTATTTGCATTCTCAACTTGAGTCATTTTCCATTTTTATGTAAAATAATTATTACTATCTAGTTCAGTTTCATATACATACATAATATAGTCTTTTTTATTTTCATTTTCTAGTTTAGTTTCCTACACATGCATGCATACAAGAATTATCTGTACCTTCGCATGCATAAAGAATTACTCTGTCATCTATAATTCTGAATGGTACCTTTCTGCTCGTTCTCGTTTTCTCATTCCTCAGTCCTTTTGTAATTGATGATCCTTATAGAAAACACTTTCGTAAATATCCAAGTTCCACAAGAAAATCATGTTTTGTATATTTGTAAATAGGTTCGTTTCTGAATAAGGGAACCTCTCCCATTAAAGAGGAGGGACTTCTTGTCCCCTGACTGTTGCTCTTCGTGAAGTCCTTTTTGACGACCAACACATCTGAACTCACTAATGACATAAAAAGGATAAGTCCACCCAAGTTTGATGGAACTACACTAGGAGATGGAGTTGAGAAATGGCTCAGCGAAATGGAGAAGTACTTTGCAATAAGGAACTTCTCTAAGGAAACAAAAGCCATATGGGGAGCTTATCATCTATACCATGAGGCATCTTCTTGGTGGGACAGTCATAAGGCTGAGTTAAACATTGATGAAAAAAAATCACTTGGGATCAATTTTAAAATTATTTTACGCAACGATGGTTGCCACAACTTTACTATGATTATAAAATGACTGAATTTCAGAACTTAGCTCAAGAAAATTTATCTGTAACAGAGTACTCAGAGAGATTTACTAAGCTCCTTAAGTACATACCTCAGTATCAAACTGACGAGAAGTTCAGGATACAAAAATTCATTATGGGATTAAATTCTTTCTTTGACTCTTTAGATCCTTTCTTGCTCTTTCTTCATCTCTTTTTATTGCCTTTGCACCAACTTTTGATGTTCTTTTTCTTGCCTTTTAATTTCCTTTTTGATATTCTCTTGTTCCTGTTGTTCCCTTCTAGTAATTCTCTCTTCCTTCTTCTCTTGCATTTGTATCCTTCTTCCTTGCTTCAACTCTTTAACTTCTTTCTTTTGCTTCTCTTTTTCCACAAGCAGCTCCTTATATTGATCAGTAGTGATGAGTTGAGATTCTCTACTTAATTGTATTCCATCATTGCAATTTGAACTATGAATCCTTCACCCTTTCCATTGGAAGTTTCAAAATTTTAGAAATGGAACTTTGTCCTTGGTTTTCCTCAAAAGTTTTGTCATAGTATTCTGCTCTAATATCCACTTCCTCCAACTCTGCTACATCAATTTGTTCCTCATCTAGAGTATTGACAAAGCAGTGGACCATATCTGACTCATGAAGTAGTGATGGTTGTGAGGGAGTAAATAAGGTGTCTTTTTCACTTTTGTTCAAATTAACACCAGGATTTGTTGGGGTTAGCACACCGGTTGTACAAACAATATATCAGATCTAAGCATACATGCAAATAAAAGCAAATATTCTACCAGAAGAAATATACAAGACAAGAGGTATAAATCAACACTAGATTTAACATGGTTCACCCAATGTGCGTGACGTCCACCAAGAAACAAGCCAATCTATTATCCAAAACTTTGGCAAGATATACAATTGAAGATTTACAATCTCCCACATCTCTCAGATGTACAATACTTTCTTTCTCTCAAGCTTTTGCTTCTCCTCCAAGAATTTTCTCTCTCACTAAATTTTGCAAGTTCTTATCAATTCTTGTTTATACTTACTTATAAACCCTACCTTTCATGCTTATATAGGCATTTATGAACTTAGAGAACTTAGACATGCAATTACAATCAATAGATATACTTTTATGCTAAAAATAGATCTAATTCCCGAGATTTAATTAAAACACTCCCGCACAGGTAACCTATGTCGGTTAGCCCTAACCGATGTCGGTTCCTCCTTGCCTGACCGATGTCGATCCTAGGTGACCAATGCCAGTCCCTCCTAATCGATGATGGTTACTGTGTTTTCCAACAAGGTTTACATTGCATGATAATCTGAAGTAATTGAGCTCCACAACTCAACAAGATTAAGAGCAACTTATTTTATCGAATCAAGACAACTAACTTGGGTACAAAGTGCTAGTGACTCATCTGAATTAACTCTCTCCAGTCCTTAGTTGATCGCTTGTTGGTGAACATATTCACTTGTATTTTGTTCAATATGTTCATCATCACATTATTTACTTGTTTGTTTGTTGAGTACAATCTCAACATCTTCGACTATACAACTCACTACTTAACACATCTAAATTATCTCTAACTAGCCTTAACATATGTTTCTGTTGCATGTGATTCATCTCGATTAGATGTGTCAAATGTTCTGCTAGGCGCCATGTCCTCATCCCAAGGCATGTGGATTAAGAGGTCATATACATGTCCTCTTAAAACCTAATTTAATATTTTCAGGGGAAAGAGCCTTTTGGAAATCCCTACTCCCCAATTTAGCTAATTTTTCCATGTTGACATCTATCTCATGTTCCTCAAATATCCATTTACACCTCTCCTCTTTAAAGTAACTTTTGAATGGGGAATAGACACTGACATCTAGTGGTTGTACTCTGAGAGAAGTGTGTGCTGGTAATGCAAGTAAATATATCCCAAAACTCTACACCTCTTGAATTTTTCGTAGAGCCACATGAGAGTCATGACCATCAAAAACCAGTAAATACATGTTAGTTGGAGACACACCACTAGGTACACATGTTGCAAAATGATGCAAACATTTCACGAATAACTCCTTTGTCATCCATGCATGATTTTGTGTTGTCATGCATGCACCGAGCTCATAACCTATTATGTAATTCTACAATTGTTTCTTCCCTTTGTAAAGATAGAAACCAAGGGATGCTTTGTCCAGTAACATTGATACAACATAATATGGTTATCCATTCTCTATACTTTTTGGGATTATGAATGGGAAACTTCTCCTTTATCTTCTAGCAAGCACTCTCATACCATACTTTATTCCTGATTGTAATCCATTTTCATCACAATTCCATATTTTTCTTGGCCCATATAGGTTAGCTTTATAAACACAGGACAAATTTAGATAGAAAGTATTAAAATAGTTGGTCTTAGACTTATTGCCCTATCTCTATCAAGGCCTTCTGCTGTCCTCAAAATTAAATTTGGGTGCCTTATTTTAGAAACTGCCCACCATGAGTTTCCAAGGATACCGTATATGAATGGGGTGGACCTAAATTCACATATTTGTGCCACATATGCTTTAAGTTGTGAGATTTCTAACACATGACCCATATCAACCATTTCATGACACCATTGCACCAACTCAAGCTCTTATTCTTTATTAAGAATTGTGTGTGGGCCCTTTGTTTTCTTAGTGGTTATCCCCAACAACCATGAAGTAAGTGTGCTTGGAGGTATGCCCCACTTTCTTGCAGCACCATGTGTTGAAGAACCATTTTCTTCAACTTTTTTGATGGCATTATTCATGTTAGTCTCGTCTAATCTCCACGTATTCTAATTTTTGTTGTTGTTTCCCCTCCAGTGACTTGGACAGTTACACCTTGTAGTTGTGGTCCATTTTTACCATCCTAATCTTCATGTAGTTCACTTTATGGAAATATGACTCCCCTTGTTTTGGCACAAACAGGGAAGACTCTTTTGAGTGATCGTTTTCTCCTCATGTTAGCAAATAACACCTAAAAAATACAAGAAAGGAATATTATCAGTGCATTTTGAAATAATATGAACAACCAACACTTGTCACTGATTTTGAATGCAAGATATATATACACACTATTAAATGTAATAACATTTAAATTGAATACCAAATTGAAAATGTGTGGGGCACCAGAAACTAAAAAGAAATTAAATATAATATGAATAATTACTAGCAACACGATATTCATTATCTACTCTGGTTTTATATACAGTTGTAAATACTACTATTGTCAATTGTAGTCCTGTATATGAAGCTCAAATTACATAGATTTATAAATTCACCACCTTCTTATGTGCAGGTTTTTTGTGTGTATTGGAAACTGTAGTATGCATATGTGTATACATATATCTGTTTGTGTACAGGAAAATGACTTAGTATAAATATAGATATTCTAGTTCAGGCACATTAAACCTGTAAATAAGATATATATATATATATATATATATATATATATATGTGTGTGTGTGTGTGTGTGTGTGTGTGTGAAACATGCATAAAATGGGTCTAGTTCAAGCTTCCAGACACACAAAATACATGCAAATAAGTTATGCCAAAAAAATATTAACTCAATTTGAGTTTTATATACACACCAGAAATGAGTGTGTGTGTATATATATATATCATTTTCTTATTTTATACCTGTATTTAATACAAAACTAGCTAATGAATATCATGTTGTTGGTAGTTGTTTATATTATATTTACCTTTTTTTAAGTTGCAGGGAATTTACTTTTCCAAGCTGCTTGAGAATTTAGGAATATTATTTGTAGGTTTTCTGCCAGTATAATAAACTGAACTATAAAATGAAAATTAAAAAAACTATTTTATGCATGTTTCATATATATATTATTTGCAGGGTTTCTGTGTAGAGTAACTAAACTAGAATATCTATATTCAAAGATAATTTCCTACAAATGGAAAAAGACTTGAGCCAAGAATGCAAATAATTTTCTTTCAATATTGGAAGAATTGAAATTCTTACCAAAATCAAGAACCACAAATAATATCGGGTTGATGCTTCAAGTTTGTCTGGGCAAATTATGAAATTTGATTGTTGAACAATGGAATGTATATATAGAAGTTGTTGAAGTGTTATTGGGTGCTTGATCCATGTGCTTGTTTGTGATTGGTTGAAACTGGTGAGTGTGGATTGAGAGTGATGAGATGATAAATTTAATGGCTACGGTGAATTCTTAGATGAGATATATTTATTTGAATTCCACTCTTCAATAAATGCATAGTGTTTTTTGAGTCTTACATATTTGTGTTTTTTTTGTAGGTTTACCATTAATGCTTGTAGATGGGATGGAAAGAAGCGGTAGTATGGATATGACTTGACATTTTATTATTTGAAAAAGTTTAATTTAATGTGGTATTTGATTGGAGTTGTGTCCTATTGTGATAATGAAGTCTTTCAATTTTGTGAATGAAAGTGTGTATGATTATAAATGACATGGGCTTTTTAAGTTTGAAAATATATTCAAACTTAAATAAATGTTTGTAATAATGAGAGTTATCTTCACTACTCATTTTAAAATATAGATTGAATTTTTATATGCCTAGACATGTTGAATACACAGATGTATTAGTACTTGCATCATTTATTTTCTTTTTAATATCATGTTTATTCTTAATATAATAAAATTTACACTTTTTATTGTCTAGTATTTAATTACAAAAAAAAGTGCCATTTTATTTCTATTTATTGGAAACTTTTCATGTGAGTTTAGGGATTTGAATATTCTACTATTGACTATAAAATTAATAGTTTTTGTCACGATGACTGGCCAATGCACGATGACTGGCTCCTCTCCCCTAATGTAAAAAGAATGTAACGATTGTATAAATATTGTACTTAATGTCTGTTAATGTGAGTGTAAAATATAGCTTATTAAGATACACTCTAGCTCTTCAAGTCCCTAGGGGATTATTTGTTTTAAGATTTGAAAATCAAATGAGGCAGGGGAACATTTGCTCCAGTCAACTAACCAGAAACCGTAGAAATTTTTTAATAGAAGATACCAGTTGTGGGCATAGTAATAAGAGGAGGCGACTGATCAAACTTTAACTAATTTCTTCTATATATTACAGTCACTTAAATTTGAGCTATCTCCTTGTATTTATTTTCAACTCATGCTTCGATTCATCAATCCATGTCTACAAAAGTTTATCTCAACAATACTAAATTACAAAAAAATGCTAGTAGCTCTAGTGGAAGAGTACTCTAACAAGTAAAAAATGGTCATGAAAAAATTACGGGTTTGAGTCATAATGGGTATATTAATATTATTCTACACACATGCCATTTTGTTAAACAATCGTGCTTACACATTTTTAATACATGTCATCTAGCTTATCAGTATAGTCACAAGCACAACAATTTAGAGGCAAAGGTTGTTGATTCTATTGCACTTTACAATTTTTGTATACTCAATGAGAGGCAGCCCAGTCATATTAATTCTTCACAGTACCATAGGATCAAACTTGTCAGTCTTTTCAAATGAAACTTACCCATTATTCTTATCAATTGGGTACAATTGCAAAGATCCAACTCAGACAATTCCTTGAGGTAGATTTGGAATTTCTTCAAGAGATTGGAAATTATTCAAGTTGATCTTGGTTAAATGAGTAAGGTTACAAACATTTGGTGGCAATTGGCAGAAACAAGTATTTTCTAGGTTGAGGATTTCCAATGGCAATAAATATCCAATCCCTCACGAAGGCCATATAATAGATTACAGTCGCATCAAATTAGACCAATGAAGAAAGTTTGGAAAAGATTGAAGGAGGTCGCATTAGATTAGGATTATGCCTCAATTCTAGAGCTCTAGGGTATCATGGCACGTGTGACTTCTTAATTCCAAATTCCAATATTTCCTAGAGGCCTTCTCCCTCTCAGAAACTATTTTCCCTGTCTTTTAATGAAATATTTTTTTTGCGTCATTTAAACTTTCACCATTGTTTGACATCGTGGGCCACCGATCTATAATAAGATTACAAATATTGTAACCATATTTGCATTGAACCCATAAAATAAGATTTCTTTTTTGCTTTATCCTGCATCAAAATATGGAATTGTGAGATTTGAGATTTGCAAAGCCTCTTCCTCAAAAGCCCGCATCAATGAATATGAAATTAATGCTAACAATAATATAATATAATACTAAAACAAGGATTGCAATTTACTTAATAGTGAAAAAATTATGATGAATTGCCTATTGCCAATTTGTTATCAAAACAAGATCCAAGTTTCAAATGATTTCCAATAGGATAAGAGACTAGTGTGGGCTAAGCTCTATTATAAGAAAACAAAAAGACCACACAATTTCAAGAACTTAATGTGAATTTTATGACATAGATTATGTTTTTTTTACGGAGAGCTGAAATTATATATTTTTGAAATAAAAATTAAAACATATAGGAAAAATATATCTTGTTGGTTGTAGTTATGTACATGTTAAATGAGTTAAGATGGGACACAAGCTTGAATCACCAGCCGTGTCATTGTCTCTTAATTCACCTAACTCAACGGGGAGGAAATTACAATTTCACATTAATTTTATGGGATTCTATCTATTTGAATGAGAGGGATGGAGGCCACAACTTTCAAGATATCAATAGAAACAAAAACCTTTGAATTGTCAACAAAGGGTCTCTAAAATCCCCCAACGCCTCATGGAAAATGATCAACTGGGATAACATCTGATGCTTCCTCCGCCTTTTGTTGCAGAGACATCTTTCTTCTTCTAATCTCAAAACAATGGAGTGAGGATATAAATTTCGTTCTTATTTTACACAACTTGCCACACATCCAAAAATGTAAGTCCATTAGCATCCATTAACAAATGCAAAAGAGCCATGAAATATCAACACATTGACTATGTTATGAATTATCACAAAGACTTACCACCATACAAGCCATGATGTTTGTGGTTCGTTTATCCTCTAGAGGGGGTAGACATTTATATTTGATACATTATGATGTAAATTTAAGAACACCCTACATGACAAGCCTATATACTTTAAAAAATAATCCTTATCATATACTAAATATCCAAGAATAATGAGTTTCAATGTATGACTAATGGAAGTCCATACTACAATAAATAATAAAGTAATACAAGGCATGATCAACATACTTATTGCAAACATCAAGGAAGTTGAACTTCAAATACCTTGAATTTGTATTACAGAGCAGTCTCTCGACCCCCAAAAACAATAACCACATTTATGATATCACTGGGTAGTCCTGAGAAAGGCCATGCTTTACATAGGCATCTACTAACATTATTCCAAGTTGAACTTGTGCCTTTGTTGTCAAGTGAAGCTTGTCCTCCTTGAGAGGTAGGCCTTTGGCATCAACACAATACACATTTGGAATGTTAATTCCCAACTTTTCTTCACTAAATTTTTTCTCATGCTCACTAAAATGGAGGATCACCCACAGTTATAACAATTTATAACACACCGCAATGAGGATTACCTATGAAATGAATGAGCGCATAGATTCATTTATGATCTTATGGAAGATAGTCAATCAGAGAATCCTACTAACAACAACAAATAAAATTTTCAAATTGAATTTTAAAGAAAGCATAAAATTAAATAACTCCAAGAGGAAAATTTGATGATGAATGCCTTTTGATCTTGCCTCTTCTCTATTTATAAGGGAACACACTTGATCCTAACTATGTGAGCATTGTATCACTTTAAAAATTGATGTAAATTTCCATAAAAGTAGAAATACTATAGGCATATGTGGGATTAGGCTCCCCATTGAGTAGGGAAAACCTTCATCAGGCATAGATAAGTGAGACTAACAACTTTTTACAGTTTGCAGGGCTGGGGTACTTTCTTCTAAAATTAGGTGTAATCGCTAAAAAATTGGCATCACCTAATCTCTAATAATTCCCTTCTCTAAATTTCTCCACAATCAAGCTTTTCTCAGGTGCCCTAACAAAAGAATTTGAGCCTAGAGGCTCAATGATTCAAAATCATACTTCAAATATAATAATCCTTTACTTCAAGCTTCTAATAAAGAAAAGGAACAAAGAGAAATCCAAAGAAGACGTGCATTTGAGAATTTAAGTGTTGATGGAAGAAACAAATCATTTTAAATCCTTTTAGGTAGATTTATTTTACTAAGATAAGAAGCAAACCCAATAAGGTGGCAGATTTTTTCAATATGAGCATTAAGACCATGCTCTTCTATATACTCACAAAACTATATAGTCTATAACCTCAACATGCCTAATAACATTCAACACAGGGAGGAAATCCGAACAGTGGGGAAGAATTAGATGAAATGTTTACCAGCAAAGAATGCACCCACAACTGTCTCATTTGATTTTCTTTGATCTGATGTGCTCTCTCAAACAAGAATAAAAAACCAATAAAAATACACACCCATAAACCTGTCAAAATACATTAAAACAAACCAAAAAAACTCAGAACACATAAATACAGATAAAAACAAACAAACAACTAAAAAATAGAAGTGATATCCTAATGCCACGAGATTTTGATTTTGTATAATGGAAGGATATCTCATGGCATTGGGATTTTACCATGCTCATCCACACAAATATGTTTGCATTGAATTTGATATCTCTCAATATCTGAAAGAATTTATAGACATTCAGATAGGAGACAAATGATATTCTCAGCGGGTCATGTATATAAATTTTCCTAACACTTGCTTATGTTGCTAGGTCTCTGATCATAAGATCAAAGACCATCCTCTTTATATCCATCGTAACCACCCTATGGCCAAAGTAGCTCCTGAGCTAGTCAAAACCCAACAGGAGGAAGGTTAGAAAGTTGTTGGGGGTCGAAGAAACAAGAACAAAACCCAACAATATAAGGCCTATGGTTCCAATGGCCATCGGAAGCCACCTATTAAGGAATAACCCGATAGCACACACACTAAAGAGACAACCATTTTTGCTAAAGAACCAATAGCCATTTCCAACTCTGCTATCCAGTTGCCAAAATATTCTATCACGCCCTAAGTGGATTTGATTATAATGAACCAGAAAAATTTCATTTACAATGCTACCATCCCATAATCCTTGTCCCTACTCTTGCCAAATAGTTCACAAGGGCCCTCCGAAATTCCCTAAAGCCCTTCTTGTATCTCTCGAGACCATAGATCAACTCACAGAGTGGACCGAACTGAAGCGGAGTACAACATTGAATACGCAGAATGGAAAAAAATTGAGTTGCGGGATATTTTGCAACATAATACTACTCAATTCATGAAAAGCCAATATGATGCCCTTGATTCTTGGAGGATGGTGACATGGTTCTTGGCCATCCTTTCCCATGAATTGTCTATCTTTGAATGTTTGGGGTCTCACAGAATCCTGTCATAAATATGTTGTTCATGAAACTTAGAAAATATTTGTAAATTTGGATGTCTTGTTTTTGCAAGAAATAAAAACTACAGGCTTTCAGTTGCAGATGGTTTATAAATCCATCTGGCTTGACAACTTGGCTTTCTGTCGTAACCGTGAAGAAAGGTGTGGGGGTTTAATTTCACTTTTTATACCCAAATGGTGGCACTTGTTAATTGACCAGGGCATCAAACCCACCAACCGTGCCATACGGGTCCCATTTAGTGTTGAAGGCCACCCTTTTGGCCTCATTTATTTACACTTCTAACGACGTGGACGAAAGGGCCGATATGTGGCGTTGGATTGCCAACTCATTTCTTGATGTTTACTGGGTCATAAGTAGAGATTTTAATATGGTTGAGTCACCCAATGATAAATGTGTCCACTTGGTGATGAGGTGGACACTTGGCAAAAGGGCGCGTGATTTTTTATGCGTAATAAGTTTGGGTTTTATGACCTTAATGCCTCTTACTTTCCCACATCAGAAGCATGGTATACTTGGTCTAATCTCCAAGGAAGGATAAATCACACACTTAAATGGATTGACAGAGTTATGCTAGTAGCTCAAAATTAGTTGAGTTTGATAGCATTTATTCCATGCCAGTGGAGGTCATGCCAAACTTTTTCCTTTCATATCACTCTGCAATACGATTTCATATCAATTGGCATGATACACACACTTTTTGTCATAAAGGCCAATTATTTCTTAATACTACCTTGATGCAACATGGGCCCACAATAAATCATATCAAGCATGTGTGGAAATTAATTCCCATACCTTGTCATTGTTAGCGTTACCATCCACCTATGCACACCAACTAGATTCAGTGGTGCAAGGACAAGATGAATCAAACAACTAGATTCCTTAGAATCTATGGTAGACAGCTGGCCAAAATTCAGCATCACTCATACTTTGCTAACACCTCGTCTGTTAGTCAAGTGGTTGTGGAACTTAAAGGAGATCCCTTCTCTAAATTTTTTTAATTTCATCTTACAAATCTTCACCAGAAAATTCAAATTGTTGACAATTAAGATGTCAGAGGAGCATAGATCCGATCCCGAATGCACTGGCTCAAAATTAGCGATTGAGTCTTCAAAGAATTTTTTCTTTCCCTCTGAGACAAGAAACCTTCTCAAAAAATTTGGGCCATCATGGACAGAGATGTTTGGGTTACCTCTCCTTAACATATGTTGCAAGCCTTTGTGTACGACTACAAGTTTGTGGTTCAAGCTCAACAACCTTCTGTAGCTCGTCAAACTACTCTTGATCAATGAAGTTGTTTGAGGCTTACAAGGTGATATGTGACCAAATGCTCACCATTAAGGACCTCCATGATGCTACCATGTAGATGGCCAATGATAAAGCTCCAGGATGCGATGGATTCCCCTGCAAATTCTATAAATCCGTTTAGGATTCAGTCGGTCACAACCTTTTTCAAGTTTATTTTGAAGGGTTTCCGAACCAGTCTTTAGGACAAAGAATTAATAAGGGGAACATCAAATTCATCCCTAAGAAAGGAGAGCCAAAACAAATTACTTATTGGCAGCTGATCACCCTGTTGAATGTCTCCTAAAAAATCATTTCTAAATCTTTAGCTATATGGCTTCACAATATCCTCCCAGATGTTATTCAACCAAAACAAATAGGATTCATTCAGGGATGAAACATCTTGGATAACATCATTTCTATTTGGGAGGTCATGGAATGGGCTCGCAGATCCTATCAATTTTCCATGTTCATAAAAAAATTATTTTAAGAAAGCTTATTCTTGTCATGCTTCAAGCCCTTGGCTTTGGACCCATATTTATTCAATTTGTTAGTATGCTTTTTGCAAATGCCTCTACTCAGCTCACTATCAATGGAATTAGTGTAGAACCCTTTGGAATTTTTCACTCTATTCGCTGAGGTTGCCTTTTGGCTCCTGCACTTTATGTGCTAGTTGCCGAAGGATTTGGATACTTACTGGCCCACACCAAATCTCAGGGGCTTGTTAGGGGAATCTCACTACTTTCTGCACCTAGTTTTCAACTACTAAATGATCATTTGGCAGATGATTCATTTCTTACGCTCATTGAAGTTGAATCCAACATTCACAATGCTATGCAATGCTTGGATAATTTTTACTTACCATTTGGCTCCTCTATTGAATGGAAAAAAACCCAGTGTTATTGGTAATCATTCCTTCCTGCGCATGATTGGCTCGCCACTTTTGAATGGAAGGTTCTAGCTCATGGTGAAAATTATAAGATCTTGGGTATTCCTTTTAATTTTCAAGCCACCCCGACCGAACTCTGGAAATATGTTATTCAAAGGGTGGCCAAAAGACTAGAGTATTGGATTACCATTCCTTTATCATTAGTTGGGAAATTCCAAATCTGTTCTAAAGTTCTTGCGGCCACAAACTTATATTACTCATCATGTTGGGTTCTTTCTAAAGCCTCTATTCAGAAGCTAGAAAATTTGATCAAAGCCTTGTTATGGGTTGACACTGCAATGGAAAAGGATTTCATCGTGTGGCTTGGGAGACATGTTGCCTTCCCCACAATTCTAGGGGGCTTGGCCTCATTGACATTCAACGTCAAGGGAGGGAACTTTGCATGAAATGGATAGTTAGAGTATCACTGGCCAAGAAGTTTGAAAATTTCTCATAGACATGATATTGAAGAAGACTCACCTTACGACTGCCCTGCGTGACAAGGATTGGGGTTTATCAATCTGCTCATAACCCTAGTTCCTGTCAAAGTAATTGGCACTCTTTTTCTTAAGAGCATTTGGAAAGCATGGGAATGAATCAAACTCTGGGTTCCTATGGAAAGTTGACGACTTTTGTTATGGGCTTTCTTTTAATCATCATTCCATCTGGTGGTCACCGATTTTTCAAGCGCATGATAAATGTTTGGCAGAAGCTTTGAGAATCTTTGCGCTCATTTTTTTAAGCACAAAATTCACACCATTGAAGACTTATTCTGCAAACATGCACAATCCTTGCTCCCTTCGCTAGAAATTAAAACTTGTTTTCGACTCTCCAACTAGAATCATGATACTCATAATGTAGTGATCAGCTCGGTCCTTGACCACATGCTGCACAAAATTGTTGTGCATTCCTGTTGCCCTTGGTGGATAGACTGGAAATGGTATGTGGATACTCCATTTTGCAATTACTCAGCCAGTAAAGGCTACTGTTGGATTTCGCGTCATCTATCCATGGTGGATAAACTCAACACACAATGGGGAATTCATTCCACTATGTCCGCTTGGCGTATGCGATTAACATCTGTTTGGACTATCTCTATGGAGCCCAAGATTGCCCACTTATTCTGGTGCATTTTACACCAAGGTCTCACTATCAGGGCTCATCTTTTTCAAATTGGGGTTCCAGCTCCCAAATGCCCATTTTACGGCCACTTGGAATCTATTCTGCATCTTTTTTGGTTTTTTCCTGAAGCTCATCTTGCCTGGAACTGGATTCATTTAGTTTTCTTTCTGCTAAGACCACATTATTTTACCTGACAACATATCCTTTTGGGAGACAATCCTAAGCTTCTGCCTATGTTCACCCAGACTTGGCATGTTTTCATAGGGGAAATTATTTTTTGGATATGGAAAGAAATAAATTCTTTTTTCTTTAATAATTTAGCAGTTGATCAGTCTTTTTTCATTAACAAAAAATCTATGGTGATATCGAATGTATTGCTGCAGATATAATTCCAGGAAAACAAAGTCACGCTAGAGGTGGACCACCTCAAGACTCTGCTGTACCACTAGGGGGAAGCCCCGTGTAACGTTGCCCGTGTGCTAACGTCTCCTACTAAGTGTTCCCCGCCTCTTGCCCGTAATTGGAACTCTAAAACATCAAATATTCTTATAAATATAAATTTTAAGGGGTCTTGAGAGAGATTTGGTAATCCAAAATCTTATGGACATATATAGACATTTCAACATGAATGTTAAGTGATGCACCTGAATTATGTCACAATTTTTTTAAAATAAATGTAATCTCACATAATAGCATTATTGTAGGATTTGCAAAAAATATTTCTTTTTAATGCAACAATTTCTTTATATTGTTAAATCTTACACTTATAATAGTGATGGGAAAAGTAATTATGTAAGAGGGAAAAAGGATTCAATGAAAGTATCAAGTTTAGTGTGATATATTTTATGATTAATGAGATGGATTATTTGAAGCTATCTTATTGATAGATATAAAATAAAATGTAGCATTAGTAATATGTAAATACATATTCATTGTGAACGATTTTATGATTTTATTAATGACGATATAAGTGATGGTTTCCGATCCCTAACATTTGTTATATTGTTTATTTTAAATGTTCACCATTCACTGCAATAAAAGTAATGTGTTAATTTTAATTCAATTAAGGAGCCTATTAATGTAAGGTTTCTTTTTTAGTCCGATCTTCAAAATATAATTACTTTAACTAGGTATAAGATTATTGATTTCCAAATTAATATATATTCTAACTATATAGGAATTAAATTGATAATGTTATAATGCCATTTGTCTTTGTTGTAATATTTTATGGGTTCTGGATTACGTGGTTTGATTTCAACCAATTTATTCATAATTATTTCGTATTTAATTTTAAAATGTTCATCCAAATATTTGTTTTCAATTTTGTGTTTGACATGTTTTAGTTTCAAGTTTCTTAATATTTGGAGATCGAGTATTTCCCTTTGTAAAACAGAAATTAATAAATTAAATATGATTTGGTTTGATGATCTTATGATTGATCTTCGGTATATTTTTATAAATATATATTATTTCTTCAAATATTTCTATAATATCATCTTCAAAACCTCAAAGCTAGAAAAATTAACATATTATGAATTATCTATTTTATTGTATTTTTCTTTCTTTTTTCACGCGGGCCAAAAATATCTTGCAACAAGAGCTTCCTAGTAACATTCAAATTGTATATTGTTTTAGAAAAAATAATATTGATTTTTAAAAAATGTCATTGTTATCCTAAAATATTTTACCCATTGACCTTTATAAATTTAGATCCACCAAAAAGCCTTTGTCGCTTCGTCTCCCATTTCGATATAAATTTAATTTTAATATATACACCTATCGGTACAAGGTTCACCCAACCCCATATATTGAAAGGAGATTTCCCTTTTCCATTTTTTGTACACGTTAGGGAATATCCCCATAGCCGAGCTATTTAGAAATGGATTTCGACTGAAAAGAATTTGAGAAAATACACATACCCTCATTTTTGTTCATCTTAGTGGCCAAAGATAAAGATAAAGTTGTGTGTAAGGAACTTAACATGAAGTAGGAAAATAATGACGTGATACTATATCAAATGAGTCAAAATTTGCAAGTTTCCATCGGCCCATGATTAATATTAAATCCATCAAGACATATTTCATTATTATTGGCCATAGAAATGATGAGTTATATGAAGATTTCAAGAAAATTAGTTATGAATATCACGTTTATGTGCTTAGATTAATCTCAAGTGATTAAACAACATATTGTAACACATGTCTTCCCATCACTAGGAAAAAATCTAATACTAAGTCACCTACATCTCTCAAGCCTTCCAAAGTTGAAGAGATAATGTTTTATCTTTACAAGGAATTGGATGAGAGACACAATTATTATATGCTTCCTTTCTCTCGTAATGGATATTAGACCTATTCACAATCTGGACCATTCACAATCTTTACAATAATTATATTGCCTAAAGTTTCATGTTCGACTATCGTTAATTTTCCAGATTAAATATTATAAACGTTTTGTAGTTGAATCTTTGGTGATTAAATTTGTGGTCCAACAATTGAATGGTATGTTGTGTAACTCTTGCAAACATTTGTTTTCACAAAGATCTCATTCCCAAGGAACTATTGGACTATTAACTACAAAGTTTTTCAAACACTCCTCTTAGCTTTTCTAAAGATGGTTGTGTTTATTTTTCTCTATATTTAGGTGATTCCTCACACACTAGAAGATGAATCTATATTTTCTTCACGTGATCACATGCTCAAATGTCTCTTTTGTATTCTAAGGATGTGCACTAATTGTATTCTATATGTGGGTAAAGAAGAACTAAATATATTGATATTTCTATTGGAAATTCTTGATTTTATTATTTTATAGTAGTTGTGATTTTGTGCATTAGTACTTGTAAGATGGGAACGAGATTGCATTTAGGGACTCTTAATAATTATTCTAATTTACCATGCACAATTTATTTATGTACTGAAAGATATAAAGGTTATGACTAGGATTACTCTCTATCCCTAGGTTTCCAAATCTATCAAAAACAAAAGTATGATAAGTAAATAGACAAAATCGAGATCAAATTTCATCTCACATGGATTTTTGTGTTTAACTCAATGTTATCTTAATTGAAAATGTTAGAGAGGGGAGTATGAGATGCTACACCATACATACCCACAACAATTACATCATTTCCCTTGACAGTGATTAAAGTTCATCTCTCTAAGAAGTATTACAAATTACTTATTATTACAACTGTTAGGATAATAATTATTTTGTTGTAATGGTGTTACTTCTTTTCCACTCGTTAGAGATGAAATCCAAAAATCTTAATATGAAAATACAAACATGTGAAAATGATGGAAAATTCTTCATTAATCTATCTATATTTTTAGTTTAATATATTGATTCCTTCTTAAAATCGAGTAATAATCAGTCTTGTGGAGATAATATCAACGCATGCAATTTTTCAAATTTATAATTGTTACGACTTATTCTCCACCAGATATTTCTTAAATGCTTTTCCTTTTAGAAAACATCATTATCTAATGTATTTCTAAATTATCTATTGATCTTTCCAAATACATTTTTCATTAGTTTTTGTTTTTTGTTTTCTTGATTGGTAATAGTTAGAAAGGCTCCAAGCGCCATTACAAGAAGGATGTACAATAAATCTCACAAGAGACAAAGTAGCATACAACAAAGAGTTAAAGAGACTTGACTCAAACAACAAACAAAGAAATGAAATAAAACAAAGTGATAAAAAATTTAGTCCAAAGAAGTAGGATGCAATCTTAGCTTCATGTGTACTGGGAGTGAGTTCCACTTTACAGAAAATATTTTCTTATTTTGGACTACCATCCACTCCTCCTTATTGGGATCATTATCAGAACCCGGGCCACACAAAAATAAGAACATCAATAGAAGTAATAGGACTGAAAGGGGGAAGAAAGGGGTTCTTTCTCCTTATCTGACCCAAGAGTGGCCGTGGAAGATTTCATCAAATAGATTGGTTTAGGATGAGGAACCTGAGGAGGATTCTTAGCTGGAACAGGAGTATATTTAACCCTTGAGGGACACTTTTAAGAATATGGATCTTTAACAAGATCCGAAAGGTCTTTAAACATGTAGTGAAATGGGAGGGAATCCTTCCACCAACACGAATCAATCCCACTTCTAGTTGGATTTCCCACAATCCTTTGTCAAGTGACCAATTTCTTAGCATATATGACATCAGAAAGCCAATCTTTCATAGTCCAATCTTTGAGTCAAAATCCTCTCTCTAATCTACAAATTAATATTCTAAAGGATATTAAGAGATATGTCCATGTCCACTAAAATCTGAGCATAAGAAGTATGAAAAATATCAGCAGTGGAAGCATCTACTTAAAAAAATTCCCCCAAAGTATTCCTGATGGCTTCAAAATAGGGATTATACCATAGTATTAAAGTAATAACTGAAAGTCTAGCCCAGATAGGCATCATATCAAAAGAATCATTTAATGGATCAAGCGAAGGACACCACAATTTTTTCATGAGTCCATGATCTCCCCAAAACTAATATCAGTTATGAACAACATATCGGTCTTCATAAGACTCAAAAATAGAAATAAAATAAGCTTTAGAGCAAGGGTAAATTTCAACCTTACTGTTGATTTTCCCCAATTCTCTGTGATCCATTTGAAAATATGAGATAGCTTTGGCTATAAATCATTGAAACGATAGATGAGGCCAAGATTACCAAAATCCTTTTCCTGACTCAAAACTTACTTAAGGAGGTGTTACTAAATCTTGAGAATAAGGATTTCAAGAGAAATTTTGAGGGTCTTCCTTGCCCGATGACCACCCTGTTATACCTCAAAAGTGCACCCTAGTTGAGGGATAGAAACATGGGTTCTAAGCCTACTTTATTACCTCACTTCTATAGAAACAATGGAAATACTCAGATTTGTGGGTATACCTATTTTTGAGGTGGGTATCTGGTATCAAGGTTGGTTCCTTATTGATGTATTCTAAACTATTTTATTGGGGTTTTTGGAGTTTTAAGGGTAAAAATATTGTTGTAACTAAATTTAAAATGGGGTGATATACCAAAATGATTAAGGGATTTTACTGAGTACATGCATTATAAACTGAGAACAAATTACAGAAGCATGGACCAATGGTTTTCAGTTTGATCCTAAGGCAAACACTTATGCGTTGAGGGATAAATCACAACAACACATCAGTTAACATGCACACTAAGACTATGCAAAAAACACCAAAATTTGCAGCAAGGTAAGATAATTAATTCACGGAATTAACATTCACAAGAGTTAATAGAAATATACACACCACTGTAAATAATTGGAAATAAAATAATTGGTTCTCATTTAAGGTCAAAACTGGAAAAAAAACATGCTTCAACACTCCTACATAAAAAAATTCCTCCCTTTTGCCTTGCCAATGCACACAATATACGACAAAAATACTTCACCCAACCACTCCTAAAAATAGGCTGCAGTCTGTACTCGCCCATGCATGTTAATTTTAGCCTTTATCATGAATAAATAAAGGAATAAAAAAAACCCTGCTTTTATATTGAGGCAAAAATAGTCTTAGTTCCAAAAATACACTTTAATCAAAGTGCACTTGACTGCTCTATTTTTAATACAACGAATAAAATTGGGTGAATAATTTTAGCTAACAATAGTTGTTGCTTGGTGTGCAAGTCTCCCCCATTGCAAGTGCATGATCTTTGTCTTCTTGTGCATATGTGACACTTGTGTATTCATCCACTTGCAATGGTAAATTTGTCTTTATCTCTGATCTTTCCTCTTGTGAAGGAATGCAAAATTACATTCTATGAAAAAATAATGCCTTTCTTTTTAATACTTAGAAAAATAATTCATTCAATACTTTACCCACTATGGGGACCACCTGTGAGCATGCGTACAGGAAAATAATACTCTTATTTTGTGAAAAATAAGGTAATTACCCTCCACTTTAATCATGTTGGCTCTGATGTTGACTATCTGTGTATGCATTCTTTGTCTTCTTGTGGAATAAACATACTTGGCAAAAAGGTGTTTTTTACAAATAATTAAGGTAATAAACCTTTCTGTGGTATATTCCTTACCATGATGATGTGGTCTTCTTTCTGATTTGACATGACACATACAATCATTGCATTGTTTCAATGAGCATCCCCTTTTGTGGCATGTATACACTTGTTTCAGTGGCAAATACTATAGTCTTTGGACACCTTTTGATTAATCATGGTATATTCTATAATGTTGTCGACTTTTGACAATCATATGGCATCATGACATTTAGACCTTAGAAGGTCAAAGCAATAATCTTTATATTATGGGGTTGGTCCCCTTCCTACGATGACTCAACCCTTTTCTTCTGGCAGTGCATTTATCTTACCCTGGTTGAGTCAAGGGTAACTCAGAGTTGGTTTGTATTAAAAAGGCCAATATAATCATGGTCGTTGATCTCTACACCTCTTCATCTCCACCGTTGATCGGTCTGTGATATAATTTTATTACTAATTGAATCTGAGCCTTTGATATCTGTAATTGCGAATATGGCTCATTGATTTCTAACTCAGGTGAGTTAGGGTTACTGTGGCAATCCTGTGGTTGCATTGATTTCAGTGTTTTGATTCAGACCGTCGATCTTAGCATGATTTTATGTTCATCGTTGATCTGTTAGGGTTACATTGGATCTGGTGACTAATCATTAGTCGTTGAACTTAGTACCTACATCATTTGAACCGTCGATGTTAATCCTTTGATGACAATGTTGTTTTCGTTATGCATCGTTGGATCTCGTACCATTGATCTTGTAACTCTTTGGATGAGCCAGGTTTATGGTGGTTTGGTTGAGTTGGGTAAATGCGTGAAACCCTATCTCATTTTTCATTTGCATTGTTGGAAAAATAGGGCGAAGCCCCAGAAAAATTCTCACTCGCCACCATGAATCTCATCTTTGAAGCTCGTTTCCTAGCATTATTTACCCTGAGAGGCTCTAAACTTTTAGCATTTTCATAATCTGGTTATCTTTGATCTCTCTGAGTTCCGAGCAAATTTAGTGGCTGCCATTTTTTCTGGGTTCGAGCTCTCTGTGATTATTTTTTAGTGGTCGCCATTGTTCTTCCACTTGAGCTCCAAGTTTTGTTGTTCTTGTTGTTGCGAGTTATTAAGGGTTCAAACATTTACTACTTTCTTGTTATTTTCCCTGTTCGAGATCTCTGTGGTATTTATTCTGCAAACTATGGCCGCTTTTCTTGGAAGGTGAGCTTCTAGTTTGTATTATTTTTACAACTTTGATTCATTCTTTTATGCTTGAACTGATACTAAAAATATTTCGAAACTTCATGTTTCGTGTTCTCTTGGCACTGTGGAAATTATTGAGTGTAAAGCTTTCTGTGTCTTTCGATTTTGTGACCTTACTTCAAGGGTTCACTTGGACTTAAACTCGAACTAGTAACTTCAGCTCTTCTATTCTAAACTTCTGTAAATCTTTAAAGGTTTCTTTGTGGCCATTATGGAAGAAGAGATTTCTTGTTTTTAAAACTGTAAAAAACTTACAAATATGGTGAATAAATTTAAGCATCTGAAACTCTTTATGGGTATTTGACGCTTGCTTGCTAGTAAAACTCTGAAACTCTACTTTGTGAGCTCGTGTTGTGGCCTTTAATGGAGTTTTGAGCACGTATTTTATGTTTCTCACCCGTCTATCTTGAATGTTGGCTGCCATTGTTGCTTTATTGAAGCTCTAGGTAGTCCCCTTGCTTCTATCCCATGATTTGAGCTCGATCCAGATTAATATACCTCTTGACATTTCTATACTTATCATTTCTCTGAAACTATGCTTAATTTGAGGCAAGATTTGTACTCCGAAAGTGGAAACCTTGCGATTCATCATTGGAAACATATATGAGTTTTGGATATGATTTAGGTCTTGATTATTTGGTATTATTTTTATATTTTGAGTTGTACCTGTTCTTAATACACTATGCTCATATGTTCGAACTCAGTGATTTATGTATTTTCTCTCTGCCATTATAATGATCTTGAGCTTTGAGTTCAATTCTTGGGCGTTATGAATGCACTGTTATCTTATTTCCTGTTCAGAAACCTTGGAGTTCTATTTATTTTTTTACAATCTTGTCCGAAAGTACTTTGCAATAGAATGTGAAGATGAACTTCATTTTACTATGAGAAACTTGAATATGGAAATCACCTCTGAAATTTTTTAGCTTATGTAAAACTTTGATTCTTGTACATAGTGTTTGATATTGTAATCCCAGTTGAAAGTTAATCTTGCTTGATGAATGTTACATTATGATGACTGTTATCTCTCAAAAGTGCACCCTGTAGAGAGATTATTACAGGTTTTCTAAGCTTGCACAATTGATCTCTCTCTTTCGTAGATACAATGGAAACACCTCAGGTCTGTGGGGTATACCTATTTTGAGGTGAGTCTCTGGGATTAAAAGGTTGGTTCCTTATTGGTGTATCCTAAACTAATTTCTGGGAGTTTGAGAGTAAAAGATGACTGTAAAGTAATTAAAACTAAGGTGATACACCAAATTTGTATGAGGGTTTTGACTGAGTATATGCACAATTGATATGTGAAGGATTTTTTGTGCACGAACCAACAATTTTCTACAGAATTCAAGGGCAAACACTTGGTTGTACTGAGGGAAAAATATCACAACAACATTGATAAGTTAACATGAACATTAAAAATATGTAGAAAATACTGAATTTGCAGTAGGGTAAGATGATTGATCAGGGAATTTGCATTCACAAGACTAATAGAAACATTACACAAGAATACAAATAATTAGGAAGGCAACAATTCTTCACACTCAGAAGGCAAAACTAGCAAAAATTGCTTCAGTACTCCTATATCCAAAAAAGTCCTCTTCTGTGCTTTGCTAAGGCACACAATATATAGCCAAATAAAATTTTTACCCTCTTCCTCTAAATAGCCTAAGGCTTGTACTCACCCATGCATCTTATTTTTATCCTTTATTTAATAATAGATAAAGGAATAAAAATAGAACATGCAATTATAAATAGGCATTAATAGCCTTGATTACATTACAGTCAAACTGAAGTTGACTGTTCTATTTTTAAGAAAAGAAGGGTGAATAATTTGCTAAAAATAAGATTGCTTGCTAGGCAAGTCTCTCTCCATGGGCATGCAACTTTGTCTCCTTCTCTGTTATGACCTCTTATGAAGACATGCAAAACACTCCTCTGCAAGAAAATAAATACTTTTGATCTCCAATACTTTAGCAAAATTATTCACCTCTCAGTGGGGACCACCTCTGATTCGTACAATTATCTTCAACTAAGTTTGGCCACTCTTGTGGACTTAGAAAATATACATGCCATCATACTTTAGTCTCTGCCACCTCTTGATTACATTGCATTGTAATTTTCTTGTCAGTTTATGGGTTTAATATAACACATGATGACTTATAGGTCTAATTTTGTTGCATTGACCTTGGCATATATTGATCATTATTCAATTATTGATGCACATGCTATAGTATTGTCCGTGTTTGATTTGTCCGGTGGCGTATTAATCAACCTTGGTTAGGGTTTCTTTGGAGCTTGACATTATCTATCTTTCTCTGACCATGGTGAAGTTGGAGGTATGTTGGTGACCATTGATTTATGTACTTTGTAATATGAACCGTCGGACTTAACCCATTGGGTGAGTTGAGGAGATAAGATGCATTCGAACCCTAACTTTGATCATTTTTGCTCTTGCGGGAATGGGCGAAGCCCTGGTGAATTATTCTTAAACGCTATTGATGTTCTTTGAGCTCTCTCAGAGCACCTATGGTTCTCAAAATGTGATTGGATATGTATCTTTGTTGTTCAGCTCTTGTTACATTCTTGTTCCTTGCATTTGCTAAAAAGTTTCGAACAACTCGGCGATGGTTTGACCTCTCGAGTTCGATGACTCTGTGATATTTTTAGTATTCCTTGCTCTATAATTACTTTGGATTAGAGCCATGACCATCATGATTGATGTCTGGTAAGTTCACAAATCTCCATCCATTACTCGTATGCATGATGCCATTTAACTTGAGCTTCAAAACAATATTAGATCTAGTTCATTTGGGAACTAGTATTTTCTTCACCCATTAGTTGGGTTATATTTTGTTGTGCAAAAAGGTACCTTGGCCGTTGTATTTAGAGCTAAAGCTCATGTTTTGCTTTGATTTTATCTTTTGAATCTTGTGGTGAGGGTTTTGATTGTTGTGTTGCTCTGTATTCATAAATCTCAACAGACTTGGCTCTCTGTGCTGAAATTTTATTTTGAGCCTCTTTTTAATGGACGCCTTCAAAAGGCAGGTGACACGATGTTTTAAACCTTTCATTGCTACCCATTAATGGGTCTTCATTTCTTGGCCAAGATCTGTTCATTTTGGTACCATACCGCCGTTGATGAATTTCGAAACTCTAGTTTCTTCGATTTACCAACTGTGGGTAGTCATTAATCTGATTATTTTTGAAAAATCTTGTTCTTGAGGATAAATGGGTGCCGAATCTTGTACTCATCCATGGATTTTTACTTGGGATAGCTGTCATTATTTTTTTACTTTGAAGCTTGTTAAGGAATTTATCTTTGTCTGGTTATCTGCTTCTGCGTGGTGTATTACTCTGTCGTGGCTCGTCCTGGAGGGTTTTAAAGGCAGGTCGAGAGGTCCTTTTCGAAAATAATGGTTGTTGGTTTATAAATTTAGTTGTTGATTGTATTAAAAATATGATTGAAAGTGACGACATTACAACAGATTGGAGTTACCATCTACCAATATGAAGTCACTAGTACCATCGCACAATTGATTTACAATCAATTCTGTTGAATTGAAAAGAAGAGAGGACTGCTAATATAGAAGGGTGGGGAAGGGAAATGTAGAGGGGTTTATAAGTGGGAAAATTTTTAGAGAACGTAGGTGTGATTTCTCGTTATTGCGAGATTGCAATATCACGTGAAATGAACTAAGGAAATGTCAAATGAGATCTTTAGATGAAAGCAAATTGGAGCGAGAGAAACAATGGGAGAGAATAGGGGCGTAGAGTACGGTCTTTGAGGGTGGATAATTGTAGGGGAAGGGAAAGCGAAATGAAGAAGGAAGTGAAAAACTATACCTACCGAGAGCCATTTGAAGTGATTGTAGGAAATAGTTGATGCACAAAATGTACGATGTGAACATCGAAAGGGATCTAGAGAGGAATTGAAAGCAGATGAAGATAAACATTTTTTTTACAAGTAAAAATAATTACATTCTCCAACAAGTTCAACCATGGGGAGCGACTTAGTATCTCTCTAAATACCTACACAATTGTCATCGCTATTATGGTCATATGTGCATAACCTACGAAAAATATTGATATTTTAATAATTCGACAGCTTGTAATTTATTAAATTGTGTTTACCATTCATCTATTCATCTAGAAACTTGATAGGAAAGTTGTGCATAATTACGCTCATGATTCATCTAGAAACTCAATACATAGAGGAAAAGGGAAAACATGTATTTGTTTTCATGTGGTAAAAACATGATTAAAATTTTTTACAATAAAATAATTGGTTAATTTGTTCAGTAGCTAAAATTCTAGGAAGGAACAGTCTTATTTGATTTTTTTTATGTGAGAGCCTCCCAACATATCAATTTACTATCTAGTTAGTCTCGTTAAACATTATAAAGGAACCCATTTCAATATCCACACATGTGTCAATGTTTATACAATGTTTATTCAATCTATGTTGTCAATTTTGAGGGGAAAACAACTGAAAACTCCTTGCTACTCCACATCAAAAATCAATGAATAAAAATATATTACACTGTACGTAATTTTTTCAAAAATTTTCAATTTTCTTACCTACAATTTCTTGATCTTTTCCTCCCATATTTCTTGGGTTCCATACTCATTTCTACATATGTTTTTTCCTTTCACTTATAAAGGTGGAACCAACAAGCTATTCGGAGACAAGTCTATCAAGAAAATTACAGTTCCATTTAATTATCCTTTATACAATAAAAAGAAGATAATTCAAAATATTATGTAAATGCAAAGATCTTTTCAAAGATTTATTGAAGTTTAGATATTAGGAGTCAAAGATCCAAGAAGGTAGTTGCCATCAAGAGAGGGGTTGAAAATTCCCAGTTGGCATTGACAAGGTGTCACCAATTAAAATTGATAGGAAGAACTTTAAAAAATGCAGACCTCCAAAACTGAAAACAATAAAAGCCCAAAGTAAATAAAACATGGAGTATTTTGACACTTAAAAAATTTATGTACTTTTGACTCAGCAACAGAGAAAACAACTTTACAAATCAAGAACATAGCGGTTTACTTACGATTATGAAGTATATGTACAATATATTATTCCATACACACATCACAGGAATATACAAATAATACGTGTATGATCACTGATAAGCTAGTAAATTCTGAATGACCTCAAAGAAAGAAAGAAAATAGAAACATTGTCGCTACTGCTTATGTATCATTGAAATACAATGAAAACCAATTCAAATACTCAAAGAAAGAATGAGGGAAATTCAAACCAGACTTGAAACATAATTATGACACTAAAATAGTTCTCTATAAAAGCTTAATTCCATGCAATGTGAAGGAAAATCATCAAAATTTGTGATTCTAATAAAATGAAGATTAACTCTACTTAAACAAATATAATTTGAAGATATCCAAATATGCCTAAAATTTTGACTATAACAACAAAATACTTTTTGCAAAAATATGAAGTGAAGCCGTGAATGAGGAATATGATTTTGAGGTAATCAAATCACAAAAATTAATCTATAAAAAAACAAACAATGACAATATCGACCCATTCAATACAATAATACAAAAATTCTTCCTTGAAATCCCAAACTTGAGACCTGGTCAGAAATGAAACAAGGGAAAAAAACACAAGCTACATTTTTTTTTGAAGTGGTAAAAATTTCTCTATAATTATATGATGTTAAATAATGTAAAAAGAATGGAACAATTGTATAAAAATTGTCCTTAATGTCTATCGATGTGAGCGCAAAATATAGCTTATTAAGATACACTCTAGCCCTTCAAGTCCATAGGGGATTATTTGTTTTAAGATTTGAAAATCAAATGAGGCAAGGGGACATTTGTTGTAGTCAACTAACCAAAAACCGTAGAATATTTTTTTAATAGAAGATACCAGTTGTGGGCATAGTAATAAGAGGAGGGCGACTGATCAAACTTTAACTAATTTATTCTATATATTACAGTCGCTTCAAATTTAAACTATCTCCTTGGATGTATTTTCAACTCATGCTCCAATTCATCAAGCCTTGTCTACAAAAGCTTATCCCAACAATACTAAATTACAAAAAAACACCAGTAGCTCAAGTGGAAGAGTAGTCCAACAAGTCAAACATGGTCATGAAAAAATTACGGGTTTGATTCATAATGGGTTTATTAATCTTATTAGACAGACATGCCATTTTTTTAAACAGTTATGCTTACACATTTTTAATACATGTCATGCAACTTATCAGTATAGTCACAATCACAACAATTTAGAGGCAAAGGTTGATTATATTTGTAGTGCACACTTCCCTTCGACACCTTTTATTATGTATTTTGACCCTGTGGACTATTATGGACATTATTGTGACTTTTGATTCAGTATGATGATTAGATGTTAGAGCATGGACTATTATCAACTCTGATTTACATATGATGCATGATGGTTGTTAGAGACATTTTTATATAGATGTTAACATGTTGTTGGACATGGTTATATATATTTATGGATTTGGTTAGGACATGTGATATCTGGATCTACTCTAGTATGTTGATTACATGCAGGATGAGCAGGTGCGGATCCATAGGTTCATCCAGGGCCTGAATCTTGACATTGGAGGTGCAGTTCAAATCCATTGTCCACCGACATTAGCTGAGGCCGTTGAGAAGGCCTATATAGCAGAGGAGACTCCGGGAAAAGACCCAGCAGGCTAGAGACCGAGTCCAGAGTCGTATCCAACAGATGTAGGACAGTAGATCGAGGGGGTCAGTACCTCCTCCTCGTGATGGACATGGTTTGACATAGTCATCGTTTAGACCACAGCAGTAGTAGTCCCGCCCACCTTATAAAACTCCACAAAGATTCGATGCAGAGGGGTCGGAGTATGGGGCCTCCTCATAGGGGTCTCATTAGGACACAAGAAGCACCTAAAGCTTAGTCAGTAGGATCTTGCTACCAGAGACCGTAGAAGACCACAGTTGGATCATCAGGATCCACACCACATATCTCCAGAGTACCGGTCGGACTTGCTACAAATGGGAGAGGATCATGTGATTTTTTTGGTTGTGGCATTGATGGACATTTGTGGAGAGACTCCCCTCATAACCCTATTAACAAGGGTAAGACACATATCTCAGAGCCTACCATTGGTGACATGGGGTGCAATCATCAGATCTATGCGGCAGTTGAGAACTTCCAGGCTGAGCATCAAAGTACCATGATTGAGACCACGGGTAGCATTGGTGGTATTCCTACCTCTGTTTTGTTTGATTCTGGTTCTTCAGATTCTTTTATTGCACCATCTTTAGTAGAGAGATGCAAGTTGGTGGAAGTTAGGTAGGGTCTTAGTTGGGATGTTGAGATGGCTTCTAGCGCCAAGATCTTTGTAGACTCCTTAGTTAAGGAGTGTGTTGTGGATTTGGGACCTGTTCACCCATTACCTTGGATCCTCGTATCCTTCCTTTGGGCTTGTATAGAGTCATCTTGGGTATGGACTGGTTGTCTACACATAGGGCCATGATGGATTATTACCATAAGAATATATCTTGTGCAGATGATCTAGGAGTTGAGTTAGTGATTTTGGGGGTTAGGAGGCCTGTCTCCATTCGCACCATCTCTGCTATGCAGCTTAAGCAGTGTGTGCAATGGGGTTGTCAGATGTATGCTATTTCAGTCAGTGACAGATCAAAGGATTGAACTAGTGGACCATCGCTAGATGATCATCCCCTATTGAGCAAGTTTGAAGATGTTTTTCCAGGGGAGCTACCGGGGTTACCGCCCCCAAGTGAGATTGACTTCCATATAGATCTGGTTTCAAGAGCAGAGTCTATCTCATGAGCACCTTATCGAATGACCACACCAGAGATTTGTGAGCTCAAGTTGCAGCTTAACGGCATTTTGGAGAAAGGCCTAATCTATCCTAGTGTATCCCCTTGGGGTGCACCGATGATTTTTGTGAAGAAGAAGGATGGATCCTTGCAGTTGTGTATTGATTATCGCCAGCTGAACAAGGTAACGATCAAGAATCGTTATCCCCTTCCGCACATAGATGATTTGTTTGATCAGATGAAGGGAGCCACAATTTTCTCTAAGATTGATCTTAAGTCAGAATACCATCAGCTGAGGATTGCGGAGGCGGATATTCATAAGACCGCTTTTCATACGAGATATGGGCACTATGAGTTCACAGTGGTGCCTTTTGGTTAGACGAATGCACCCACAGTATTTATGAGTTTGATGAATGGGGTATTCAGGACTTTCTTCGATCGTTTTGTGCTCATCTTCTTAGATGATATTTTGATTTAATCACGTATGCGTGAAGAGCACGAGGGGCACCTTCGCCAGGTTCTTTAGTGCCTTCGTAAGTAGCAACTTTATGGGAACTTTGATAAGTGTGCATTCTTTCAAACAGAGGTACAATATTTGGGTCACATCATTTCTGGGGAAGGTATCGTAATCGATCCTTTTAAGATTAGAGCCATTATGGATTGGCCAGTACCCAGTACTGTGATAGAGGTGGGTAGCTTCATGAGATTAGCAAGTTATTATAGGAGATTTGTTCAGGACTTCTCTCAGATTGTTCATTCCATCACTTCCCTTCAGCGGAAAGGGAAGAAGTTTGATTGGTTAGATAGATTCAGGCAGGCCTTCAGGATACTGAAGGAGTGCCTCATGACAACACCCATTCTTGTGGTGCTGGATCCACATGGTGAGTTTTTCGTATGCACGGATGCTTCTTTGGCAGGACTTGGAGGTGTATTAAAGCATGAGGGCAGAGTAGTAGCCTTTGAGTCTCACAAACTCAAAGATTATGATCTCAATTATCCGACTCATAATCTTGAGATTGCGGTAGTGGTTCACGCCTTGGTTCGATGGAGACACTTTCTTCTTGGTCAGAGATTCACACTCAGGACAGATCACTTGAGTCTTTGCCACCTCTTCACGCAACCCAATCTCAACAATCATCAGCAGCATTGGATGGAGTTGCTTTGTGAGTATGATATGGAGATAAAGAATGTGAAGGGGGAAGGAGAATGTGGTTGTAGACAATCTCAGTAGATGGAAACATATGACTATAGCCACTTCAGTGGGCACTGTGGAGCAAGATCCTTCAGCAGCTTCCTCTTGATAGTTTCTACATTGCAACGAGAGAAAAGATCAAGTATAATAGACACCTTGAAGGTAAGTTAGATGGTTTTTCATTAGAAGCATATGGAATTCTCAAGAACATAGGCCAGATTTATGTCCCCAGAGATGGAGGATTGAGGCAGGATATTCTGACAGAGGCACATCATGCACCCTATTCAGCCCATCCCAGGGTGAAGAAGATGCATGCCACCTTGAGACAGTTATATCACTAGAGAGGACTTTGTAGAGACGTGGCTCAGTTAGTGTCATGCTATTTAGAGTTCCAGAAAGTGAAGGCCGAGCATCAACATCCAACTAGCATTCTCTTTCCTCATGCTATACCGGAGTGGAAGTGGGACACCATTTCCATGGACTTCGTTGTTGGGCTACCGATGTTGAGATATCACCACGATGCCATCATGGTCACGATGGATAAATTGAAAAAAGTGGCTCAATTTTCTCTGATGAAGACCACTTATACAGCTAGTGTAGTGGCACAAGTTTATCTGGATGAGATTGTGAGACTACACGGGATTCCATGGAAGATTATTTGTGACCGTGATCCTTTGTGTACTTCCCATTCTTGGACTACCCTGCAGCATGCCCTCGGGACAAGGATCAATTTCAACACAACATATCACCCCGAGGCAGATGGAAAGACTAAGCGGGTGAATCAGATTTTAAAGGATATGCTCAGGATGTATGTTATGGATCATCAGTCAAGATGGGAGGAGTACATGTACTTGGTGGAGTTTTCCTACAATAATAGTTTTCAGAGTTCTATAGGCATGATCTCCTTTTCAGGATTTGTATGGCAGAGAGTGCAGTACACCTCGTAGTTGGGACAAGTTAGAGGACAGGGTTTCTATATGATAGAAAAGTGACATGCGAGGATGATAATCGATAAGTTAATTTCCCCTTACCTGACCTCTCGAGGTCGTGCCGAGACATCTGGTGGTCTAGAATACACGCGGGATGTCAGATAAGCTAGTTAGGTAATCTTATGTCTTCAACATGCAATAATGGGATCTGCGAATCTAAGGCAAAGAAGGCCCTCCTAACCTGAACCAGTGTGATAGATCGTTCGGCGAGGATAGTTGCGCGAAGGCTCCAATCAATATCGAGTTCTGCTCGTGATCCGATCTATGGGTTGTGGGATACGTGGAAGATAACCTGTGGGTGCTTCGTATATGTCTCCCAACAAGGTCATGAAAATGGAATGGCTAAATATGTAGTGGATCTTTTGGTGTTTTATGGACGATTCTCTGGTCTAGTCCATAAATCTTTAGCTTGATTAGCTGCTACGTTTAATAATGATAGTTGTGTGATAATGTCTGGTGGGAGTGGAGAGGATCTAAACACTAATGTTCACAAACTAGCATCAACGTTGGATTGATTTATAGGCCCGTTGGGTTGTGGGACTTGTGGATCACAACCATAAGTTTGTGGTTGTTGTGGACCTCCTATGGTCATGTGAAGAATCAATCCCTTCTTCTGATCCCGAGTATCCAATAATCGTATGCCTTTTCGGCCTCTATGTTTAGAACTAAAAGTTGCATGATTTTCTCAGAGTACCTAACAGGTGTTCTGGAAACTTGGATACGTAAGCTAGTGTCTATATCAATGAGGAGGTCTCCTGCGTCAGGTTGTGGGACTAGTGGATCACAACCGAATGTTTGTTCTCTTTCAGGTCCTTCTACAGTCATACAGATGTCTATCAAGGTAATCTATAATTTGGCTGACTTGACCAGAACGTATGTGCTTTTTCGTCTTCTATGTTTAATCCCCTTAACTGTGAGCTGATTTCTAGTAGGTATGTTGTTGTTTGGAAGACCTGTATTATGAGATTTTGGTCTATGTCAGTTATTGCTGCAACAATATTGGGTTGAGGCACGATTGGCTCAAAAACATATTCCCTGGGCTCCCTAGGTCCCGTGATTGTCATACAAGGTTAATATAAACCTAACTGAAACGAAATAAATTAACTATGCAAGATATATCTACAACATATATGTATTCCTCTATTTTTGTATTTTTTTTAATAGATTTTGAATGGAAATGAAAGAACAACTAATCTAATATATTTAGAAAATGACAACTAATCTAATAACAAAATTAAAACAAACAAAGTAGCCCGGTGTAGCTACTTGCCTGTGCAGTTGTGAGTTTATCCTAAATAACTAGATAGCTGATTAACTTAATTGAAAGATTCTTGATCCTACCTCAGAAGTGAGGAATGAATCATAGTTTCTCAGAAACTATCAATCCCCACAGCTTCCCTGGTAATATCGAGAATGAAATTTAACTGAAATGAAATGTTTCACTACTCTATTTGATATATTTTAACTAGAACTTTGACAGATAAAACCTGGAATTTGCAGAACAGTGGAAAATCTAATAGTGTATGACTTTGTCCCCTCAGAATGATCTCCTCGTTCCTTTGTGTTCACGTGAATCCAGAAGAGCGTGTATATGCTAGCATCAACAGAAGAAGGTATTCGAACAATGGCAGTTTGGATATAGACCGAATATAATGCGAGTAGGAGAGGGACAATGCAAGAGATAGAGCTTGGCATATGCAATTCCTAGCGGGATTTATCGTGGGAATACAACGCAAGAGTACCGAGAGATTCTAGAATCCACCTTCTGTGAAGAACACAACCTGCAACTCTAATGGATGTAATCTATAACTGACACTACTCTGCTCTAAACTAATTTGTATGAACAATGATGAACAAGACTGAAGCAAGAAGATTGAATGGCTTCTGAAAGCAAAGGAAAAACTAGCATGGATGCAAACATGAAAACAAAATGAACTCTAAGCAAGAATTGAGAGACTAAACAATGGAAAATGAGAAATTGAGAGGTAGTTTTGAGGGGCCATTTGCTTGAAAACAAGTTGGTTATTTATAGATTTCACATTCACCCAAAGGTGATTCCCATTAGAACTCTTTTACCATTAAACAATGGAGAAACACTATTCCAGGGGACATAAAACATTAATACGAGCCAAGGAAGTGGAGAAAAGCTGGTGAAAGTTGAAAATTTACGCAAGTCGTGATCAGAAGAATGTGCTGGAAAACGCGTGAAGGACCGCCGCCCTGAGCAGGGTGGCGGTTACAGGACCGCCACCCTGCCAGGGTGGTGGTTTCATCACTAAAGGTCAAAAAGCTAAGAAATGAAGGGCAGAGGAATAAAACAAAGCACAAGGAACATGGATAAAGCATTTGGGATGCTAACATATACTTCGCAAGCTTTTCTGGATCCGAACACCTTGCGAGGTGACCTGTATCATCATTGGGGCATGTGTAACATCGTTCCGGTGGTACAATACCCTACAATTTTGGGTACGTACATATTTCCCCCTCGGAGAAGTGTTTTAGCCATGAAGAGGCGTAAAATGGTGGGTCCGAGTATGGCGGTCCCAAAATGGGAAGTTAGAAATTATACCTGACATGCCCGTGTGTCGAAATGTCGCCATCCAAGTTCCCGCTACCTGCAAAATGGAAAGAAGACTCAAGTGCAGATAGACAAAACAAATCAAAAAATAAATACTAAATTAGTATGAGATGAGGACTTACCATTTGTGCGGGGATGAGAACTTACCTCCGTTGGCGCTCTAAACCTGCGAAAGGGGCACTCGAAAATGCGTCAAAACACTATATATATATATATATATATAAAATGGGACCATTTTCCTATTCATTTGCACATGTTGATTTGATAGTTTTTGAGCTTTAGGACCCACAGTGACGGTTTTCAATGAGAATATAGTCGAAATGTTTACATCGAGATAGCGATCATGCCTCCATGAGCAGAACCTTGACCCGTAAAATCTCAGGTTAGTTCTTCTTGATTATTCATTTTTGCACCCTAAATGTAAAAAATGATGAAAACTTTGTCATGGGGGGGGGGGTATTTTTAGAAATGTCAGTTTCAAATGTATCTCTTAGGGGGGACACATAATGGGTAGGCTTTTGTTTTAGCAAAAATGGTCTTTTTTTAGCATTTTTGAGCATTTTTAGGGTATGCGACCCTTTTTGAAACGCGGGACAGGACTGCCACCTTGAGTAGGGCAGCGGTTACAAGACCACCACCCTTCCAAGGTGGTGGTTACATGGAACCTCCGCCCCTGCCAAGGTGGCGGTTCTCTCCAGAATGCCAAAACAACACTTGTTTGAATTAATTTTTGCATTTCTAGCATTCTTACCTGCTTTAATGATTTTTTTCAATGCAATCTTGATACTAACTTGCTCCTTTTTGCGTGTTTTTGTGTGTTTTGCAGAAGAAGGAAGAGTACATCAGATGCAGCCGATGGGAGGAGAGAGGAGAGGAGAGAGAGAGAGAGAGAGAGAGAGAGAGAGAGAGAGAGAGAGAGAGAGAGAGAGAGAGTGATTGGCTTCCAGCAGTGCTAGATGCACTCTCTCAGGATGAGCAGGATACTCTTCAGAGGGCAGGTATATTGAGGATCACACGGGTCCCCCACGTTACACCTGCCAGTCACATACTATGTGACTTATTTTCTTACTGGGATGCAGATCGGAACACTTTCCGATTTCCAGGTGTCAGGGGTGAGTGGACTATCACCTTAGAGGATGTCTACCACATTTTGGGAGTCCCGATTATTGGGAGGAGACTTTCATTTGATACAGCAGTATCCAGAGCTCAGGTGACACAGTGGGCCACCTATATGGGAGACGTAGTTGTCTCCACTGGTTCGAAGAAGGGGGTGAAGGTCCATTCTATTCCTGGCTTTCCCATCCCTCTGATCCATCAGGCCATCATGGGCATCCTTGCTTCGAGATTGATCGGGGACAAGGGAGGGGATACTTTACTCTATTACTGGGCCCCCATCATCACACAGATTGAGGCACATGGTCGGATTTATGCCTGGGGAGCTGATATACTTGGGACCACCTATCACGACTTGTACAGGGTGGTTCGTTTATAGGGACAGTCGCTGAGCCATCTGACCTTGGTTATGAGCTGGGTCTATGAGCATATCATCCCTTATGGGAGAGATATAGAGGTTGCGTATCTCAGAGTCGTGAGGGAAGCTAGATGGATAGAGATGATGGTGCTTAGAGCACCCCACCAGCTAGTTGCTTCCCTGACTACTGAGGATATGGAGGCCACACCTTATCAGGCCATGGTAGGGTTGTGGGGTGAGGAGACCTTCACTTTGATTTCCTGCTCTACTACAGGGCAGCTTGTGGACAGGACGGGGAAGGTAGAGACACACCCCTTTGATCGAGTGCCTCAGCAGTTTGGCCTTGCTTATGTTGATATGCTTCCCCCAGTGGTGCCAGTGTTCAAATCAGTTCGGGAGGCTAGGGGCGGTCCTAGGGGCCTGGGGTTGGACTGTTATTACTCCTGGTGTCCCTATTGCAGCCAGGAGGGTGGTACGCACCCGAGCGAGAGTCGGTGCTCCTCAGGCACCTTTACTTTGGATTGCCACCGGTCCTGCGCATAGCAGTGATGACCCTATTGATATAGACTCTGAGTCTGAGGAGTTCACAGGGGGAGAGATGGAGGAGGAGACTGAGGACATGGAGGTTAGTGAGTCAGGTGGGGGAGAGGATAGCGATCCCGAGTGGCATGACACTCAGGAGATTTTACAGGCCGAGAGGGCAGAGCAGAGCATGGAGAGGGTGACTCTAGTCTTAGAGGAGTTGCCTTCTTAGGACTTAGGTGGAGAGGATGAGTCTGTGGTAGGACGTTATGTTTCCCCAGACATAGGAGGAGGACATCAGTCAGTGGTGGCATCTGTGGTAGGCGCTGATCCTAGAGATCCCTCTTGGAGGCCCGGAGATCTGAGTGAGTTGTCACTCTTATTTTAATATTTGTTTTAGCTAGGATTGCCTTAGTTGTTATATCTCCTTTTGTTCGTCCTTGGTTTCATCTTTTGATTATTTTCTAACTTGTTTTCTCCTTTTCTTGTAGAGACTGCTGATGAGTGGCGAAACTTGATTCACCGGGTATGTACTGATACCCTGATGCTCCCTATGGAGAAGACTCATGCTGAGCTATCCATGGATGCAGGGCATCCTTCGGCATCTGGTAGGCATACCAATGTTTTTTTCCCCCATTTGGCATGTGGCCAAGATGGTGACTTCCCTCCATACTAAGTTAGCCGGGTATAGGACTGATAGAGCATGCCTGATGAGGAGCCACTCTCATAACAAGGCTACAGCTACCATTCAAGACCGTGAGCCCTTAGTGCACTCAGAGCACCGAGCGTAGCTAGAGTCCTAGACGTGGTCATGCACCTTCTGAGGGATCCCATAGGGATTGAGAGGCCACTTGGCTCTTTTTGTAGTGACTCTTGCTAGATTGTTTATACGACCATTTTGTATTTTCTGGGCTCATTGAGCATTTTGACCATGCCTAGCGCATGATGGCATTGTACATAAAACCTGATTATATATATATACATCTCTTTTTGGATCTAGATCTCTTTGTACCTAGAGTTTTGTGATTCATTTTCACATGTATACTAGATGTTTATAAAATTTTGTTTTTATATGCTTTTTAGAATGTATGCAATGGAGAACAAATATCACAAATGCTTTCTTTTTGTATTTCATGATGCTGATGTATGATGACACAGATGACACTTTGTGATCTTGAACTTTAGTTTTCATAAGCAATTTTTCGGTACTTCATATTGTTTTGACAAAATGTGATGATGAATTGGTATGATGAGTAGATGTACTTGCCCCACTCCTAACTCCACGCAACTAGTAAGATGCGAGGGCTCACCACTGAGAGCTAGAAAGGGCACAAGCTATGAGGTGTGTTGAAATGGTAATGATGGGAGATAGACAAAGAGTTGGTGGAACCAAACTAGGATAGCTACAAACCTATCTTACTCAAGTGACTCCATAGTTTAGAATGTGACTTGCTTTGCAGTTTATCCAGACTTAGATCCGTAGATGGCCACTTGGTTGACAAAATCTGGCTTTCAGGGTTTTGAACTCTCTTGGAATTTTGGACATCTGATTCATTTGTTTTTGACTCAAGATTTCAAAGGTTTGTTTGAACTATTTTCTTATGACTTTCAACGTTTACTTTCAAGAGGACCCCCTACACCTTGCCCCCATGCTACTAGTAGGAAGCATGGGATTATCACCATGGAAAAGGCATAGGCGAGTAAAGGCATTCCCATCCTTTCCCAACCCTACGTCACTAGTAAGAGATGTAAGCTCATCACCGAAGGTTGGTAGGGTAAGGAAATGTGTAAAAGTAAAATTTTCTGTTTGATCTATATTCAACTTACTTACTTGAGCAAAATGTCAGTATGTTCTTATTTCCAAATATATATATATACGGGATAGATGTGACACCATGAAGCTTCTAGAATAGACCATAGGCAAGACACCTATCCTAGGAAGAAACCAAAAGTGAGAACAAGCATGCAGGCCTTGGTATGGCTACCGTTAAGACTTTGTCATATCTAGCTTTAATTGATGAAATGATTCTGAAACAGTTGATGATGTTATGAAAATGAAGAAGTATGATTTGAATGCTCCTGTCAATACCATCAGAAGTTTGTAATGAATTGCTTAAGAGAAAGTCCCTTGATCAGAATTTTTTATGAAGCGAGCGAACAAAATGAACCTAACTAAATGAATATGTAATGTAGATGTATTTATACAAATAGTGCTGATGCTTCATGCGTAAAACCGTTTAAGATGCAAGGAATTGACTGATTCATTGAATTCCTCACCCTCTAGTGTGCACAAAATATACGCACCATTTCCATAGTCTTTCATGACTCAATATGGGCCCAACCATTTGGGTCAAAACTTTCTTCCTTCACCATTTTTCTTGTCGATCCGGTTGTCTAGTCTTAAACTTAGGTCTCCTTCATATATTTCTCACTCATAGGTCTTTTTTTTATACTGCCAGCACATCCGGTCAGCATAGGCTCTATGTCATTGTTCAGAATTTAACCTAGCCTTCTTCTAGGCTTTCTAGTTGGGAGAGGCGTGCCTCCCTATAAGCTTCTTCATCTAGGAATCCCTTGTAGTGAGATGCGGAGACTGGGTATTTCAACCTCAAGCGAGAGAATTGCTTCTGCCTTGAATACCAGTGAGAAAGGAGTTGCTCCTGTTGGTGTTCTTATTGAGGTTCGGTGGGACCACAAGGCTGGATATAATTTTAAATGCCAATCTCATTTGTTTTCTTTTACCATTTTTGAGGAGAATAGCTTTCAACATTTTTTTTGTCAATTCAGCCTGCCCGTTGGCTTGAGGGTAGTAAAGAGAGGTCATGTGATGGTTTATTTTTAACTTGCTACATAGCTCATGAACCTCATCGTTCTTAAAGGACATGCCATTATGGAGATAATGACTTGTGGGACACCATACCTACAGATAATTTGGTTCAAAATGAATTTGGTGATCACCGAACCTGGTACGGTGGTGAGAGGCATGGCCTCTACCCATTTCGTGAAATATTCCGTGGCTGTGATTATCAAATTATGGCCATTGGTTGATGAGGGAGAGAATTTTCCTATTAATTCCAAACCCCATGTGGAAAAGGACCACAAAGTTACTATTGGTTGTAGGGATTGTGCTGGCATGTGAATCTTGTGAGAGAATTCTTGGCATTTGTGGCACTTACGTACAAATTCTACTACGTCATGTTCGAGAGTGGGCCAAAAATGGCCCATCCGACATATTTCACGAGCGGTGGAATGACCACCGAAGTGGCCCCCACATATCCCACTGTAGGATTCATGAAGAATCCTCTTGGATTCTTCTATGTCGACGCATCTTAGAAGCATGCCGTTGAAGGCTCTGTGATAGAGCACTTGGTCTAAAATGACATATTTAGCGGCAATAATGTGTAATCGCCTTCTTTGTTGTGGCGTGGCACTTTCCAGGTATGTATGGTCCATGATAAAATTGATGATATTAGTATACCAGAGGCATGTAGAGATGAGGGGTCTGGTTTTGACAAAGAATACACATTCATCGGGAAATTCTAGATCTACCAGTTTACCTCCATCTAGTGGATTGTCAGTTAACCAGTCTGCAATGATTTGTCCTTTGATAGATTTTTGGTTTACGAATGTTAACTCAAATTCTCCCATTAGGGTTATGAAACGTCCAGCCTTTCTAGATAAATATCCTTATGTGAGAAATGTTTGTAAATGGTCTGTCTTTACAATGACCCTTGTTTCCTAGTTTAACATGTAATGTCTCAAGCATTTTGTTGCAAAAATTATGGCAAGGCATTCTCTCTCTGCCTGTGTGTAACGTGTTTCATAATCGAGCAATGTTCGGCTAATGAAATAGATCACGCGTTCTCATTTGTCATCGTCTTCTTGAGTTAGCATGCAGGCCATCGAGACATGAGTGGCTTGCGAGTATAGGATTAAAGGGCAGTCTTGTTTTGGAGGCATTAGCATGAGTGGTGACAACAAGAAGCGCTTAACTACTTCAAAGGCCTCATTGTAATATTTAGTCCAATCGACGCTATAATCTTTCTTGAGTAAATTGTTGACTGGATGAATGGCAAAGCTTAAATTTGGGATGAACCTTCAGATTGCACCGAGTTTCCTGAGAAATGTCCTGATTCTAGATTCCTTCGATGGTAGGATCATTTCGAGAACAACCCATATTTTGGCCAGATCAACATAATTCCCTCGTGCAGATATAATGTATCCTAGACGTTTGCCTCTTGTTACACAGAAAACACACTTCTCTAGGTTTTAATGTGACACCATACTCAATCTAGTTGTGAGAGGATGATACAGAGCACCTTTGGATGATCACAATGTTTCTTGGCCTTGGCCAACAAGTCATCCACATATGATTCCACAATTTTATGGATAAGATCGTGGAATATATAAGTCATTTCCCGCTGATACATAGCGCCATCGTTCTTAAAACTAAACGGCATGACAACATAACAATAAGTTCCCCAAGGAGTTATAAATGTCATTTTGGATAATCTTGTTCAGATATTTTAATCTAATTGTACCCTGAGAACCCATCCATGAGGGACAGTAATTCAAATCCAATTGTTTCATCAACAATAACGTCAATGGATGGTAATGGGGAAATCATACTTGGGACAAGCTTTGTTAATATCCCGAAAATCTAACAAATGCATATCTTCCCATTCTTTTTGAGAACGGGGATGATATTAGATACCTATTGTGAATAATCGACTGGGTTGATGAATCCTACTTGGAGAAGATTTATTACTTCCTCTTTTACCATGAGAGCCACTTTTGGCTTCATTGGTCTTGACTTTTTTTTAATTGGCTTCGCATCTGGTTTAGTGACGAGATTCTGTACCGCAACTTATGGTGCGATACCTATCATTTCTTTATAATTAAATGCAAAAGCCTTTTGATGTTCTTTGAGTATTTAGGTGTGTATTTCTATTTCTTCCGGAGGTTAACGAGGATCCCAACTTCAAATTCTTGGTTCTTCCTCAGTTCAAATGTTTTATATCAATGGTTTCTTCTATCAAAGAAGCGTTACCTTCTTCAAACTCAAGTGGGACTGGAGGTAGTTCCAGGATTTCTCCATTTTCTATCTCATGGATATCAAGATCTTTCTGTGGAGGAGACTCTACCGTGGGATTTCCAAAGTAGGAAGAGGAGTGTGGTATTAGGGAAAGATCAACTATAGGGTGAGCAAGGTGTAGCTCCGCATATGTGTTTAGATATTTGAGAGTGACTTTGTCACTGTCAACATGATGCAAGATAGGAGATTCATTCTCATTTGTATGTGTTAGAAGAGGGTTTGTGGACATTTTCTTCACCAATGGTTCAGTACGAAGTGATACCTCGAAACTTGTATATTTTAACTCATTACTTGGGGTGAAACGCAAAGTTGAGGTTGTTATTGAATCTGCGAGAAGGTTCTATTCTTGTGGGATTTCCTCAATGGATTTCAAGTCGAATCTTTTGCTTAGATCTAATACCGCTATTTTATAGAGCTATAAGTGCTCAGCTCTAGTCTCATATACTTCAGAGACCTGGTTTACAACTAACTGCAAGTCTTCTAATACTTTAATGTCATTAACACCAATCCTTTTGGCTATGATGAGGCCAAGGAGGAGGTCTTTGTACTCAGTGTCGTTATTTGTACATTCAAATTTCAACTTAAAAGTAAAAGGTAGGATCTTTCCCTCTGGAGAAGTAAAGATTATGCCTGCCCCGGCTCCATGGCGACATCTAGCTCCATCGAAATGGAGAGTCCAATATTTACTAGGAAAGATGGATATTGGGGCATTCTTCGCATTTGTTTCTTCTTTTTCGGTTACTTCTTCCATGCAAAGTTCCTCTGTTTGCAGAGAACCAACTCCTAGGGTGCATCCCATACCTACGGAGTCAAATGGAAGGAAAATTGGTAGATCTTGTTCTAGTAATTCGGCAATTTCTGCAGTAGTTCCTAATGACACTATTTCTACAACGTTAGCTTCATCCTTGAGGGCTGGGATGCTCTTGAATAAGTTCATAATTTCTAGTTCTGTTGTAGGTATTAATTTTTCTTCTGGTTTTGAGTCAATTGGTTTGTTAAGTTGGTTTGTTGGGAGTTCAAACTCAGAGTGAACACCTAGTCTTTTCTTCAGGTTTGCTAGGTGTATGCCGAATGGTTTTGGGTCACCTTTTGCTATGAATATCTTTCCTAAGTGTAAGAATATTATTTCTTGGAATAACGTAGAGGGAATTGCTTTCATGCGATGTATCCATGGTCGACTGAGGATCATATTATAGTTGGTTTCCCGATCTATGATATAAAACTCGGTGAGGATTGTCTTGGGTCCTAAGGTGACTGGTAATATTATAGTCCCAATTGAAGTAGCTTTAAGGCTATCATAACCTCTTAGCGTATTTCTTGTTGTGGAACAATTTGTTTCTCCATATCCTAGCTTTTGAAGGAAAGAGAAGGGGACAATGTTAACTGCTGCCCCATTGTCCACCATTACACATTTAACATAATTATTGTAAACCCACACCTGTAAATGTAAGGATGGATCACCTCTACATGTAATTTCAGCATATGTTGGCATTTTGTTTATGTCAAATATAAACTCGGTATCCCTATCTGGCTACCTTGGAGGGTGGATATTGAAGTCTATATGGTTTACTTGTGTTTCGGGAGGTGGAGTGATGTTAATTAAATGACCTAGACCTAGTGCTTCTAACAAAAAGCAGCCCTATGGGCAAGAGAGTTTTTCAACAAGTCCAAAAAGGAGATGTGAGAGAAGGTCTTTGTTAGGTCATTAATTAAATCATAAGCACCCACGGGTTTTACCAATGTTTGTCGAATGTTATCTCGTTCTAGTGGATAGATTGGATTTGGTTGAGAATATTCTCGTGTTCTTGTTATGGCTTCTACGTGCAGCTCAGCATCTAACTCCACTAGACCAACTATCTTGGTTCGCGGTTGATTTCCTAATTGTGGTGCAACAACTGGATTTAGCGAAGTTGAGGCTTTGTGATCATTATTCCCTATCATTACACCTTTGTTCATCCCATTTGGATTTAATTTATTATTTTTATTGTGATTTGGAAGTGGATCATTGAAGATCTTAAGAGGTGCATTTTGAGGGAAGACTACCCCTATGAAAGTATTTGGCATAGGTGTCACAAAATCTATTACGAACATATCTATGAAGAGTTGTCTTTGTTCTTCTGGCAGACGTTGCATGCACTTATTGTAATCATGGTAAGTCCTAGTTTCATGGCCTCAAATTTTTTGGAAACCATAATACGAGTTAGGATTATAACTCCTAGGTTGTTGGTTTGACGCATGTTGTGGTCCAAAACTCTGATTGAACTGTTGACTATTAGGATTAAAGTTTTACGTTTGTTGTCTTTGGTTTTGATATGTAGTTGAGTTTTGACTTTGACCCTGTGTTTGGATCTGCCGTTGATGTTGTTGTCATTGGGGATGATTAAAATCCACCGAGTTGATCGTTGGGGTGAAATTGGTGTTTCGTTGGTTGTTAATTGGTTGTGGAATATTTACAACGTTTGCTTTTTTAGTTTGGTTAGTCACTCCATCTGTTGTTACTCCGCGTTATTTGTTAAGGATTTTAGGTCCTTGATTGGCGTTTGTGGTAGTAGGATAAGTCGTAGTGTTTTGGTTGGGGATGATTAACCTCCCATTTATTCCATATGTCTTACGACCGCTATCTATTGCAGCTTGATATAGTCGGAGAGCGCTCTCGAGAACTTCATCATAAGTTCTTAGTGGGAACTTCTAGACTTCTTCCTTTATCTCTCTGTTGAGAGAATGAAGGAATAAATCACATAGTTCCATCTGATCCATCTTTGGAGTGCTTTCTGAAGAATAGAGGACTGTACACCATCTTTGGATGAAATGAGCAACATATTCATTGTGCTCTTGTTTAATATGTAATAATTCCCTTATTCATGTTCTCAACAATTTGTTCATGTCGAACACCTTGATGAACTCTGAAACAAGTTGTTTAAATGAATGTATTGAGGCTTCAGGTATTCTGTAATACCAATCGAGGGCGATACCCTCTAAAGTTTTGGGGAATATTTTAGCAACAACTCCATCCCAAGGGAGCAGTTCTCGAATGGCTGTGGCGTAGTCCTTAATATGTGAATTCGGGTCTCCCTTTCCTTTGTACTTGGGTAGATCAGGGAGAGGTCTTGGAAGCATGACGCTTTGTATAGTGAAGTCTAAAGGTTCTTTCAAATATTATGAATAAGTCCCTATCGCATAGGTTTTGACCATTGATGGTGCTTACTGAGGGGGGGGGGGGGGGAGGTGGAATGGGTTGTTGATGTGGCGTAGCATATATATTTATAGGGGCATAAGGAAATCCCTGTGGTTGAGTGACCATGCCGGGGGAAGAGAACATATCTCCTTGTGGTGATTTGGAATACATGTTTAAGTATGGAGGAGCATTACTCAGGAATGGATTGTTTTGTACTAAACTGGGAGGTATCATATTTTCCACTGGAGTGGCGTTAGAAACCACGGGTTCTAGTTGGTGTTTGTTGTGAATACTGAGGAAGCATGCCCAATGTGCCTTTTCCTATGAGGATATCTACTTGGCTAGGGTTGTGTGGAGCATTGGAAGTTCTTGCCTGCATGAACAATGAATTTTGATCCATTTTCCACCGACATTAGCTGAGGCCGTTGAGAAGGCCTATATAGCAGAGGAGACTCGGGGAAAGACCTAACAGGCTAGAGATCGAGTCCGGAGCCGCATCCAGTAGATGTAGGATAGTAGATCAAGGGGGTCAATACCTCCTCCTTATGGTGGACATGGTTCGACACAGTCATCGTTAAGACCAAAGCAACAACAGTCCTTCCCACCTTATAGAACTCCATAAAGATTCGATGCAGAGGGATCGGAGTATGGGGCCTCCTCATAGGGGTCTCATTAGGACACAAGGAGCACCTAGAGCTCAGTCATTAGGATCTTGCCAGTAGAGACCGTAGAAGACCACAGTTGGATCATCAGGATCCACACCACATATCTCCAGAGTACCGGTCGGACCTGCTACAAATGGGAGAGGATCAGACAATTTTTTTGGTTATAGCATTGATGGACATTTGTGGAGAGACTCCCCTCATAAGACTATTAACAAGGGTAACACACATATCTCAGAGCCTACCATTGGTGACATGGGGTGCAATCATCAGATCTATACGGCAGTTGAGAACTGCCAGGATGAGCATCAAAGTACCATGATTGAGACCATGGGTAGCATTGGTGGTATTCCTACCTCCATTTTGTTTGATTTTGGTTCTTCAGATTCTTTTATTGCACCATCTTTAGTAGAGCGATGCAAGCTGGTGGCAGTTAGGCAGGGTCTTAGTTGGGATGTTGAGATGGCTTCTGGAGCCAAGATCTCTGTAGACTCCTTAGTTAAGGAGTGTGTTGTGGATTTGGGACCTTTCACCATTACCTTGGATCTTCGTATCCTTCCTTTGGGCTTGTATAGAGTCATCTTGGGTATGGACTGGTTGTCTACACATAGGGCCATGATGGATTGTTACCATAAGACTATATCTTGTGTAGATGATCTAGGAGTTGAGTTAGTGATTTCGGGGGTTAGGAGGCCTGTCTCCATTTGCACCATCTCCGCTATGCAGCTTAAGCAGTGTGTGCAATGGGGTTGTCAGATGTATGCTATTTCAGTCAGTGACAGATCAGAGGATGGAACTAGTGGACCATCGCTAGATGATCATCCCCTATTGAGTGAGTTTGAAGATGTTTTTCCAGGGGAGCTACCGGGGTTACCGCCCCCAAGTGAGATTGACTTCCATATAGATCTGGTTCCGGGAGCAGAGCCTATCTCACGAGCACCTTATCAAATGACCACACCAGAGCTCTATGAGCTCAAGTTGTAGCTAGAGGTCATTTTTGAGAAAGGCCTAATCTATCCTAGTGTATCCCCTTAGGGTGAACTGATGATTTTTGTGAAGAAGAAGGATGGATCCTTGTGGTTGTGTATTGATTACCACCAACTGAACAAGGTAACGATCAAGAATCATTATCCCCTTCTGCACATAGATGATTTATTTGATTAGATGAAGGGAGCCACAATTTTCTCTAAGATTGATCTTAAGTCAGAATACCATCAGCTGAGGATTACGGAGGTAGATATTCATAAGACCGCTTTTGATATGAGATATGGGCACTATGAGTTCACAGTGGTTCCTTTTGGTTAGACGACTGCACCTGCAGTATTTATGAGTTTGATGAATGGGGTATTCAGGACTTTCTTAGATCGCTTTGTGCTTATATTCCTAGATGAAATTTTTATTTACTCACGTACGCATGAGGAGCATGAGGATCACCTTCGCAAGGTTCTTTAGTGCCTTCATGAGCAACATCTTTACGAGAACTTGGAGAAGTGTGCATTCTTTCAGATAGAGGTACAATATTTGGGTCACATCATTTTTGGGGAAGGTATCGCAATCGATCCTTCTAAGATTAGAGCCATTATGGATTGGTCAGCACCCACTACTATGATAGATGTGCGCAACTTCATGAGATTAGCATGTTATTACGGGAGATTTATTCAAGACTTCTCTTGGATTGTGCATCCCATCACTTCCCTTCAGTAAAAAGGGAAGAAGTTTGATTGGTCAGATAGATGCGGGCAGGCCTTCAGGACACTGAAGGAGTGCCTCATGACAACACCCATTCTTGTAGTGCCGGATCCACATGGTGAGTTTTTCGTATGCACGGATGCTTCTTTGGTAGGACTTGGAGGTGTATTAATGCATGAGGGTAGAGTAGTGGCCTTTAAGTCTCACAAACTCAAAGATTATGATCTCAATTATCTGACTCATAATCTCGAGATTGCGGCAGTGGTTCACGCCTTGGTTTGATGGAGACACTTTCTTCTTGGTTAGAGATTCACACTCAGGACGGATCACTTGAGTCTTGCCCCCTCTTCACGCAACCCAATCTCAACACTTGTCAGCAGTGTTGGATGGAGTTGCTTTGTGAGTATGATATGGAGATAAAGAATGTGAAGGGGAAGGAGAATGTTGTTGTAGACACTCTCAGCAGATGGAAACATATGGCTATAGCCACTTCAGTGGGCACATATTTGCGGAGCAAGATCCTTCAGCAACTTCCTCTTGATAGTTTCTACATTGCAACGAGAGAAAAGATCAAGTATCATAGACCCCTTGAAGGGAAGTTCGATGGTTTTTCATTAGAAGCATATGGACTTCTCAGGAACATAGGCTAGATTTATGTCCCCAGAGATGGAGGATTGAGCCAGGATATTCTGACAGAGGCACATCATGCACCCTATTCAGCCCATCCCGAGGTGAAGAATATGCACGCCACCTTGAGACAATTATATCACTAGAGAAGACTTCATAGAGATGTGGCTCAGATGGTGTCATGCTATTTAGAGTGTGAGAAAGTGAAGGCCGAGCATCAACATCCAACTAGCCTTCTCTTTCCTCATGTTATACCAGAGTGGAAGTGGGACACCATTTCCATGGACTTCATTGTTGGGCTACCGATGTCGAGATATCACCACGACGCCATCATGGTCACGGTGGATAAATTGAAAAAAGTGGCTCAATTTTCTCCGGTGAAGACCACTTATATAGCTAGTGTAGTGGCACGGGTTTATCTGGATGAGATTGTGAGACTACATGGGATTACATGGAAGATTATTTGTTGCCATGATCCTTTGTATACTTCCCATTTTTGGACTACCCTGCAGCATGCCCTCGGGACGAGGATCAATTTCAACACAACATATCAACCTGAGACATATGGACAAATAGAGCGGGTGAATAAGATTTTAAAGGACATGCTCAGGATGTATGTTATGGATCATCAGTCAAGATGGGAGGAGTACATGTACCTAGTGGAGTTTTCCTACAATAATAGTTTTCAGAGTTCTATAGGCATGGCTCCTTTTCAGGATTTGTATGGTAGAGAGTGCAATACACCTCTTAGTTGGGATAGGTTAGAGGATAGGGTTTCTGTACGAGAGAAAAGTGACATGTGAGGATGATAATTGGCAAGTGACTTTCCCCATACCCGACCTCTCGAGGTCGTGCCGAGACAGCCGGTGGTCTGGAATACATGCGGGATGTAGATAAGATAGTTAGGTAATCTTATGTCTTCAACACGCAATAATGGGATCTGCGAATCTAAGGCAAAGAAGGCCCTCCTAACCTGAACTGATGTGATATATCATTCGGCGAGGATAGTTGCTCAAAGGCTCCAATCAATATCGTGTTCTACCATGATCCGATCTATGGGTTATGGGATACATGGAAGATAACATGTGGGTGCTTCGTATATGTCTCTCGACAAGGTCATGAAAATGGAATGGCTAAATATGTAGTGGATCTTTTGGTGTTTTATGGACGATTCTCTGGTCTAGTCCAGAAATCTTTAGCTTGATTATTTGCTACGTTTAATAATGATGGTTGTGTGATAATGTCTGGTGGGAGTGGAGAGGATCTAAACAATAATGTTCACAAACTAGCGTCAACGTTGGATTGATTTGTAGGCCTGTTGGGTTGTGGGACTTGTGATCACAACCATAAGTTTGTCGTTGCTGTGGACCTCCTATGGTCATGTGAAGAATCAATCCCTTCTTCGGATCCCGAGTATCCAATAATCGTATGCCTTTTTGGCCTCTACGTTTAGAACTAAAAGTTGCAATATTTTCTCAGAGTACCTAACAGGTGTTCTAGCAACTTGGATACGTAAGCTAGTGTCTATATCAACAAGGAGGTCTCCTGCGTCAGGCTTTGGGACTAGTGGATCGCAACCGAATGTTTGTTCTCTTTGAGGTCCTTCTACAATCATACAAATGTCTATCAAGGTAATCTATAATTTTGCTGACTTGACCAGAACGTATGCGCTTTTTCGTCTTCTATGTTTAATCCCCTTAACTGTGAGCTGATTTCTAGTAGGTTGTTCGAAAGACCTGTATTCTGAGATTTTGGTCTATGTCAGTTATTCCTGCAACAATATTAGGTTAATGCACGATTGGCTCAAAAATGTATTCCCTGGGCTCCCTAGGTCCCATGATTGTCATACAAGGTTAATATAAACCTAACTGAAACGAAATAAGTTAACTATGCAAGATATATCTACAAAATATATGCATTCCTCTATTTTTGTATTTTTGATAAGATTTTGAATGGAAATGAAAGAACAACTAATCTAATATATTTAGAAAATGACAACTAATCTAATAAAAAAATTAAAACAAACAAAGTAGCCCGGTGTAGCTACTTGCCTGTGCAGTTGTGAGTTTATCCGAAATAACTAGATAGCTGATTAACTTAATTGAAAGATTCTCAATCCTACCTCAGAAGTGAGGAATGAATCATAGTTTCTCAGAAACTATCAATCCCCACAGCTTCCCTGGTAATATTGAGAATGAAATTTAACTTAAATGAAATGTTTCACTACTCTTTTTGATATATTTTAACTAGAACTTTGACAGATAAAACCTAGAATTTACAGAACAGTGGCGAATCTAGTAGTGTCTGACTTTTGTCCCCTCAAAATGATCTCTTCATTCCTTTGTGTTCACGTGAATCCAGAAGAGCATGTATATGCTAGCATCAACAGAAAAGGTATTCGAACAATGGCAGTTTGGATATAGACCGAATAAAATGCAAGTAGGAGAGGGACATCGTAAGAGGCAGAGCTTGGCATATGTAATTCCTAGTGGGATTTATTACGGGAATACAACGCAAGAGTACCGAGAGATTCTAGAATCCACTTTCTGTGAAGAACACAACCTGCAACTCTAATGGATGTAATCTATAACTAACACTACTCTGCTCTAAACTAATTTGTATGAACAACGATGAACAATACTGAAGCAAGAAGATTGAATGGATTTTGAAAGCAAAGGAAAAACTAGCATGGATGCAAACATGAAAACAAAATGAACTCTAAGCAATAATTGAGAGAATAAACAATGGAAAATGAGAAATTGAGAGGTAGTTTTGAGGGGCCATTTGCTTGAAAATAAGTTGGCTATTTATAGATTTCACATTCACCCAAAGGTGATTCCCATTAGAACTCTTTTACCTTTAAACAATGGAGAAACACTATTCTAGGGTACACAAAACATTAATACGAGCCAAGGTGGTGGAGAAAAGCTGGTGAAAGTTGAAAATTTACGCAAGTCGTGATCAGAAGAATGTGCTGGAAAATGTGTGAAGGACCGCCGCCCTGAGCAAGGCGGCAGTTACAGGACCACTGCCCTACCAGGGTGGCGGTTTCATCACTAAAGGTCAAAAAGCTAAGAAAGGAAGGGCAGAGGAATAAAACAAAGCACAAGGAACATGGATAAAGCATTTGGGATGCTAACATATACTTCGCGAGCTTTTCTGGATCCGAACACCTTGCGAGGTGACCTGTATCATCATTGGGGCATGTGTAACATCATTCTGGTGGTACAGTACCCTACAATTTTGGGTACGTATAGTTTCTCTTAGACCATCTTTGTTACAAGACATGGAGCAATGGGTGGTTTTGATCAAACAAAGACTGCAGGAGGCACAGGACAGGCAGAAGAAGTATGCATATTAGCATAGGACTGACAATAGTTTTGATGTGAGCATGAAGGTGTTCCTTCGTGTCAGGCCACATAAGAGCCCTATCTATTATGGAAAAGGTTTTAGGTTAGCTATTAGATTCGTTGGTCCTTTTGAAATCTTGGAACGTATCCACCCTTTAACTTACCATCTAGCGTTGCCACTTAGCTTGTCTCACGTACATGATGTGTTTCATGTTTCAGTGCTTAGGAGATACATTATTGATCCTTTTCATGTGCTGGATTGGACCTCATTGTAGGTGCAGGATCAGGGGTAGGTGATGATGGAGCCCATTTGCATTATAGATTGCAGGACCCTGGGCCTTTGAGGTAGAGAGATTGATCTGGTGCGAGTGTAGTGGGAAAGATATGATGAGACTGCAGCTACTTGGGAGGATGCTACATTGTTACGAGTTTAATTTCCACATTTGTTCTAGTGACTTCCAGGAGGAAGTTGAGTCTAAGGGGAGGGGGATGTAGTGCCCACTTCCCTTTGACACCTTTTATTATGGATTTTGACCTTGTGGACTATATTATGGACATTATTGTGACTTTTGATTCAGTATGATGATTAGATGTTAGAGCATGGACTATTATTGACTCTGATTCACATATGATGCATGATGATTGTTAGAGACATTTTTATATAGATGTTAACATGTTTTTGGACATGGTTATATATATTTATGGATGTGGTTAGGACATGTGATATTTGGATAGATTGATTAGACTGAGAAAATTGAATTAAAATTGATGATGATATAGTTGTTGATGAAACTGTGCGTGATATTGTTGATTATCTTGATGATTGTTGTGATTCACATATATGTCGATGACCTTGAAATTATATTTATATTCATTTGGATGTTCTGATATGGCCACGAGGCCGAGGTAGGTATTTGTATTTTGCAGGTTAAAAATATCACAACAAACATCGGGGGATAGGAGACCAACTACTTTGGAATTCTAGATGAATTCAATAAGGTCACCATGACAACTTGTAATTGTTTGTGTGTGTTTGATTGTGTTAGGAATTCCTATGGGGGGATCACCTTTAAATGTGACCAAGGGACTTTGTGTATTTTCTTTATTTGGTTCCTTTGTTTAAGTTAGTATGTGTTTTAAAAGTGATGTGTTTCCCCTTTCTATTTAATCAAATAAATTTTGGTAAAGTATGTGAGAAAATATATTATTAAAAGATTAATAAATCAATTGGGACATAAGAAAATAATTATTAGGGTTGTTGGCTCTTGTTTTAAATGTTGTAGTAATGTGTAAATAATGTGTAAGAGATAAGTTATTTTTGGAGTATGAAACACTCCACCTTCTTTTGAAATCTGAATTTGTCCTTGGAGGCTGATTTTGGAGGCTTGTAAGACAAGTTAAACTTGTCCCACACCTCTTAAATTTATTTACCAACCATACCTATGGTTGTAGGGTTAAATTTAGACCTTCATTATGCATTTTTGAAAGTCAAGTTGAATTCTCTAATTGCACTTTTCTTTCATGTTTTAATTTCAGTCATTTTAGGTGTGGGTTTGATTTGAGTGTGTAAGTAAAACTGTCATATTATTTACCAACCTATTTAATATGCATTGGAGAATGAAATTGACTTTTGTGTTGTGGTTGAGGATGTGTGATGTGGCATCTTGCATGGATCCACCTCATCCTCTTCTCTTCCCTCTTCTATAAAATTTTAATTTCTTACCTTGTTTTGGGTTGCTTCACTTGTGGATGCATCATTTTGGGGTGACTTCTTTTGCTGTTTTGAGTCCTTGCTTTTGGAAAACATGGGGGATTCTTTTTGAATACTTGTGCTTGGTTGCTTCCCTTTTATCACTTCATTTTGGGCGAATTCTCTTGGGGTGTTTGAGCTCTTGCAAATTTGGATAAAGTTGGAGATTGTTGAATGCTTATGGATTGTTGATCTAGACTGTTTACATTAGAAATCTTGTTGTTTTGGAGGCTTGGAATAAACTCCATCATGGAGAGGTAAGAACTTGGCTCTTGAAATGCTCTTCTTTTCTTTTATGCATAATTGAATGGTTGAATGTTTGAATGTGTCGTTTTATTTGTTGGCTGGTTGGGTAGATGGCTTAGGGATGGCATAGGAGAAGACTATGGGGTATTCTTGCGGGAGACATAAGTGCCTTAGGGAGGTATATGTTAGTCTGAGTTATCCTATGTGTCCTCCTCTCATGTTGGAGGGTCATCTCACATGGGTTAGGTTTAGGGTTTCATATGTGTCATGCACTAGGGTTACTCAACACCCTATATGTACCCCTTTTCTATTCATTTATGAGCATGCCAAGACACTCCGCTGTCTTTCCTCTATGCAAGCTTTGTTTCTGTTGAGCAAGTTCTTCCATTACTGATCATTTTTTCCTTGCTATCGCTGGAGCTTTCATGATTCCGTTGGAGTGCAAATACTTCGTGGTGCCTCGTTTCCGATTCGATTCTCACAAAATCTTTTCATGGTATCAGAGTAGAGATCGGGTAAACATGCACTCGATTTGTTTTTTGTTGCTATTACTCTTACTTGGTTTCGTTATTTTACTCTACATGCAAGACTTTTTATCACTATTTTCTTGAAATTATCTTGCTAATATCTCTAACAAGATTTCTCGGAAAGTTTTTTGTGTTTTTTTTCTTGTGCATGTGCAGGTTTTTTCAAAATACCTTGAGAAATCAGGTTTTTTTAACTTTTTTTTGTTGGATGTATCAAAATCTAAAATAGAGATTCCTTTCATTTATTAAAATGGAAGTGATTTTTTTTTAAAATCTCTGGTTTTTGCAGGATATTTTTCTATGCATGTTGTCTGTGGTTGCAGGATCTTTGAGTTCTTCAGTCGTGGTTGCTCATCAACGAACTGTTGTCCCTCTGACCATTTTTGGACTGTTTTCATGCGCGGCCTGCACTTTTTTCATTCATTCCTAGGTGTTTTTAACCTCTGCCACGTTTTTTTACTTGAAGGGGTTGTAAACTCTTATGTATAGGCTGTTAACTATCATGCATGGATTGTAAGTTCATTCCAGGCATTTTTTGGACTGTTCCAGGCATTTTTTGACTGTTTCAAGCATGTTCTTGTACTATTTAGGCATTTACTGTTGGCCTGTTTTGGAATTTTTTACTGTTCCTACATTTTCTCAGTGCTGTAAACACTCCTACGTGGCTTGGTACGTGTTCAAAAAAACTCTTCCATAACTGCCTGGTACGTGGTTCTTTTGTATACGTTTTTCTTTTCTGGCAAATCTAATTTACTTACCTTAAAACTTTTGGATGCCTTTTTAGTTCCTTAAAACTATTGTGCTGGTTTTTTTCTTCATTCCAAATCAACGTTTGAAGTATTTTTGCTGTTCTTTTTGGAAAGGTCGGCTAAATTAGACTCCTCCCCTTTTTTTAAAACTCAAGAAAGCTTTTTCCCTTTTTTCTAGCTCATTGTCTTTTCCTAAAAACACGTGGAAGTCTCTTTAAAAGCTTTTCTTTTAAAACACAAAACAAATCAAAACTCTTTTGGTAAGTTTTTAAAATTTCTAATTTACCGTGTTTTTAATTTATAACAAGTTTCTAAAACCATTTTTAGCAATTTGTTAGAAGTCTCATCAAATATTTAAAAAATCTAAATTTTAATTCTAAATCTTTTTTTATCTTTTTTAGATCTTAATTATTTCTTGAAATTAATTAGATTTAATTTAATTAAATCTATCTTTTATTAATTTCACATTATTTAAACAATATATTTCCTTGGCATTAAAATTTGGTCTATTGGCTTTGTGTATTTTAACCTTCCGTCGAGTGCTGAAGACGAAGGGTGAGGTCCGGGACAGGCAGGTGGCTAATCCCCCCTCGCAATACAAACAAACCCTATCTCAAATTCCATGCCATTTCCAATGAGCATACATATGACACCCTTTGCATGCATTTAGGGCAATTTTTTAATCTGTTTGCAGGCTTATTGGCTTTTTTACTCATCAATTGTGGGAATTGGTTTTTGCTATAAATTTTGACTCGTTGCTCATTTTTGAGCACTTATTTAGTCAAATTTGTATGTTTTTTCACACTCTAGATGATGGGATGATTATCTTTATAAACGCACTAATTTTATAAAGTTCCGCATTCTGGGGGGTGTCTTTGTATTGCTTATTTCAGCTCATTCTTTTGAGCTTTGTTCTCTTCCTTTTTTTCGTGGACTTGTGAGCGCGTCCGCCACAGTCTTACGACAAAGGGATTATTTCGTGCGATGTGAGACACTTTTTCTCACCATCAGGGTTGGCTTTCACCTCCTTTTTGTTCTTTTGCTTGCCGTGTCAATCTGTTGCGCCCTACGAACCTTGATTGTTGTCTCCACCATTGTGCGTTATTACGCTAATTGCAAGGTGAGTGAAAAATTGGTTCTCGGACCACATTCACATCTGGTTGTAATCAACGCACTGAACTATAAAGTGCCGAAAGCAGGGGGGTTGTTATTGTCCTGGGTGGTTGTGTTTCTTTTCTGCATTTCTTTCTCTCTCTCTCTCACTATGGATGCACTTTCAATTCCTTTGCTTACGCCGTTCAAATTTTTTGAATGGAGATCAAAAATAATAATGAAACTAAGGGGGTAAAGGGTTATTCTGCATCACCATGGGAACTGAGACTGAACCAGACGACGAACCTGAAAAATCTAAGTGGTTAAACTGTAGTGATGAAGCTTTAGGTCTTCTTTGCATGTCCGTTTCTCCTGACTTGCTCTTCCACATTGAGGCATCTGAAACACCTACATTTGTGTGGAAAACATTGGATGCGATCTTTGGACAAACTAGATGACATGAGAGCGCATGAGTTGGAAAATGAACTACTAGGGTTAAATCCTAGTGACTTTGAAAACCTACAAGCCTTCTTCTCGAAATTTTTCCACATTAGATTATTGTTAAAAGGATGTCAAGTAGAAAACAAAGATTCTCAACTGATCTTGTCGATTCTCTCTAAGCTAGGTCCCGAATATTTTGTCTTCGTGTTAACTTTCTACGCTACAAAAGCTGCTTTGGGCGATACTTGGACAATGCCCTCCTTTGACTGTTTTTCATCCCAACTCATTCGAGAACAGGACAAAATCATTCAAATGGGGTCTCTCAAGTCCAAGTCACATGCCCTTGTAGAAAGTAATAGCAAAGGAAAGAATACTGAAAAGAAGAAAGAAACAAAGGATCAACCTAAGAAAGAAACCAAGATCAAACCTAAAAATGACACAAACACTTCGACTTCTGCACAAAAAAGCAAGTATTTGTGTTCCTATTGCAAGAAGACTGGTCATGATGAGAAACACTGTTTTAAGAAACAAATTGATCACTTATCTCATTTACTTGAGAAAAATAAAATAAGTGTTCCTGAATCAAGAAAAAAATGCTTCGAAGGCCGAGTCTTCTGTTGCAAAAGGTGCTAAAAATGATAAGAAGAAAGGAAAGGCCCTTGTAGCCAAAGTTGCTCCTTCATCGACATGGATTATAGATTCCGGTGCCTCACACCACATGGGTTCTTTGCATGTTGAGTTTTCCAACATCAAACCTTGTGGAATGTCCCAAATCACGATGGGTAATGACACGACAGTGTCAGTTTCCAGTAGTGGATCGATAGAGATGGACGGGGAGAAATTTAACCAAGTGTTGAGTGTTCCTGATCTCTCTACCAATCTCCTATTAGTTTACCAAATTACTCACCTTTGTGAAGGAATACGACTGGAATTTGGTCCTAACTCGGTGATCATTCATGAGCTTAACAATGACACTCCAATGGCTGAGGGAAAGGCAGATCACCGTTCACGGTTGTACACCTTCTCCCACTTTACTTCTGATTCTATGCCCACTGCCTTGCTCACTCATGCAAATAAGGTTAGTAAGCTATGGCATGAGCATTTTGGACATCTAAATTATTGCTACCTTGAACAATTGAGTCAAAACAAAATGGTCAACGGGTTGCCTCACGTCAAGTTTTCTAAGGGTCTTTGTGAGGGTTGTACCCTTGGAAAGCATCCTAAAAAGAAATTTGGTAAAGGAAAAGCCTAGAGAGCCACTTGTCCCTTGGATCTTTTTCATAGCGATGTTTCTGGTCCATTTCCTTCTCCTTAGTTTACTAGAGCTCTTTATGTGCTAACCTTCATTGATGACTATTCACGATATACTTGGGTATATTTTCTTAAGCTTAAGTCTGAAGTCTTTGAACATTTTCAGGACTTTAAGGCTCTTGTTGAGAAACAGGCGGAATGGTCTATCAAGGTTCTTCAAACTGACAATGGAGGTGAATATGTAAACAATAGGTTCTTGGATTTCTGTACTTCTGAAGGGATCTCTCTGCAACATACAATTGCTTATATCCCTTTGCAGAATGGAGTCGCAGAAAGAAAGAACCATACTCTGAAGGAGATGGCCACTTGTATGATTCAATCAAAGTCTCTTCCTCTGCAGTATTGGGCCGAAGCAATGAATTGTGCAAATTACATTCAGAACCATGTTCCACACAAGGTAGTAAGAGGGATGACACCCTTTGAATCCTGGTTTGGATGCAAGCCTGATGTTGAGCACTTTCGAGTCTTTAGATCTAAGGCTATGGCTCATATTCCCAAGAAGAAATGCAAGGCCTTAGAACCACAATCCAAACCTTGTATCTTTGTAGGGTATCCTGATGGCATGAAGGGATATCGATTGATGAATTCTACTTCTCATGAGCTATATATTGAGAGAAGTGTTAAGTTTGATGAGTCTTCTTTGACTTCTACTTCTCCACCTATTGAGGTTCTTCAGCTCGCTGATTTGGATTCTAACTCATCAGATGATGATATTGTCGAGTGTGCTCCTCTTCCAGATCCTCCCGACCATTAGACCTTTGAGTCTTCTGATAATGACAATAGTGATGACAAGGACTATGTTCCTTCTCACTCAAGTGAAGAATCTTCTGACTCTGAGCCTGATCCTCTTGCTCCCCTTTGGGCCAGGAAAACTTTACAAAGTGCTGGAGATTTAGTTGGAGATACTTCAGATATGAGACGTACTTGCTTAGATTTCATTGGACCCCACTCTTTCTTCACCTCTGCTTCTGATCCACAGTCTTTCTGGGAGGCTTTTGGTATTCCTGAGTGGGATTCTGCCATGGATGAGGAGGATTCCTCTCTCTTGAAGAACGATACTTGGGATTTCACCACTCTTCCGAAAGGAAGAAAAATTGTTCCGAGTAAGTGGGTGTTCCAAAAAAAGTATGGAGTAGATGGAGACGTCGAAAAGTTTAAAGCGCTATTAGTAGCTAAGGGTTTCTCCGAGATAGCTAGTGTTGATTATACAGAAACCTTTTCTCTGGTTGTGAAGATGAATTCAATTCAACTGACCCTAGCCATTGCCGCAACAGATAGATGGAAATTCCATCAAACGGAGGTTAAGAGTGCCTTCCTTTATGGTGACCTAGAGGAAGATATCTATATGGAACAACCTCTAGGTTATGTCCAAGATTCCTCCCTCATTTGTAAGTTAAAGAAGTATTTTTATGGCCTCAAACAAGCCCCTCGGGTTCGGTATGCCAAGATGGACTCCTTATTACTTACATCAGGGTTTACTAGGTGTCAATATGATCCAAATGTTTATATTCTATGGCAAGATGAATCCATACTCATTCTTGTTCTATATGTTGATGACTTGTTGATCACAAGTAGATCTTCCTCTATTATTGATTTTGTGAAGATCACCTTAGCCAACAAGTTTGCCATGACTGACTTAGGTCTGCTTCATTACTTCCTTGGGATTCAAATTTCACAATCTGACTCGAGAATCTTGATTTCGGAACCCAAGTATGCTCTTGATTTTCTAGCTCGGTTTCAAATGTCCGATTGCAAGTCTTCTCCTACTCCTTTTCTTTCCGGGGTTAAGTTGGTTTCAGATTTCTCTACTCCCTTGATTGATGGTACTCTTTACTGACAATTAGTTGGGAGCTTGATCTACTTGACTCACACTTAACCAGATTTATCATATGCTTTTGGGATCGTGTCCAAATTTATACAGGAGCCACATGAGTTGCATTGGAAATTAGCTAAATGGATCCTTCATTATGTTCATGGCACTTATGCTGATGGCATACACTATCATGGAGGGGTTGATATTAAATTGATTGGATTCATAGATTCTGAATGGGCCGGTGACTTAGATCATTGGAAATCTACTTTTGGCTATAGTTTCTCTCTTGGTTCAGGTCCTATTAGTTGGTCTAGCAAGAAGTAGAATACAATTGTGATATCATCTACAGAGGTAGAATACAGAGGAGTAGTTAATGCTGCCACAGAAGCTATTTAGCTAAAGGGTATTCTGACAGAGTTTAGCATCCACTTTCGGCGGCCTACCATTATCTACTGTGATAAAACGAGCACTATCTCTATTTGCAGAAATCCAGTTCAGCATCAGCAAATGAATCACATTGAGATCCATATGCACTTCATACAGGAGCTTATTCATGATGGTATCATTGACATTCAATACATTCAGACAACTGATCAAATTGTATATTTATTCACCAAGCCCTTCACTGAGATGAAGTTTCTTCACTTACGGTCTCTTCTTAGGGTGAGGTCTTCTATATTTTCCCATCTTCTTAGGGCTATGTAGTCCTTTTTCTCTTCTTCTTCTTCTTCTAGGAAGATTTTGTTTGTATATGGGCACCTTATTAGGCCTTTAGTTACCGGGCCCCATTGACACATATTTCTTAGTTGTTTAGGAGTGTCTTCCTGTTTCGTCTGACTCATCACAGCCGCTACCCCAGCTTCGATGAAGAGGGGGTGTTAGTGTGAGTTATCCTATGTGTCCACCTCTCATGTTGGAGGTTCATCTCACATGAGTTAGGTTTATGGTTTCATATGTGTCATGCACTAGGGTTACTCAGCACCCTATATGTACCCCTTTTCTATTCATTTATGAGCATGCCAAGACACTCCGCTGTCTTTCCTCTATGCAAGCTTTGTTTCTGTTGAGCAAGTTCTTCCATTACTAATCATTTTTTCCTTGCTATCGCTGGAGCTTTCACGATTCCGTTGGAGTGTAACTACTTCGTGGTGCCTCGTTTCCAATTTTATTCTTGCAAACTCTTTTCAGTATAAGTGTGGAGGGAGTGGGGATTTATTTTCCACCTTGTAAAAAGAAATATCTTGCATTTCTTTACTCGTTATGGGGTGCCATAAGAGGTTGGGGGGTATAAGAATTTGTGAGGAATAAGGGGTACTTGGGGGAGGCATAAGGGCATGTCAGGGATTTGAAATGATATATATTTTGGCAGTTTGTTCTCAGGTGGTGATACCCATTTCCCCTAGGGAGGCAATAGAAACATCCCCCATTGTTTCTTGCTCCTTTGGCTTGCTTGATGAAGCCTGAGTATTGTTGTGTGTTTATCTTGTGGTTGTTAAAACTGTTGTTTTGTTTTAGATTGTGTTTTAAGTATGATTTTTACATGTGAAAGATTGCCTTTATGTTGTTGAAGCTTGTCATTGCCATGTGTTGAGTCACATTCCTTATTGCAATGTGGTTGGGGCTCAGGGGCCAGTGCAAAGGGAAACTTCTCCTTTTTGTTGGATGTCTTAGTTGAGTGGAGAGCATTGTCTTTCCCTCTGTTTTGTTGTGATCAAATTGGAGAATGATGGAAAATCATACTGTTGTTTTGGAGCTGAGAAAGAAGATAGTTTTGACAGTACTTTGTGAGACTTCTTTTTTTGAACCTTTTTCCTAGTTCAATTGGAAGACTCGTAATATTATTTGTATTGGATAGTTATTCTGTTTTGGAAATGAAATTTTATGTTTAAATGAGAAAGAGACATACTCTTTAATTTTATTCTATGGAAAGAAAAGAAAGATTTGTATTTTGTCTTTTGGAATGAAATGAAAAAGGAAGTTGTAAAAGAATCATCTAAGTCAATGGAATTGCTTTATTTACCAAAAATAATATTGTTTTCATTAGGAATCTGTGTTTGAAATACATTATGAAATATTTGTTTGGAAAATTGAAAAGGGAATACGTATGAAGAGAATATATTACTCTTTTCCTTTGGAATGTATGATTTGAAAATTAGAACTGCACTCTGGCTTTTTGTACAACTTGATTTGAAACAAACTTAACATTTTAGATTTGAGTTGGAAATGAATGCATATATTAAAGTTGGGTAAATAGAAATAGATTTGTTTTTGTTCAAGTATAGATCCTATTTTTTTTCACTGTAACTCTTAAGGAATTTTTATAAAACTTTGCAAATCGGGCATAGCCAAAATCTCAGTCGATTTGCTATCAAAATTGGGACTTTTGAAATGAAATCAAATAGCTTAACCCTTGCAATCCATCCTAAATTCTCCTAAGTGAAATCCTCCATGTCTGTTTGGCATGTTGAGAAATAATTAATGGTGAATTTGAACAAAATTGTGTAAGTTTAAAATACCAGTTCACCTGTTTAGTGACAGAAAAATGTTTTCTCAAAATAGACCCTTAAAACTTTATCCAAATTATATTTTTAATGTTGTTGTGCAAAGGGGACGTCAATAGCTTTCCATAAAGTCCTCATTTTCCAAAAACCGAGTTCCCTATCAAATGTTATGGCCTCCAGAAGTTTTTACTTCATTGGGCTTCGAAAATAATCTAAGTTCGAAAAAGAAAAAAAGTTTCTTCCTGCGCTTAGGAGAAAATTCTTCCCGCGCCCCTCTTCCGTGCCTGGGAAAATTTTTCCTTCCGTGCCCGAGAGAAATTTCTTCCCTCGCCCCGCAAGAAGATAATCTAACTGTGCTCAAGATAACTTTCACTCTCTTAGTGTTTTGTAAGGTGATTTGATAATTGTTGGAATGGACTCTGGGAATTTTGTTGTGAACACTTTTAAAAATATATATTCCATAATTATTCTAACTAAACCTAGGTTGTTCTTGGGTCTAATGTGGGAGTTTTAGTGGGCGTTACAATATTGCACTTTATAATTTTTGTATACTCAACGAGAGGCAGTCCAGTCCTATCAAGTTTTCACAGTAGCACAAGATCAAACTTGTCAGTATTTTCAAATGAGACATACCAGGTATTCTTATCAATTGGGTACAATTGAAAAGATCCAACTAAGACAATTCCTGTGAGGTAGATTTAGAATTTCTTCAAGAGATTGACAATTCTTCAAGTTGGGATTGGTTAAATTAGTAAGGTTACAAATGTTTGGTGGTAATTAGGCAGAAAAAAATATTTTCTAGGTTGAGGATTTCTAATGGCAATAAATCTCCAATCCCTTTATAAAGGCCATTTAATAGATCACAATCGCATCAAACCAAGACCAATGAAGCAAGTTTGGAAAATCTTGAAGGAGGTCCCATTAGATTAGGATTATGCCTCAATTCCATAGTTCTAGGGTATCACGGCACGTGTGACCTCTTAATTCCAAATTCCAATATTTCCTCAGAGGCATTCTCCCTCTAAAAAAATGTCTGCTCTATCTTTTAATTAAATTTTTTTCAGGCGCCATTTAAACTTTAACCATTTTTTGACATTGCATTGGTCTGCTAATCTATAATAAGATTACACATATTGTAACCATATTTGCATTAAACCCATAAAATAAGATTTCATGTTGTTGCTTCGATCCTGCATCAAAATATGGCATTATGATATTTGAGAGTTGCAAAACCTCTTCCTCAAAATCCTACATCAATGAATATGAAATTAATGTTGACAGTAATACAATAAAATACTAAAACAAGGATTGAAAATTTAATCAATAGTGATTTTTTAAATGATTTAATTGCCTATTGCTCAATTTTTTATCGAAACAAAATCCAAGTTCCAAATGATTTCTAATAGGACAAGAGATTGGTGTAGGTTGAGCTCTATTGTAAGAAAACAAAAGACCACGTAATTTCAAGAGATCTATTATAAGAAAACAAAATACCACACAATTTTAATAACTTAATGTGAATTTTATAACATAGATTATGTATTTTCTTTACCGAGAGATGAAATTATATATTTTTGAAATAAAAGTTAAAACATATAGGGAAAATATATCTTACTAGTTGTAGTTATGTACCTTGTTAAATGAGTTAAGATGGGACATAAGCCCGAATCACCAACTCGTGTCTATTGTCTCTTAATTCACCTAACTCAACAGGGAGGAAAATACAATTTCACATTAATATTACGGGATTCTATTTTTTTGAATGAGAGGGATGTAGGCCTCAAATTTCAAGATATCAATAGAAACAAAAACCTTTGAATTGTAAACAAAGGTCTTTAAAAGTCCATAACCCCTCATGGAAAATGATCAACTGGAATAACATCCGATACTTCCTTTGCTCTTCTGTTGCAGAGACATCTTTCTTCTTCTAATCACATAAAAAACGGAGTGCGGATATAAATTTTCATTTCTTATTTTACAAAACCTGCAACACAGCCAAAAAAGTAAGTCGATTAACATCCATTAACAAATGCAAAAGAACCATGAAATATCAAAAAATTGACTACGTTATGAAAGTATTATCACAAAGAGTTACTACCATACAAACCATGCTGCTTGTGGTTCATGCATCCTCTAAAGGGGGTGGAAATTTTTATTTGATAAATTATGATGTACATTTAAGAACACCCTACATGACAAGCCTATTTAATTACAAAAAGCCTGATCATATACTAAATATCCAATAATAACGAGTTTTAATGTATGACTAATGGAAGTCCATGCTATAATAAATAACAAATTAATACAAGGCATGATCAACATACTTATTGTCAAACAACGGGGAAGTTGAACTTCAAATACCTTGAATTTGTATTATAGATTAGTCTCTCGGCCCCCAAAAATAATAACCACGTTTATGATATCACTGGGAAGTCTTGACAAACGCCATGCTTTAAATAGGAATATGCTAACATTTTTCCAAGTTGAACTTGTGCCTTTGTTGTCAAGTGAAGCTTGTCCTCCTTAAGAGGTAAGCCTTTGGCATCAACACAGTACACATTTGGAATGTTAATTCCCAACTGTGTTTCCCTGAAATTTTACACATGCTAACTAAAATGGAAGATCACCCATGGTTATAGTAAGCTTATAAAACACCGTAATCAGGATTACCTATGAAATTAATGAGTGCATAGAGTCATTTATGATCTTATGAAAGAAAGTCAATCAGAGAATCTTGCTAACAACAAAACAAATAAAATTTTCAAAATGAATTAAAAGAAAGAATAAAATTAAATAACTGTAAGAGTAAAAATTCATGATGAATGTCTTTTGATCTAGTCTCTTCTCTAATATATAAAGGAATGTAGTTGATCCTGACTGTGTGAGCATTTTATCACTTCAAAAATTGATGTAAATTACCAGAAATGTAGAAATACTATAGGTATATGTCAGAGTACATCGTCCAATTGAGTAGGGAAAACCCTCATCGGGCATAGATAAGTGAGACTAACAACTTTTTAGAGTTTTCAGGGCTGGGGTGCTTTCTCCTAAGATTAGGTGTAATCCCTAGAAAACTTGGAATCACCTAACCTTTAGTAATCCCCTCCTAGAAATTTCTCCACAACCAAGCTTTGCTCAGGTGCACTAATGAAAGATTTTGAACCTTAAGGCTCAATGACTCAAAATCATAATTCAAAGATAAGAATCCTTTACTCCGAGCTTCTGATAAAGAAAAGGAATTGAAGAGAAATCCGAAGAAGACAAGAACTTGAGAATTTAAGTGTTGATGGAAGAAACAAAGCATTCTTAAAATCCTTTTAGGTAGATTTATTTTACTAAGATAAGAAACATACACAATAAGGTGGCAATATCTTTGTTCAATATGAGAATTAAGACCACACTCTTTTATATACTTATAGAAACTATATAGTCTATAGCCTCAATGTGCCTAATAACATTTAACATAGGGAGTAAATCCGAACAATGGGGAAGAATCAGATGGAATACTTACCAATAAAAAATGCACCCATGATTGTCTCATTTGATCTGCTTTGATATGATGTGCTCTCTCAAACAAGAAGAAAAAACCCACAAAAATACACACCCATAAACCTTTTCAAATACATTAAAACAAACCAAAAAAAACTCAAAACACATAAATATATATAAACATAAACATACAACTAAAAAAATAGAAATAGCATGGTCGTGCCACCAAAAATTCCAAACAATAAGAAAATATGAAAGAAAATAAACTTGTAGCGAAATGAATACAAAAACATAAAAAAGATCAAACATAAAAGAAACCATGAAATATTCTTCTCTAAGAGGGATTTATAATTTTCTTCATCAACAACTCCTTACTTCAACAAATCAATCCAATTGTTAGCCCTCATCCTCATCCATTCTAACTTTTTCTCCCCTAGAGTCTTCCAGAGATGATTGTGTATAGGAAAAACTTAAATATAATTGCGGGTACTTTTTCCATCACACCTTTGCTCTTCCGCAAGATGAACATGAACTATGTTTCTAAAAATTCTTTGAATGATTATTTTACTGTTGATTCAAACTAAAAAATGAAATTTGTAAAACCCCAATGGACAATTCTTATTATCTTTTTCTTTGTAACCCCTAATTTTCAAAATACCCCCACACATGGAAAATTATTCAGAAGGAAACAAGACAAGATGGAGTGTGATAGTCCAGCGATAATGGGAGATGGAACCGTGCGGATGATGAAGTACACTGAATTTAGATCCACCGATCACCCTGCACATGTCAGAGATCTGAGAGGCTTTCACCATTGTAATCAACGCCTTTGGCATAATTATTATTTTTATTACGCCAATAGGCATTCCATTTTACAACTGAGCTCTTGACTTCTAACATGATGGCATAAAATTGACGATTTTGTTTGGTTAATCAGGACATGTGACAAAGTACAATGTTATTACGGTTGTCGGTTTTGACATCAGCGGGGTTGTAGAAGCATGTGACGAAAATGATAGATCTTTAGGGTTGTGTGGGATATCCTTTCCATGGTATATATTCAGATTTGTAGTCTTTGCGTGGCTTCATCAGGAGGAGGTGCGAGGCTCGAATCCTGCGACAACCATGATTTGTTCACTTCTGATTCTACACATTCCTGCCGACGAATAGCTCATCAAATATGGATCCTAATCATAATGTCCTCCGCGAGGAGCCCATCGAATATGGAGAATTCACTCAGGCCTGCTACGACGCCTTCATTTTTTATCGTTATTGGTGTTATGAATATTCTCACGCTAGCAAATTTTAACTGTGATCATCCCGATCCTTGTGTTAAAGTGGAGTCAAGGTTTCCCAATCTCTACACATCACGAGAAAAGGAATGTTGGTTTGCAAAATGATTGACCAAAATTGGTCAACATCTTGGTGACCTTGCTGGCCTGGTTGTCTGCTAACCAACTAGAACCCCTGAAAATGGCCTTTTCCAGCCATGAATGTCAACTAAAAACCTGTAATAAACTTGAGCATGCATGCGAAAGGCTGTATAACGATGATAAGGATTGAAATTCCTCCCCAGAAAATAAAAAACAACTACAACACTGTAACATGTGTGCAAGGCACTTGGAGGAAACAAAAAACTCTTATGAGGTATGTCAATTAAGTTGGTAGCCATTTATTGAAAGCAAAAAAATTACCTACTAACTAACATCCACTTTGCTAGTCCTCTTGGGTCAAAAGGGAAATTTGTGAATTCATCTCCATGAGGCTACAAAAAGGGAAGAAAACTTCTTGTTGGCCCATAACCCATCTTTATGCGTTTTAAAGGTGTGTTGCAATCTGACTTATCTTAGATGAACATTTCCCCAACAAATACCCACTATATTGGTGATACAATTTGTATGTCTTGATGCTTTATGTCAACTTAGGAGGTATAATCCTTCTTGTCTTCACTTGTAAGTCCTTCCAGCGCATTTAAGAGCTATATATATTGCTTATAATATTCAGCATCCTCTTTGGGAGACAAACTATGATCAAACTCCTCTTGAACCTACTCCTGCTTGATGTCCCTCAAGCTGATAATATCCTTCGATGAATTAAGAGGCCTGCAAAGAATTTGCATCTCATCAAGGAGCTGAAAATACTCCTCCCAATCTAAACCTGAATCTTCCAATCACTATCCCAAGTTGATTTTTGGTCTGCAAGAGCTTGCATTCTCCTCAATTGGGGATGTAAGTACATCTGAACTATCGACTTTTGTAATCTGATCTTGATATTTCTTTATGAATTTAGCCTATGATGGCTACCCAAGGTCTTCTTTAATCTCTTGATGAGCTTATACATACTCAACTGTAGTTGTGAATTGTTGTATTGTGACCTCCTTGACTGGTTTTGTAATGGCATTAACTCCCTGTTCTCCATTTTGTGACAACACAAGGTTCAAATCCTCAGAATCATCCACTCACTGCTCATGGGGAACATCATCCTCCTTAATGTCCTCCATAAATTGGCTATCTATAAGCTGATATAAGATGAGTTATACTTCATATTTGTCATCATTTTCTTCTAGCAAGAAGACAGAGAGGCAAAAATCCTCTAGTTGCTTATCATGAAGCAACTTTAGATCTGTTGATCTTTCTGCAGATTGGATCTGAGAATTACATTCTTTCAAATCAGTTTCATGACCACTTATGGGCAACCTTTCATACATTGTTAGCAGATATTCATTTTTGAAATAAAATATATTTAAATCAACAACAGGTAAATCAACAACTAAAATTGGATCATTTTTAATACTAGAAGATGATGCAACCTCAAAATTGTTGGTTTGAAGCTCGAAATCCTCTACATGCTTACTTAAAACATTATCCGTACCTTTCAGCTTAAGAGACAGATGAAGATCTTGTCTAACGTGACCTGTTTGCTGATTTGAATCTTTATGCTGCTCTGGGAACTGTACCTCTTTATTGCACTCTTTTTCCAACTATAGAATCTGGTTGAACTCAAACTTTGCAGCCTAAACCTGTAAATTTTCCATAAATTCCAACATGTTATTTTCTTCATCGGCTACCCCTCCTAGTTGATTCTATGATCATCACCTATTTGAATCAGGCTTATAGATGAAGGAGAAGGGGTGGGTTGGTTCTCAACTTGATTTTGTAATTTTAATACAAAAGGATGGGGTTTAAAATTTGATTTAGAAGCAGAGGGGTTAGAAATTGCAGCAGCCTGAAAACTTGGAAATTGATAGGTAGGCTGAATTGGTTGACAAGGAATAAGCACTAGATTTTGATGAGGGATGTAAGTGGGAACACCCCATTGAAAAATCTCCTCAACCTTATGCTTATCATTCTCTAATGCTTCAAAATACGTAGTACAATCATCCAATTGAGGGAGAGAGATTTTTATTACCTCAAGCTTCTGTTCTGGGCTAAGCCAACTAGGTAGATGACTTCCCCATTGATAGGGATGCTCTACATTGGGATGTTTAACTTGTAAAATTTGCAGTCTCTCATTCACATCATGTCACATTTGTTCTATTATCTCAACACCACTTTCAAAATCTTCCCCTGGTTAGAAATTAACTCCAAAATCTACATATTTCTATTCATATCCTGCATGATCTGCATAACTTGGAAAATATCCCTATTCTTGAACAACATAATGTTTATAAGGGTGGTCATATTGATTAGAAAAATTTTGATCGTAGGGATATGGATTGTAATAAGGGTTATGGTACTGATCTGGCGGAGGATATTGACAAAACAAATGTGGATTTGGATTTTTCAGCTTTTGTAGGGAGGAATACCTCCTAGGAATTGATATCATGATTCCATGACCTCATAAAGGATTAAAAAATTTGGAAATCAAGTCTGCTGGAAATAAAAAAAAGTTGTTTGGACTAGAAATATAATCAGATATGTATAGAAATTTACCTCTAAAAGGCTGAAATTTTACCGAGCATAAATCAAGCCTGAAAAAACCATGGAATTTTGAATAAGAAATCTCATCGGGTGTGCCAAAATATTATTATCAGTTTAAAGTACACTTTTCACTGGATGGCTATCTGACTTCTAACTTCTGACTTTGGCTGGTACAATGTGATCCACTCCAACTCGTGGGCATCTCAGAATGAGGGGAACCTCTAGAAAGGGTTGAATCCCTTTGATGAATCACAAATTTTTGTATTAAGATTAAGTTGAGGGTTAGAAGAAATTTAAAACTGAAAGCTTGGTAAAGGTGATACAATAAAATTTTGTGGGGACTGAGCTTGTAGAAACAGACTTATTGACATATAAAATTCTATAATTCACTTCAATGATTTCTTGACAAACTCTATATTCATAAAAGGTGTTTGACACGCTTAAGTGATCTAAAAAAATGACAAAATTGCTTGAAAAAGGTGATGGAAAATCATAAGCATGTAAGGAAAAAGAAGTTTCACTGTTGACACACCACACAATGTCTATGACACACTTGTAAAAACATCAAATATGGAGGACTAACTAGTATTTTATTGCTCAAAGGTGAAAAATTACAATAAATTTTGTAGCATAAATGTGTAAAATACTCAGCCCCCCTTATGCTTTGAAAGAGCACATAATATATGCAAAAATATTCACCCCCTCCAAAAATAGCTAGTAAAGGCACAGTTCAAACCTCAGTCCTATTTTGAGCTAACTCCCAAAATAGCCTTTGCAAGTGATTCGTAAAACTATAGTTGACCCTCTAATTACCTCTATGCATAAATTGTATGACCACCTTTACATATTTTAAGGTGATAAAAAACTTACTTAATACACAAGGCAAGGACTATTTTTTGCATTATCTCACAATATAACACACTGCCACATGTGCATAAAAAGGTGAATTTGTCTCTATCTTCCTTGGACTATCTGCATGGAATCAATGATTATTTTATGCACGTGATTGTAGCTTTTGGATAAGGTATAATTTGCATGGTTTTTGGTTTACAAATAATACTAAGGTTTTATAATGCAATTGTTCATGTGGGCATAAAAAGGGGGTATTGGTATTAACACTTATGTAAAGCTTTAACCATCATTGCAACCTTTGACTTTGCATAGTTTCATGACATAATAATTGAGGCCTTCCTATAGTAGTAATGTGAAATGAACTTTAAACAACTCAACACATAATATAATTCCATTAAAGCATAAAAAATTAACCTGAATAAATTGTACTGTCCTTCAAATTTTTCACTTAATTGTAGTTCCAGAATGTAATCCTGATACATGTTACCCTTCCTGCCTTCCTCCGGGCCCTGCAATTGTCTTTCACAACTATTGCACAATTTGGATGAAGGTGAAATCCTAGAATGACAACATCTATGGGCTTCTGTAAAAACACTTGAGTTACAGATTTGATGCTATATCACTCCCAAAACCATCTAAAATGAGCAACAACGGAATTTTTTTTATACCCCTATCTGATGATTGACCAAAATTGGTCAACAGGAATTGGCCGCTGTACAGACCTTGTTAATATTAATGACCTAGTTTTGTTTGGACCCTTGGATGGAGTTTTCCCTATCCATTTCACTTTTTGTTTATGAAAGAGGGTTTTCCACTGAGCCAAAAACAACTTTTTAAAGAAGCCTACCCATAATCTTCTCACAACTGAGTGAATGGGTTTAAAATTCTCAATATGTGGAGTAATGATGAAGATTCAGAAATCACCAGGTTTACCATTCGTTGTCTTTATTTGTATACAAATTCTTGATGCATCTAGGGAAAATTTTGACTGAAGGATGTTCTTTTAATTTCCAAGAGTCCGCAGCTTTCTATTTTTACATTTTCTTATTAGCTACAAAAACGTACAAAACGGGCTTGGAGGCTAAGAAACCACTTCCAAAAGTTGCCTTCCAATGAGAACGCATACCACGATTAACTTTCTACGTGTCCGCTAGATATACCAAAAGTTCATAACAACTGACGGAATTGGGAAAACTAGCTAACGGTTTATGTTTGGCAGCTAGTTCTTTGAAGCCATTGGTTGATAGATGTCCCAATTGTAAATGGACAAAAGTTAGCTCGAGGGCTCAGAAAACCACGTCTAAAAATAATGTTGGATGGATGAGCACACAATGAGACACTTCCTACAAGTTCCCCTATATAAGGATAATTCATCAAATTTAAAGGGAATGAGAACTAGAAAACCATTTTCAAATGGCGACAAGTTTTTTAGAGTGACAAGTCAAAATTAGTCCAGGTTGAACCTCATCAAACTGCAACCGAAGGCCTATAAAATGGCTTTGCCAAACTATCCAGAAAAGTTTTTTTCCCTAAATTAAATGTTCCATGTAATTTTCTAGTATAAACACTAGAGGTTTGCGAAGATGAGAAATAATTTCTCTATCCAAGTTTCAAATGGCGGTTCAAAAAGAAGGTCAACTTTCTAGATTTAACAGCTTTATACTATTGTAAAATAGTGTAATAAGGCTCCTATAAGAGCGTTAAAAAGATCTTATATGTCCGTTCGGGGTCAATCTAAAGATCAAGGTGACTCCTCGCATACCAAGGTACACAAATGAAGCTTAACATCTCATTTTCAGAGTTACAAAGGGTGCTTAATGAGTCTCCAAAAAATGTAAAAATTAACTATTTAAAATAGGGAGAAGGTCAACATTATTATTGGGAAGTCAATCTCGTCTTGTCAATGAAACCAATATTGAAGCGATCTAGGTGGGTAAGAAGTTTTCTAAATCACCTCAGAAGAGGGTGGAAGTTAATGGTTTAACGCAAAAGAGTTATTTTGATTTCGTGAGTTACGACATGATATTTCATTGTTTTTGCAACGAGTTGAAATAAACAATTAACTGTATTATGATCCTAATATTTTAAAATTATATTAAGATGCAAACGAACACTAAAATATGAGAGTTATGAAAGATGAGAGGAGGTGAACCATGCCTGGGAGGAACAGAGTCGGTCAAACCCGTAAGATTCGGTTCAACATCTCGCTTAGCACTTCGAAAACTAGTTCACGAGCATCCACAGCTCCACCATTTTACATACACATCTATCGAAAAATTTGTAACTGTAGATTTGAAACCATTCCTCTACTCTTTATACTTTGAAGGATGTCCATAATGTGTTCCACAACTTGTATCTGGCACAAGACGGGAGATGCTAGCAAAGGTTATGGAAACGAGTTTTAAATTTGCTAGTTACGGTTTTCCCATAAATTTATAAAGCCTTTTCAACAACCCATTTGTGCATATCCTGCCATCATGGCATTTCATGAGCCCGCATCTATTTGAGGCATTCTATCAAACAATTCATAGGCCTTTTTTACAAATCCATTTTGTGCATAGGATGCCATCATGGCATTCCATGAGACCGGATTTCTTTGAGGCATTCTATCAAATAGATCACATGCCTTTTCTACACATCCATTTTGTGCATACATGTCTACTAGGGCAGTTACAACTACAACATCTGACAATATTCCTCTCTCCATTATGCTTTGATGGATATCACTACCCTGCTCTAAAGATTCCATTTTGGCATAGGCTAGAAGTATGCTGGCAATGTAACTAATTGGGTTGGGACCCTGTCTGCTACAAATGGTGAAACAACGTGACTGCCTTATGAGAGACCCACGTCCTTCCACACACAACAACATACAAATTCCAGGCGTTGCTGTCTCATTCTTTCATTTGATTAAACACTGAAAAATTTCCCCCCAAAGCATATGCGACTACAACATCTGATAAAATCCCTCTATCTTTTTTTATGCGTTGAAAACGAACCCACGCAGGTCAAAACAAACTCATGTTTGACACAGGATGGGAGGATGCTGGCATGGCTAGGAGGCTAGGGGGAGGCCCAACAGCGATGGCACTCCATGAGATGACATCTAGCGAAGCATTTTTGACAAAAAAGCAAAAAAAACACCCAAGCACAACGATTCAAGCAAAACCTACGACCATGGCAATCCGTGAAACCACGTTTCTTTGCCCTATGCATGAATGGAGGAGAATATGACAAAAATATCTTTGGTTTTGCTCTGCTGCCGCCCGCCCCCCCAAACTCGCCCATTCCCAAAGACAAAAGAAAACAAAACCCTAACAGAAAATTTTTGGAGCTTTTTCGCCCTCCCCCAATTTAGTTTTATTTTATTTTATATTAAATTGTAAATGTATTTTATTTAATTAAAAGACTATGTAAGTTTATGTGTTTTCCCTACATTCTCTTATCAATAGTTAACAGCAACGTTGATACAAATCGATGATCAAATAACGAAGTTATCGTCGATCAATAAATAAAATAATAATATAATATTATTATTATTACCACTTATTAATACTTATTAATCGTATTAACAAGAACCAACTTACGAGCTTGATAAATCGAGAACACAATTTTCCTTTAATAGGAAGAAAACGTAATGGATGAGGCGGGGCCAACCGCAGAAAACAACAACACGAAACGAGAAGACATGACGAAGTGGGAGAATTCTAATTGTTCTCTGTGACAAGGGCGAAGCCAACAAAAGATCAACAGGAGCACCACAACATTAAAAGCTTAGCAACACAGTCATCTAAGAAGAAAAAGAGGAATGATGAACGATGCATTACATTCTCCTCCCCTTAAGAAAGCATTGTCTTCGATGCGACATAACATACAAGGACAAGAAGGTAGTAAGCCTTAAGGAACAGATGAGGAAAAATGTATACTCTATGGTTAAGATTTCGGACATAAAAACATGGCCACGGGGTGGCCTTGAGAACATTTGGAAGAAAATTTTAACTTTCAAGGTTCTATGAAGATTGGAAGTTCCCTCTTATTCATTATTTCATTAATCTCTTTCCATTAACATTATTCTTAATTCAAGTCATTTAGAATTTCATTGTTGTATAACTTTAGTTTATTCATTCCTGAGGGTTCCCATCATGAACTACAGTCACAACACCCTACCAGGGTCATACATAACACTAAATTTTCACAAGCATACTTTTACATACTTTCACAACTGTATCACATCACAAGGGTTTCACCAGACCATGGAATGACAACAAGTAGACCACATAGCGAATAATTTCCAACAATTGTGTCCTAGCCATAGATCCAATGCACACATGTGACAGAAAACCAAAATCATCACGCTGACACATATACAATAGGTGTGACATGACCCAAAACCCATGACCGAACCAACATAGTGTCAAGACATTATCTAATAGTCCATACCAACCAAGGGAAGAGTCAAGCCTCAACATAACAAGGTGTCAAAAATACTCACAAGGGTACACATAACTCCCTATACCAACTCCACAATCTCAAAACATAAAAAAAAATAACTCCATATATCTCCTGGAGCATCATAAAACAACTCCATACACCTCTCTAAAGCATCACCAAATAATCTCGATATACCTCCCCAAGAGTAAGAATCATAGTGCCAAAACCAAGTCGGGTCACTCAACCATAGAGCCCCATCAAGAATATCAGGTCACTCAACCATAGAGTGCCATAAAGAATAACAAGTCACTCAACCATAGAGGCCCGTCTCCTTTCTCCTTTTAATGAGGCTGGGTCACCCTATTGCCCTAGGCAGGTAGGGCCCCGTCACCCCAACCCAAGTGACATAATAACTCATGGTTCAAAAACCCGCTAGTTTTTTGTAACTCCTTGTGGCGTACCCCCATACAACGAAGTGGGTCCATAGGTTCAACCACTCCATGGTGAATCCCATGACCCTATTCCAACACATTATGACATTAAAACCAGTATAACAATCCATTCAAATGCCAAGTGGCAAAATCAAAAGCCTTGGGCTAGGCTACAAAACTTTCAAATATGAAAAGAAAGTGTTAAAATTAAGAAACAAAAAACAAATGGCTAATTAGCCATGGTTAGTGCAAAATCCAAATGTTAATGCAACAATCAAATAAATTCCCAAAATATAAGAACATGTCAATCAAGAGAACGGCTGGTTCTAGCTAAAAGCGATAATAATCAATTTACAAATAAAATACGTATTGAGAAAATAACACATTACAATCACCATGTGGCCTCATACGACCACCGAAGGGGTACTCATTGAGTTGCTGGCACTCGGACATCGAGCCTCAACTCGTAAAAATTATACCTGATACTCTGGCTCCACATCTTCCACATGATCTTAAAATCCTTCGCGGGCCATATTTCTCCACAACTTCATAGACCCATCAACATTGTGCTTATTCACCAATTCCCTCTCCCATGCTTCATTATAATTGAACCACATTTCCTCTCTCTACCTTTATTATATTAGGTCCACCATCTTTCACCACACTTGATCCTACCCATGCATGCGGTGGTGGGTTTAGCTATCCATATGTAATTTCTTCAAACTTATTAACACCATCAAGATCTTAATTTACAAAGGAATAAAACATATATAAGACCCTCTTGGCTTGCTCAAGAATTCAAACTCAACAAATTTTGGACAAGAATACATATAAATAGTGTACTCCAAAGTATAACTTCGTACTATACCAGCCCACTAATGATATATAACAAAATTCCAATACTTTCATCTGCATTAAACAATGTTTGGTACATTTTCCTGCGTTCTGCAACCCTTGGTCTGTAAACTCTATATTTTATTTGATGCATACACTGACCATATGCCACTCATACAATTCTATTACGAAAAGGCATTACATATTACATATCTCATAGAGTCTGACGATATACAATATCTAACATTCCACCCACTATAGTCAATTGCATTGACCACATCATGGTCCAGAACCATATCTAATCATGCAATACGGTGATGACATCTTGATCCATTGTCTATCTAACTTTACATCAATGCTCGTCAAGCATTACACATCGATACACCATCAAAATGCACATATCATCCATAGATGGTTTAAAAAGAGGTCCCAACAATGGAACCCAAAATATAGTCTTGTTTTTTTTCACTCAAATGCAACTAGGCGTGTTGGCACTTCATTCAAATAGATTCCTCTTGAATGCAACATCCCCGAGAGTGCACATAAGCTCATCACAGGTACCTCAATTTGAAAACAAATATGTGTCAAGATGACATGCAACATGCATTTTATTACATAAGGTCACATTATAAGAGCATACATTCACAGTATACAACATCAGATCACATGAGCTTTTCAAATATGGAAACACACATCATGCAGGAAACATCACAGACTCCAATCCATCCCAAAGCACCAAGATCATGATTCACTGCTACAAATGCCATGATATAGATATATCACATTTTTACACACACAATTACAACAGTAAAATACTAGGATAAATTTTTATTTGACTTACATTGAATACACTACACACAACACAACAAGGGTTCCAAGTACTAGAAACTTAGACTCGCATACGATTAATCACATTAAGTCATCGACTCACATAGACACATGAAAACAACATAGGCATGTCGATGCCACACTTTTCCAAATGAATGAATACTAGCAAAAGCCTAACCACAAGAAGAAGACTCAATGATGGGAAAACCCACAACACATCATTTCTTTAATTGCATTTAGTTATGATTAACATTCCCAAGAAAATTATTGTGCAAGAATAATTCAAATTGCATATAAAGCACTTAATTATCTTGTTCTTATGTTAAGAAATATGCTTCTCAAACATTTATTAAATGTTCTATAATTTACCCTTTCTACACAAGTAAATCTAACTTTTCCATGTCAAGATGAAATCTTAGGAGTAAGGGAGACTTAGATTCATGATAGCCCCTTTTTTTTCCAAACACTTTCTTCGATCACACTATAGTTATTTCCCTACCATTGTTATTATAGTTCAATAACTTGTTGAATTCCAATAAGATTTATATATATATATATATATCTTTTGTTTTTTCGAAGTTTGATCACACCATTTGGCAATTCATATTCTTTGTAAAACAGGAAAATGTTTAAATTAAGTTATAAGGACTCTAAGTGTGACATTATTCCTAAACTCAGATTTGGTTTTACTCTCATATGATTTACTCTTGCATCGCACTATGGTCTCATTATTACCATCACTTTATAACATAAGAGTTACGAAAGTACTTATCTGACATCTTAAAGAAGCACATGGTTATAAGCATTATAAACTACACATGAACCACAAGTGATTTGTGTTTAAGGTAAGATCCTATGTTTCTGCATCTCACGATTCTGCTTGTGAAATACCATTTATTTCTTTATGTCATAAAATGACATAACAAGGGATTAAGAGACAAGATTTCAGTTTTTAAGATTCTCTAAAATCAACATCTTTCAAATCAATTTCGTATGCAAGGAGTTAAATTATAGTTTTCTACCCACAAATTAACATCCTAATGAACTAGGGTTTAGTTTAATTCCAATTTTCACTTATGGCTTTACGCTCTATTATAGATTAGATTAATATTCAATACGTGCTCACCCTATAAACCCTCCGTAAAATCTCAAAGCACTATATTATCACTAGCCAAAGGTAGTACATATAGCTAAGAGGATCTATTCATTAACAAAATTTTTAAGTGATAAAACCACTATTTCACTGGCTCCATGATGTCATCTGGATCCCACAAGAAGTTCATTCGATGCATAAAATATAATTCTAAATCTACCCTTCGGAAGACAAGTTAGTCCACTAGGATACAAAGGAAGAGTAAACTCTACTTACTCCAGATCAAGTTTTGATTGTGTTGCTCCTATATGTCTGGTTTATGTCGATGTCACTAAACGTACCTACTAAGACGATAAACCCCTTTCTTGGGATCTTATTTGCCTAAACTAGGATGTTCCATCAAGTGTAAAGATTCGTTTGAAGGTCACGGTTTTCTATGCGAGGGGATTAACATAGGCAGGTTAGTTATATACAAATTTTGAACTAGGGTTGACTGTTGTGGTAAGGTTCCTTTATTACATTTTCAAGGTAAGAACCACAACACCAATTATTAAAACAATGATTGTACAATGAAAGTTCACTACAAGGTATTAATTTCGATTCCTTTTAACATTTGTATTCCACTTTTACCCTAACAATTTTGGGATCAAAATGACATCCATGAAAGAGATACCAATTTCTCAAGCACTTATTAATTTAGAAAATTTTACCTACTACCAATTTCAACAATAAGTCTTTCAATATATTACCAAAAAATAAAAAAAGAATTACTCAACGCCTTTACGTCATCATTCTTTTGTCCTACAAAAATCACGTGAGCAAGATATCAACTATAAATCGTTGGCATGGCATCCACCCTAATCTAAAATAAGTATCATTTTTCAGTTTCCCATTTACATATGATAATATTTACAATTTGCAATCGAACTAAAAAGGTCTAGAGACATGTATTCATTACATTTCATTTTTCTTCATTTTGTAATCCAGGAGAGAGAAAGAGAAGGGAAGAGAGAGAAAGCACTGTTTTGTCAAAAGTTCTAATGCACACAACAAGTTCCACTATATAGTTTTTAAACAGTTATTTGTATGTGTTAAGAGTTTACAGGGTGGTTTGACAACCCTACGAGGGTCCGTAACTTTCAATTTTTACATTTTCCTACTAGCTACTAAAACGTACAAAATGGGCTCGGAGGCTAAGAAACTGCTTCCAAAGTTATCTTTTGATGAGAACACACACTAAGATCAACTATCTACGTGTCCCCAGATATATCAAGAGTTCATAGCAACTGATGGAATTGGGAAAAAGTGAACGGTTTGCGTTTGGCGGCTAGTTCTCCGGGGCCATTGGTCGTAGTTGACCCAGTTGCAAAAGAGCAAAAGTTAGTTTGAGGGCTCGGAAATCCATGTCCAAAAATGACGTTTGATGGATGAGCATGCAACGAGACACTGCCTAATAAGCTCCCCTATATAAGGAGAATTCATCAGAGTCGATGGGACTGAGAACTAGAAAACCATTTTCAAACGGCGACAAGTTTTCTAGAGTGACAAGTCGAAATGGGTCCAGTTTTTCCTCATCAAACTGCGGTCGGAAGCCTACAAAATGGCTTTGCCAAACTATTCATAAGAGTGCTTTTCCTTAAACTGAGTGTTCCATGCAATTGTCTAGTATAAACACTAGAGGTCTGCGAAGACGGGAAATAATTTCTCTATCTAGGTTTCAAATGGCGGTTCAAAACGAAAGACAACTTTCTAGATTTGACAGCTTTCTACTGCTGTAAACTAATGTAACAAGGCTCCTATAAGAGTGTCAAAAAGATCACAAGTGTTTGTTCGGGGTCAATCTAACGGTCCAGGTGATTCCTCACATAACAAGGTACACGAATGAAGCATAAAATGTCATTTTGAGAGTTCCGAAGGGTACTTAATGCGTCTCCGAAAAATGCAAAAATTAACTATTTACAACAGGGAGAAGGTCAACATTATTACTGGAAAGTAAATTTTGTCTGGTTCAATGAGACAATGCTATAGCAATCCAGTTGGGTAGGAATTATTTCTACATCACCTCAGAATGAGGGTGGGAGTTCATGTTTTGATGCAAACGAGTTATTTTGGCTTAGTGAGTTTTCGACACGACATTACATTGTTTTTGCAACGGGTTGAAATAAACATTTGATGGTATTAAAATCCTAATATTTTAAAGTTATATTAAGTTGCAAAAGAGAGCTAAAACACGAGAATTACGAGAGGTAAGGGAAGATGAACCATGCCTGGAGAATGAAGTCGGTCGAAATTGCAGGCTTCGGTTCAGCATCTCGCTTGGACACTTCGCCAACCCGGTTCACGAGCATCCACAGCTCCACCATTTTGCATGCACGTCTATCAAAGAATTTGTAACTACATATTTGAAACCAATTCTCTACTCTTTATACTTTGAAGGATTTCCATAATGTGTTCCACAACTCGTATTTGGCATAGGACAAGAGATGCCTAACAAAGGTTATGGAAATGGGCTTTAGATCTACCAGTTACGGTTTTCACATAAATTTCTAAAGCCTTTTCAACAACCCATTTGTGCATATCCTGCCATCATGGCATTCCATGAGCCCGCATCTATTTGAGGCATTCTATCAAACAGTTCACAGGCCTTTTTTACAAATCCATTTTGTGCATAGGCTGCCATCATGGCATTCCATGAGACCGCATTTCTTTGAGGCATTCTATCAAATAGATCACAGACCTTTTCTACACATCCATTTTGTGCATACATGTCTACTAGGGCAGTTGCAACTACAACATCTGACAATATTCCTCTCTCTATTATACTTTGATGGATATCCATGCCCTGCTCCAAAGCTTCCATTTTGGCATAGGTTGGAAGTATGCTGGCAAATGTAACTGATTGGGTTGGGACCCTGTCTGCTGCAGATGGTGAAACAACGTGACTTGCCTTATGAGGGACCCACGTCCTTCCCACGCATAGCAGCATACAAATTCCATGAGGAGCTGTCTCATTCTTTCATTTGGTTAAACACTGAAAGAGTGCCCCCCAAAGCATATGTGACAACAACATCTGACAGAATCCCTCTATCTTTTTTTTATGCGTTGACAACGAACCCACGCAGGTCAAAACAAACTCGTGTTTGGTGCATAGGCTGGGAGGATGTTGGCGCGGCTGGGAGGTTGGGGGGAGGCCCAACAGCGATGGTACTCCATGAGATGACATATGGCGAAGCATTTTTGACCAAAAAATAAAATAAAAAAAACGCCCAAGCACAACGATTCGAGCAAAACATGTGACCATGGCAATCTATGAAACCACGTTTCCCTGCCACTGTGCGTTAATGGAGGAGAATATGACAAAAATATCTCTGGTTTTGCTCTATCCGCCGCCTCCCCCCCAACTCGACCATTCCCAAAGGCAAAAGAAAACAAAACCCTAATAGAAATTTTTTGGAGCTTTTTCGCCCTCCCCCCCAATTTAGTTTTATTTTATTTTATATTAAATTGTGAATGTATTTTATTTAATTAAAAGACTGTGTAAGTTTATGTGTTTTCCTCTATATTTGCTTATCGATAGTTAATAACAACGTTGATACAAATCGACGATCAGATAACGAAGTTATCGTCAATCGATAATTAAATAATAATAATAATATTATTATTATTAATATTATTACTATTATTATTACCACTTATTAATACTTATTAATCGTATTAACAAGAACCAACTTACGAGCTTGATAAATCAAGCACACAGTTTTCCTTTAATAGGAGGAAAACAGTAATGGACGAGGCGGGGCCAACCGCAGAAAACAACAACACGAAATGAGAAGACACGACAAAGTGGGAGAATTCCAATTGTTCTCTGTGACAAGGGCGAAGCCAACAAAAGATCAACAGGAGCACCACAACATTAAAAGCTTAGCAACACAGTCATCTAAGAAGAAAAAGAGGAATGATGAACGGGGCATTATAACCACTCAATAACCTACACTTAACCTCACTTTGCAGATAGGTTTCTAGTTGTCACGATTGTGTATCTATATTATGTTGATTATCATATTTCATCCTAGGCATTTTATATCGGTTATCCAATAAGGACTTGAATTTGTGAACTATTTTTGTTACTTTACCACTCAACCTACACTCAACCTCACTTTGTAGATGTAGTTTGCACTCATAAAGTAGTCATTTTTTGGACTGCAAATATAACTTAATCATGCATTTGACTTAGATGTAAATAAGCAAATATTAACTTTATAAACATCTAATGTATATTTCATATTAATTTTCAGTTTCAATTTTGCATTAGGTTTAGATTCAAAAATATTTAATTTTAATTTTCAGGTCAAATTTAAGCTTTCACTTTTTGGTTTATAACAGCTAATTCATATATCCATTATCATTACACAATACTTTTTCAATGTACAATTCCCCTTCCATTCCCTTTAGCTCATTGAATATGTTATACAACAAAGATTCATTTAGTTAATTAAATATATAATGGATCATATCCTTTTTTTCCTAAGTAGTTTCAATAGATGTTTTGAAGATATTGTGAATAACTTTATAGTTGTAATTACATTTATCATTTATTTATTTATTTATTATTGGTAAAAGGTTTTGGAGGGAGCTTACCCAATATTATAACCAGAGGCTCAACAAAAAAGATACACAAATTAAAACAGTGTGGTTTTTTGATCTGCGGGGTCCACACCCCAGCTAAAAGATAAAAGAATAGGAAAAAACAAAGGCATGGGCCATCTGCCTACAAAGAGCCCAACATCGAAATATCTACAACAAAACTATAGCTAGAAAACAACGCAAAAACAATTACACCAAGAACAAAGAGACAACAACACTACCCAAAATATTTGCTAAAACATTTTACTGCAACCTTGAAATCCCGATAGAGTTTCATGGAAATGATGATAGTGGGGTCCCAGTTTGAAGCTTTAAAATTTCTTATAATCTTGCCATTCTTCCAAGTCGTGTTCGGAATTCCGCTAGAGTCACAAATCTGGTGGATGTGGACTTGCATAAGATCCAGTATAACACTGTGCATAGCCAAGTAATTGTTGTTTTTCTCCTCAAGAGATTTAATCTTAGTTTCTAAGGAAACAATTTCTTCTTTGAGGATGTTGTTGGGGTCCGAAGCTTGTTCCTTAACAATAGACTTAAGCAGGGAGTCTACATTTTCCTCAAGGGTCTTAACAATATTAGCTTGCATCTTGAATTTATTTTCCAAACTAGAGCCTTCTTCCATGATAGGGAGGATAGAGGGATGGCTATCATCCACCAGTATTTCTTTTCCCTACTGGCCAGAGCCCACAACTTCCTTGCCTTTCCTGCTACTGTGAAGAATAATTTTAGGGGGTGTCTCTTAGACAGAGTCATAGTACATGGGGTTTTTGGATCAAATGTGAGTTTTTTTGGGAAGGGGAGAAGCCACAACAGGGCAGGGGTCATTGGAACTAACATTAGACAAGTAATGGTTAATGAGATAAATAATTTTCCATTGACTATGGAATGTAATAGGAGAGACTCATCTTCACATCGCACCTGAAGTGATTAAATAGAACTAGGTGATACTTCAGAATGGTGTAAAATATTCCCTCTAATGTGACGTAATGCACCATCATACATGCCACCTCATCATAAGGCATCAGAATAGATGAAACCAAAATGCCTTCCTTTTTGATGTCGAGATTTTTTGCATCATCCAGAAAAAATCTTTTCTTCTACGTCCTTATCAATTTTGTTCCTAAAGCATTTGTTCCCCTCTATACTAAGACCAATGATAAATGAGATGAAATATTTTGTGATTTGAAAGTCCCTATCACCAAAAGAGACGTTACGGTCTTTCCAATTCACCATGAATTGTAAAGAGATATACTGGTCATGCCCTTTTATGCGTTGGATGAAATTGGTGAAGCCCTCCATGTTTATGGTCTCCCAAAGCTCAATCTGATCCTGCCATTGAGGATTGAAGATAGGTTCTATGTGGCAAGGGGCACTACCCATTCTCAAAACCCTTTGAGAATTCGCTAAGCTGAATTTAAAGCTGTGAGTAGTAGACTCCCCAACAACTCTTTAATAGCCTGTACGCCTAGGCGTTGTAGGAATGGAACCCACTTTCTTCTCCCTAAAATGCACAGTATGAAAAAATCACTAAGTTTTCAAAAGCATGGAAGAATAAATTCAAGCATGCCTGAATTTCCATGGAGATCTTGTTGTAGGATTACACACGTGCTGGCACACTGACTGAGAAGTACTAATGAGTGTGTTCATTTCATTTTAAATTACATTTCTAACTTTAGTGGGAGTGTCATTTAAGTCATGTCATTACTTGTAATCATTAATACAAACTCCTATATTTGTAAGCGAATCTGTAGATTTGTTCCCTTTGTATACACATGCTTAAAAATGATACTTAGACCATTGCATAGATTGTGAGATTCATTAATGAATTCTCTAATGATCTAAATAGGAGTTAGGGATTTAGAGAGAATATTGACAATGTTTGTTGAGTCACCTTCGATACTGATGTTTCCCACGTTGAGTTTCATAGTAAGTTTGATTCCCTAGAGAGCTGCTAACATTAACCATTTAATTAATTTAGTGTAATTAATGGTGATTAAAAATTGTACCAATATTGATCCAAAAATGTATTTGAAAATACTCAATTCTATGTATTCTCCATATTTGATACTTACAATACAGTTTTTTCAGCATATTCTTTCTTCAGTAGATGGTCTAGTTTGGCTGAGGGTGATCCGAAAACCTTTGAATGAAAAATCGGGCCATCATTGTTTTTTTCAAGGGATTTTTTAGGTGATGGTTATGCAACTACCCCACTGGTTACAAGTATCAACAATTTTTACGCAACTGCCAGTTTGTTCTCACCGATGATTCTGTCGCTGACAACGCTAGAATTTTGGAAACTCAACAATTTCAAAATTTTGGGCTTCCAAATGGTTTGGTTCATTTTTCCATTCGTCCTTAGGCAGAACAACTGTAAATACAAGGTTATAGAAGGATTCTATCAAGTGATTTTGAGCGAATTCAAGTGTGAGAAAAGAGGAATTGGAGTTCTTTCTTATTTTCTTCATTGCGAGTGAGTTTTCTATTGTTGAGAGTTGTAAGAAAGAAAATACAAAGAGGAGTATTGAATCCTTCTTGAAGGCCATTTATTAGAAATAGATTTTTTTTTTGGAGAATTACACAGTGAAAGGGAAGCAATTTTCTTACTCGTTGGAGTTATTCCCACCTTGGGTTTCTCCAGGATAAATTATTGTCTTCTTTGCATTCTATTTATCAACTTGCAGTATAGTTTTGATTGTTTCATACACATTACATTGGTTAAAAGGAACCTAGTCAGTTTCCATTCAATTATCACTAAATAGGATTTGTTAATTGTTAGGAAAGGGAATTTTATGGATCTAATTGGTATAAGAGATGTTAAGATTTCAGTTTTTATGTGGTTAACTTTTGTAGCTCAATTGCAGTTAGATGCCCCTTACCGAGAAGGGAAAAGAAAGTGGTGAAGGTATCCTTATTCATTTTGAAGAAGATATTTCCACCATGAAGTGGAAGCAAGGAATCTGAGACAAGGCTTGTAGAGAAGATGTAAATGATATTAGAGAAGAGTGTTCCTACAAGTTGTAGGCAAATGTGCCGAGTTTTTTCAAGGATGCGGGCAATATTTCCTTGTCCATAGGGAAGTTTTATTCCATCATGGGATTTCTCATGGGGAAACTTGGTGTTCCAAATGAGACACCAAAAGTCCATGAAGAAGATACTCATGAGTATGAAGAAGAGCAACCCTGTGCCATTTCTACATGTCCTCCATTCAAACCAGAGGAAAAGATAGAGATTCAGCCTTATGATGGAGACATAAATGATGAGAAGCTAGCCAGTGGCTAGCTCAACTCGAGGTATATTTCAGTTTCCATCAAATCAATGAGAGTCAGTATATTTCCTTTGCAAGGTTAAAATTGACCAATCATATATTGACTTGGTTTGAAATTTATGCTCATTCATTGGTTATTATGAAGCTTTAACTGATTACTAAGTGGGATGATTTCAAAAAGCTAATAAAAAATTAGTTATACTCTTGTTATCCCCGTTTTGAGTAAACGACAAAACGATCGGATAACCCCTACAAAATTTTTGAAGTGATTTTGCATTATGACCTCTTTTAGAGCAAATCGGGTTTTCGGGTGTTACTAACAGCTTGACATAAGCTTTAACATGCTTTATGTCTTATGACCTCCGAAATCCGAAACCCGCCTTGTATTGAAAAATCCTTTGAAATCGGGTTTTCGGAAATTCAACGCATCGGAACATACTTGTGTTAAAACATGCTTTGTGTCGCGTGACTTCCGAAACCCAAGACCCGCCTTGTGTTAAGACAATCCTTTGTATTCGGGTTTTCGGAACTCTAAAGCATCGGGACATTCATGTTCCAAAACATGTTTTATGCGCCATGTTCCCCGATTCCCGAATTCCGCTCAAGCCTTTGTAATCGGGTTTTCGGAAGTTCAATGCATCGGAACATTCGTGATTCAAAACATGTTTTGTGCTCCATGTTTTCCGAAGCCCGAAACCCGAAATGCACTAAATCTCCTCGTGTCGGGTTTTCGGACTCCTCCAACATACTGACCTGGCATTCAAGCCGAATGGTTGGTGAGTTGGCACGTGCCGAGCTGAAGTGTATTTATTGCCATTTTCGTATAAAAACGCGGATTTCCACGTCGTTCTTACTGTTCATATTTTTAACTCGTGGATTTTTCGTATGCTTTTCCGCTTCCAAAGCCCGCAAGCTCGCATTACCAGACTGGATCGTTTGTTTTCGATTTTATCTGTCTCGAATTGAAGGTATTTTTCGTTCCTTCTTTATTCTTGATTTTTCCGGATCGACTGCGTATATTTCCTTCCCAATTTCTTGCCGGTTGTTGAGGGTTTTTCTTCCTTCTTCTTGCTGCGTCATTTTGGAAGGGGTTTTGGGTTTTCAGGGTTTATTCTCTTTTTGGGATTATCATTTGGTGCTGTTTCTTCCAAATTCTAATGGTGTGCATGATGTATGAAATATGAATAACAAAAAAGAAAGGAAGATGTGTATGTAGAAATTCAAAGGAAAGGCTCTGTTTTTGTTTCTCGGTTTTTGGAAGACTGTTTTGCAGATTCAAAAGTCCGAAATACAAAGGAAGCTCGCGGGTGACGGGGTTTATTAACATTCCGACCTCGACAGTGGGTGCCGGGCATCTCCTAAGTTCCGTCAGTGAAAGTGGGTGTCGGGTTTTCTCCTGTTTCCGCCATTTAAAGCAAGTGTCGGGCTTGGCCGAGGTTCCGACAGATCAAACTTGTCGGGTTCCTCAAAGTTCCGACATCCTCTTCAGCGTGTTGGGTTCTTCTCTTCTTCCGGCGCATTCATTCAATCGGGATTTCTAGTTTGAACAGCATCACCTGAGTTCCGAGCCTTTCTCCCTCCAACATTCTTCATGTCGGACCCTGTTCCATTTCAGGAGAAGGCCGAGAAGTCAGCAGAGATGAGCTTAAGGAAAAAGTGGAGCAGTTGACAGAGATTTTGATTAAACTTTCAAAACCTCTTGAATCCATAACACCTTCTTCTGTTTCTGCTGGATTCGATTTCTCATCGGTGCCTACGATTGAGAAGATTGCTAATGGATCCAAAAGTTATTCCAACAGGGGAAGGAAGTAGTTCAAGATGATGATTCGGATTAAGTCCAGATGTCACATGCCATTTCTATTTTTAGAATGACATATCTTTTATTTCCGGTTTATCATTATTTTTAATTCATACTTTGACTTGATCTCCTGCGTGAGAGTCATGCAAAGTTGAAGCTCCAGTTAACAGGCTACTCTTTAGGATCTGTCCTGTTTGATCTCTAGCTTCTTTTGTTATAAATAAGGGATGCTTGTGCATTCTAAAGGGTTGAGAATTCTTGAAGCATTAAGAGGCTATTGGAAAGGAGAAAAACTTTGTGTTTTCTTTCAATCATTTCAAAGAATAGAAGCTGATATTGTTTTACAGACTTTGTGTTGTGAAATATATCTTATTTAAGACAGTGTTCTTATGTCCATAATCTTAAAGCTATTCTTTGCATAGAATCTCAGTGTTTCTAATTATCTCGGACACTATATCTGTGGTCTAAAACTCGTATGATTATTTCGTGCTCTGTGTTTACTCGAAAGAAAATACGTTTCTCCCATTTCTTTTCTACCGTGCTTCTTTCACTGTAACAGTTTCTAACCTATTTCACTTACGAAAGCAATATCCTTGAATCGTGTGAATGTGGATTTCGGGATTTCATCCCAACCCCCAATGGTTAGATTAGTGTGAATATTGTATATATTATTTACTGTGTTTTAGATTAGCAATAAACAGGTAGCCTCACCTGTCTTTGAGGAGGGATTTAATCCCATGTACTGTGGTTGAACCTCATATTTTGGTTTGACAAAATATCCAACCAACAACTCTATTTGTTACGAGAAAGAAATATCCATGTATTGGCAATATCTTAGGTAGAAACAATGCTAGAATGTGCAGGGGTACATTTGTGAGTTTCACAAGAAAGTTGTCTATATGGGTAAAGATATAGCAAACTGGGACCTTCTCATCAACTATATTTGGTGGAATTCATAGCTTCTTGAGGAGTTTATTCCTCTTGTCCAAACTGACGGATGTAGATGAGGTTTTTTCTCAAACCCACTAATTAGAGATGGAAAAAAAGAAGAGTTCATCTACCTCTCAACATGCTTCAAGCAAACAAGGTGACACCAAGCAGAAGGGCAAAGGAAAAGAGAAAGGTAAGAAAAATGATACTTCTATTTCTAAGAAGGATACTAAAGCTAATTGTGAACATTGTGAAGTTGACAATAAACAACTCTTGTAAGGTTTGTCAATTAAGTTGGCAGCCATTTATTGAAAGCAAAGTAATTACCTACTAACTAACCTCCACTTTGTTGGTCCTCCTGGGTCAAAAGTGAAATTTATGAATTCATCTCCACAAGGCTGCAAAAAGGGAATAAAACTTCTTGTTGGCCCATAACCCATATTTATGGGTTTCATAGGCATGCTGCAATCTGACTTATCTTGGATGAACATATCCCCAATGAATACCCACTCTACTGGCGATACAATTTGGATGTCTTGATGCTTTATGTCAACTTGGGAGGAATCATCCTTCTTGTCTTCACTTATAATTCCTTTCATCTCACCTAAGAGTTGTATATATTGCTCCCAATATTCATCACACTCTTCGGGAGACAAACTATGATCAAAATCCTCCTGAACCTACTCCTTGATGTCCCTTAAGTTGATAATCTCCTATGATGAATTAAGAGGTCTGTAAAGAATTTGCTTCTCATCTTATTCCACTTTCTCACCTTCTTGCATACTCATGGTATAAAGCTTTGATTGAAGATGTAGAAATTTTGTAAAATTATTTGCTTCATAGATTGTGGAGAGAGTATCCCAGACCTTCTTTGATGTTGCCATATTTTGAATGTGTGGTTGCACCTCATCGAATATGATCAAATTGATCAACATCGATGATTTTGAATCACCCTTTTCGTACTTCATTTTCTCATTTGCATTGGTGGGATGAGCGAGTGTGCTAGTCACGATCTCCCAGAGATCTTCAAAGAGGAGAATGGTCTTCATCTTTGTCTTCCACGTAGCAAAATTTGGCAATTTTAAGAGCTCGACATCAGAGAGTAATATCTTGCGGGCAGACATGATGTCTGTTGTACTCCACAACAAAATCCTTCAATGCAGGTCTGTAAATCTTGTCTCAATGGATACATCCAAGCAGGTTGATACCAAGGTAAAATGTGTGTTTTCTTTGTTGGATGTTTTGATGCTCCATGAAGGTAAAAAATGTGATGGTATTCATTTCCATGTCAGAACAACATCTTATCTCTAGGTGGGTGCATATTTCTAAATACCAATATTTGTTGGTCACTTTGCTTTTAAATGCCACATTCACTTTCCATGCAATAATACTCATTTTTTCCAATTAAAACAACAAACTCCAATGACATGGTCTCCACATTTTCTACCAATCTTATACCAATAGTTCAACACCAAAATTTGTAGGGTACAAGCCAAAGAAGACACTCCTCCTAAATAGTTCACTCCTAAATGCTAAAGAAAATCTGTAGGCTATCACACACAGGCTGAGAATACATCGGGGATCTGATTTCTTCTAATTTCCACACACAACCTAAGATAAGGTGATATGATACCAAAGAAACAAAAATGAATATATACATGCACAAAAGAACGGTTCAAATCAACCACAAAAGGAAGAGGAATACCAACTGACGGAAGTGGAATGGTCACCAATGATAAGAGGAAATGAAAATGTGTTAGTTTTCTAACATTCCCTCCTTAATAAATTGTTTTTAAAAATGTACCCCTGAAATAATTTAAATTTCGCCTTGCCAAGAGACTTGGTGAGTTTATCTACAATCTGAGCATGTGCTAGGTAATAGTGGAACTGGTCGTGATGGCTCAAGACTTGTTCTCAAATGTAGTGACATTCGACCTCAATATGCTTTGTTCTCTCATGGAAAACTAGATTTTTCACAAGCTTCAACACACAAGCATAAGAAATTTTTTCTGCTCCGCGACTAGGGTTTTTTCTGCTCCGCGACTAGGGTTTTGACTGCTCCAGGATTGCTCCGCGATTGTTCCGCGGCCGTTCCGCGGCTGTTCCGCGGCTGTTCTACGACTGTTCCGCGGTTGTTCTGCTCCGAGACTGCTCCGGGATTGCTCCGCGACTGTTCCGCGGCCGCTCCGCGCCTGTTCCGCGGCTGTTCTGCGATTGTTCCGCAGCTGTTCCGCGACCATGGAAACTTGCTCATGGAGGTCCAAGCTATTCCCTCAATCCACAGGGGTGTTTACTGCCCTTTCCTCCATCTGGGATGATGAAACGAAAGTGCACTGCATTTCTGTTCCAGAATCTGTGATTGAGAAGGCCAAGTCCAGGTTTCCCTTTGCACTAATTGGAGCTTTTGCAGGCTATCGTCCAAATATCGATGCTGTCCGCAAATGGTGCGGACGGAAGTGGTGCTGCTGGGTTGATATCATCGCTCTTCCCGACCATGCCCTCCTGTTCAATTTTTCTAAGGAAGTTGAGATGATTAAGGTTCTCGACGCTGCTCCTTGGATGTTTGGAAGAACTGCCCTGCATCTGAAGCGATGGAAGCCAGGGGTCTCTCTTCAAATCAAGGAATTGCCCATTTGGATATCTCTGCCGGCTCTTCCAGTGGAATTTTGGGAGGACGAAGTCCTTTTTGGCATAGCAGCTTCAATGGGAGAGCTAATATCCTTGGAACCTGCAACAAAAGCTAGAAGCAGGCTTGTAAGAGCACGACTATGTGTTAGCATGGAGGTGGGGGCTGTTCTCCCAAAGAATATCATTCTTTCTTCTCCCACGGGCCGTGTTGTGCAGAACATCATCCCTGAAGACCACGGTTTGGTCTGTCCCAAATGTTGGAAGGTCAACTTCCAAGCCAAACTATGCAAGTGCTCCGCGGAGACAGTGGATGAAATAGACAGGAAAAACAGCAGAGAGGAGGTGCGGATCTTCGAAGGAGAGATCCCTGACACATTACGCACAGGAAATTGCAACGATGGCGGAACTAACCAGTCCGATATGGCTCTACTCGCGGCTTCACACGGCGACCTCTTTGCACGCGTGGGACAGGCTGCTACGGCATGGAAGACGCGGGAAATTCCATTCAAAACTGGTCACGAGTCAAACAAGGTAGATAGTGAATCTTCCGAATGGGAGACTGGGTCAGAAACAGATTTAATTACGGCAGATTTGGAGACTGCCACGCGGGAAGTGAACCGACATAGTAAATCTATGAAAGCTCATAAACAAAGACCTTTAAATGCGGATTTGAACCGTTGCAGAAGGAAGATGGACAGTAAAAGTGAGGCGAGGGTTTCAAATTCTGTTTTAAATGGTAATTTAGAGGAGGTTCTCGACGTGGATGATGAAAACATGGCGGGCTGGAGCACTGTTTGTAGAAAATCTTTCCGCGGTTTTCGTGGTGGGGGTGCGCGCCGGGGCACTTAGGCTGGTTGTTATTGTTCCCATCGGCGCTGTTCTTTTGCTGTTCTCTTGCTGGGCTTTGCAGGTTTTAGTGCTGTCTTTAGTAGGTTCTATTCCTGCTTGCGCCCTTGTTGTTTTTGACCTTTTGATATTTTGCTCACTTGGGCACATCTGGCTTCTGAGTCATCTTTGTACAAGGGTATAGTCCCTTTCAAAAAACTATTTGCCAATAATAAAAAAACACACCCTGATTGTCACATTGAATGATGGGAGAATTTTATTCAAGAATTCCAAAATTTTCCAAAATGGGATGTAACAAAATTATTTCACACACACCTCCTCATGTGGCGCGATACTCTACCTTAGTGGATGAGAGAACAACAACAATTTGCTTCTTACTTATCTAAGAGATAGGTCTATACCTAAGATGAAAAATATAACTTGAAGTTGATTTCCTATCTTCAACGGATCTAACATAGTACGAGTCTATATATCCATGTAAGAAGAAATGAGAGTTTTATTGATACTCCAAACCATATTCAACTGTACCTCAGACATATCTCAACACATGCTTTGTTGCTACCCAGTGACATTTCTTCGACTCTTACATGAATATGGAGAGATAGATCAAAACAAAACATAAGTGTTGTTTGGTATACGTCAATTAAATAAGACTCCCAACAAGCTGTTTGTAGAGAGTACCATATACTCGAGGTAAATCCTATAACCTAGAAATTTGTAAACCTTTTCCCATTAGAGTGGACATAGGTTTATAATCTAACATGCCATACTTTTCAAGGAGTGTCTTGGCGTATTTCATCTGGGAGATAAAAAATTATTCTTCTTCTGCCATATCTCTAAGCCAAGATAATAGTGAAGTAGCCACAAATCTCTCATGTTAAAGGATTTTTCAAATCGTTATTCACATCTTCAACAAGATTTTCAAAACTCCCAGTTGATCACAAGATCATCTACATACAAAACCATGATGACAATCTCTCTGCCTATCTTTTTGACATCCAGATTTAGGTCAGAGGGGCTACAAGTGAATCCATGCTGCAATAGGTGATCATCTATTTTTATGTACCATGCTCTAGGTGCCTATTTGAGTCCATAAAGATACTTAATTAAATAACATACCTTCCGAGGATGATGCTCATCGACAAATCCTTGTGGATGGGTCATGTATACTTCTTCTCTGAGATCACCATTCAAGAAAGCACTTTTTACGTTCATCTGCCAAAGTTTCCATCCATTCTGTGTTGTCAGTACACAAAAAAAATTGATGGTTTTGATCTTTGTAGTGTGTGCAAAGGTCTCATCATAGTTAATTCCTTCCTGCTGAGCATAAACCTTTACAACTAGTCGGGCTTTGTACTTGATAGATCCATATCCCTTGTTTTTTGTTTTAAAAATCCCCTTACAACCAATGGAGTTATTCCTTGCAGGAAAATCAACAAGTTCCCATATCTGGTTTTGTATCAAGGAGTCATATTTTTCATTCATGGCCTTCTTTTGGAGAAAGAACACCCAAGTCTTGCGGGAATAATCATTAGTGAACAATTGGAAGTACTAAAACCCCTTAAATGAGGTAGGAAAGGGTCCACACATATTGATATACATGACCTCGAGAAGATTATTGGCATGGAATGTACTTGAATCAAATGGATCATGATTTTTTTTGCCCGAAATACATATAGGAAAAAGAGATAATGAATGAGAGAGAGGAGGAAGTCCTCATACAATCTCCTTCAAACTTGTTGTCCACTCAAAATTCCCCTGCTCTTAAGAAAGTGAATGTTTAAAATTTTGAGTTTAAGTGTCTTTTCTGCTGTGCTGATAATGTGAAAAGCCAAAAAAATTGAGAAAATCAACGCGTTTTGGGTCATTTTGTGTATTTTTCGAGCCTGTCTGACATTTTTGTCCCGCATGTCCCAAGTTCAATTAGGACCCTCTATTCCCCGATCGGTCGGTTTACCTGAAGTTCTGTTCTTTTGGGGCCCATTCAGAAACTTTTTGTTCCAAATGTCCCAAGTTCACCCGAACCAATTGTTCCATTTTCGTCTGATTCAGCTGAGCCGTGGACTTCGTGTATTTTTTTCCCGCATGTCCAAAGTTGCTATTTGTGACCCTCTTGTTCCCCGTATCGGTCCGAATCGGCTTAGTCGCGTACTTCACGTCTGTTCTTTGTCCCAAATGTCCCAAGTTTGCTTGGACCAGTTGTTCCATTTTCATCCAATTCGGCTGAGTCGCATACTTCGTGTACTTTTGCATCCCGCGTGTCCCAAATGAGCCAAAGTGCTATTTGTGTGTCTTTTCCCCGCTATCGCTCGAATCGGACGAGTCGCATACTTCACGCTTTCGCATCCCTCATGTCCCAAATGAACCAAAGTGCCATACGTGCTAATTTTTCCCGCTCTACCCGAATACCTTGCTTTTCAAATTAGTAGGTATGTATTAAATGCACATTCATTGCCTTTATCTCTCCTCAACGACTATATAACGAGTGAACCTCCTATGCTGTTTTACACACTGCTTTCCTGCTATCTTTTGCTCGAACCTTTGCAATCTAAATTCTTACGCGTGTATCCATTTTCCTCTATAATTCCTTCCCAAGTATAGCTTGCAGCTCTGCTCTCTGGATTACTATCAACATGAAGATTAAATTTTAGGGTCAGGAACAAATCTCACCACGAGAGTCTGCCGTTCCTGATATCGGGGATAGTGAAGTTCGCCATCTTGAATTTAGTGATTTTTGGTCGAGGATGACAGACACAAACCCTACACCAATGGCACAGATGATTCATGACAGTGGTTTGGCTTTTGCTGGTGGTTTCCCAATCTCTGTGCAATGTGCAGATACAGTGCTTTCATGCGGAGCTCATTTCAACCCTGATTCGAGTGAATTGACCAATATACACGGGGAGCTCATTGCCAAACTTGACGCTGCCACCATTGGCACTGCACTGAGGATTCTAGAAATGGATAATGCCATAGTTGTCTCCCAGAATCAAGCACAGGCCCTGTTCAATCAAGACAGTGACAACTACAAGGCAGCGGATTTTGAAGCCAGTGGGTCCCTCCCAGTCATAACCACCTGTCTTCTTCTCCTTATTCTTCTCTTCTCTTCCGATTCTTTCTCTCGGATTTATTGTAATAAGTTGAGGTATTGCGATTGGAAATCCTTAACTAATCTTTAGTTAAAAGAAGTAGTTACCGAGAGTAACTGAATTGTAAACTATCTAATCGCATCTCCTCACCATTTTGAAGGAGGAAGAACTTGGCTTATTTTCTAAAAGTGTAAATAAATCATAAAGAAATCAATACAGAAGGGATTTTCATTCTTCATCTATCTGATCTCTTTTATCCCTAAGCTTTTCATTTAATCTTATTAAGATCATTTGTCTATATTATATTAAGAAGCTTTGTATTCTTGCAAATGTTATTGATAGAACTTTATGTCTTTCAAATTTCATCTTATTAGTATGATACAAATGATCTTGTTTCAATTCACTATACCTTCGCATACATGAAGAATTACTCTGTCATCTATAATTCTAAATGGTGCCTTTTTGATCGTTCTCGTTTTCTCATTCCTCAGTCCTTCCGTAATTGATGATCCTTATAGAAAACACTTTCGTAAATATCCAAGTTCCACAAGAAAATGATTTTTTTTTGTATATTTGTAAATAGGTTCATTTCTGAATAAGGGAACCTCTCCCATTAAAGAGGAGGGACTTCTTGTCCCCTGACTGTTGCTCTTCGTAAAGTCTAATTTGACGACCAACAATTTTTGGTGACTCCGCTGGGGAAATCATATTCCAGTTCTATTATTATTGATCATCCTTTGATCTGGCGACTCCGCATTTTACTCGAGGGAGAAGGGCCCTTAGTATTGAAGATTCTCAGTTTCAGCTCTTGGAGTAGCAGGTTTTTCCTTTCCCTTCAACAAGAAATAGAAAGACTCGTTCAACAAGTACTCCACCTGTCCAAGATAGAATCCCTATGGGTGGTATTCCTTCAGAGTCAATCAGTCCTAATCTTCGAGCTTTGATTCTTGCTGGTGTTGCAATTCCTCTTCAAGCCATTTTTCCAAGAATGGTGGTACCACTACCCTGGGGTCATCGTGTCGGGACCCTTGCCCTTCCTTAGACTTTGCATGAGTTACCCAGAGGTAACCAGAAGAACTTCCCTAAATTCAAAGGCGATGGTAAAGTGCATCCTGATGAACACATTGCAGCCTTCATAGTTACATACGGAGTTCTGGGAGTTGAACATGAAGATGTCTCCGTAAGACTTTTCGTTGAGACTTTATAAGATAATGCTGCTGATTGGTTCTATCATCTTCCGGACGGTGCTATCACTAGTTGGGATACAATGAGAACTAAGTTTGAAAACCAGTTTAAACCAACAGAAGACGTGCAAGCCTTGCTAGCCCAAATCTCTCAAATAAAGAAGTATTCATCAAGAACCCATGAGAGAATTTGTGGCCTGATTCAATAGGTTGATTAACGAAATTACGCCAAATACTAGACCTATAAATCAAATTCAAAAATGTTTTTTCCTAAATGCTCAATTGCCTGAAGTTAGCTATGCACTGAGAAGGGCTAATCTCGCAACATTAGCTGAAGATCAAACTCTTTCTATTAGTGTCAAAGATGATTTAATCATGTTAGGGAAGTTGAGGAGAGACCCTTCTAAATCTAAATATGCTTCTTCATCCTCTTCCACCCCTGGACCTAATACTGATCCATTGGTACAAAAACTTGTAAATGATCTCATTGCCATAAAGAAACAATTGGCTCAACATGCTCCCTATGCAGACATTCCGAGGAGGAATTTTCAGCCCAGAAATTGTTTGCATGCTGCTCAAACAAGGCTAGCGCTTGAAGGACCTCCTATTAAAGTTCTCGTCAATACAACCTGTGAAGTTGAGGAACCTAAAGATGAAGAGGTTAATGAAGATTGCGAGGAATTTGTTGAAGAGGTTGATGATGAAGCAGATGAATTTGAGGGATCTCGAGTTAATTTCTTCACCACTAAGGGCATTGATGATGAGGATGATTATGATGAAATAGTAGTAGACATGAATAGCGAATCATACGCTGTCATGACTCGGGAGTAGACAAATCAGAGGGAGAAAGTGATGCATCCCACCAAGAAATCTAAAGAGTAGTCGACAACTATCCCCGTAATTGTAAAAAGAGGATCTCCTATCCCCGTTTCATCTACACCAAAGGTGAGTTCTGTCAATTCTGCTACTAAAGTTACTTCTTTTTCCCCTAAATTTGATAAACCTAGGATTTCAAATGATGATAGCCCATCCACTTCTGGGTCTTTCGATATTATTGATCACCTAAAAAAGACTAAGGTTCAAATCTCAGAAGCTGAATATTATCAAACCCATCGTAAGGCCTTTGCTAAAATGATTCACTTTGTCAATAACCATTCTAAAACTACCTCTAAAGGCCTTTTACCCACTCCTTCTTCTGCACCACAGCCTAATCTGGTAGCTGCTGTCACCTCGCCCAATGACAAAATCAAACCATTCTTTGTGACACTTCTTATAGCTGACCATAGGCGCAGTAATTGCGTCATAGACTCAGGAGCATCAGATAATGTGATTCCTACTAAACTAGCTCATGCCTTAGGCTTGACCCTCACACGCACTTATGGATCTTGTTACTCTATGGAGAGTAAGGAAGTACCCTTAGTCAGAAGAATTAAAGATGCACAAGTGGCTTTTGCTGCTTTGCCTGATAAGAAAGTTTTGGCTACCATCTTAGTAGCAGATATTACTCCTTCATATGGAATGTTTCTAAGCAGAATCTTCTGTAAGGATGTGGGTGGAGAAATTCAAATGGATTGGTCACATGCCCTCATACCTGTTAATGGACAAATGAAGAAGTTGCTGCCTAAGAAGCAATCTGAGTATATTGTACAAAAAACGGATGATCCCAAAGCACAAATACTCTATGAGGATATGGGGCATGGCAACTACATGATTATGTCTCCTGAAGAAATCCAAATCCCTAAAGTATCACCTAAAGATCCTAATGGTGTTTGGATTTTAGAGTTTGAAGGAAGTTGTTCCTCAGCTGGTTCTGGAGCTGGTGTCATACTGGTGTCACCTGAAGGAAGCCTTCATCCTTTCTCATTCAATTTGCAATTTGAAAATACCAATACTACAACAGAGTATGAGGCTCTCATTCTTGGACTACAGGTGGCAAAAGAACAAGGTGTGAAGAATCTTCTAACTCGTGGGGATGCGGAATTTCTTGTAAAGCAAGTTAGAAACCTCTTCCAGGTGAAAAATGGAAGGTTGAAACATTACAGGAATCAGGTGTGGGATTCCATTGAATTTCTTGATGCTTTCTCCATTGAAGCAACACCTAGGGAGAAGAATACTAGGGCTGATTCATTAGCAGTCTCTAGGTCACTGCTTATACCTCATCCTGACTTTTCCCAAGATAAGTTCACCATTGAGATGATCCATCGACCTAGTGTACCTAATAATACAAATAACTGGCAAGTTTTCAATAATGATCAACATTTGCTTTCTTTCTTAGAACTCAAAGATAATTTTGAACAACTATACTTTGAAGGAAGTGATAACTTGCCTCGTGAAAGTGTGCCCTTTGACAAAGCAGCCACTCAAGGAGAAGAAACGGATCAGGATGGATGTATCAAACTCAAGGGAAACAAGATTCCTAAAGGATTGGTGAGTTTAGAGGAACTATTTGATAAACACGACAGGTATGTAAAGTTTAGAGCTTCTACTAGACCTCAACAATCAGCTGAATATGAAAAAATTAATATTGGGAGTTCTACTAACCCTAAGTTCGTGAACATTGGAAAATATTGCACAATAGATGAGAGGAAGAAAGCAATTGATCTGTTAAAGAGGTTTAAGGATGTTCTTGCCTACTCTTATGAAGATTTAAAATATTTCCAACCAAAAGAGATGTAACATTTTATTCCTCTCAAACCTGGAATTAAGCCTTTTAAACAAAAGCAGAGGCAATACAATCCCAAAATAGCAGACACCATTTTTCAAGAATTACAAAAGTTTTTGAAAGCCAAAATCATTTTTCCTATCCATCATTCAACATGGATTACCAATATTGTACCTGTTAGGAAGAAAAATGGTGAGATTCGTATCTGTGTTGACTTCAGGAATCTGAATCAGGATTCCTTGAAAGATAATTATCCTTTACCTATGATGGATCAGGTCTTACAAGTAGTAATAGGATCTGAAATGTTGTTTATGCTTGATGGATTCTCAGGATATAATCAGGTAGAAGTTAATACTGTAGATCAACACAAAACAGCTTTGACTACCCCTTGGGGTACATTTGCTTACAAAAGAATGCCTTTTGGGCTCATTAATGCTGGTGCCACTTTTGAGAGAGCTATGGATCTGGCCTTTAGAAGTTTGAAAGGGAAGTGTATTGTTGTATACCTTGATGACTTGACTGTGTATTCTAAAACAAGGGAAGATCATTTTCAACACCTGGAGACAATTCTACTAAGATGTAGAGACACATGGGATCTCTTTGAATCGTAAAAAATCCATCTTTTGTGTCACAGAGGGGAAATTATTAGGGCACATCATCTCCAAAGATGGTATTAAAATTGATCCTGAGCGAGTTCAAGTTATTCAGCAAAATCCTCTCCCAACCAGCAAAAAGGGTGTGCACTCTTTCTTTGGTAAGATCAATTTTTTGAGAAGATTCATCCTTGATTTTGCAGAACTAACTCTGAATATCTCCCAAATGATGAAAGGTAAACAAACGTTTGGTTGGTTTTCTGAAGGGAAAGAAGCCTTTGAAGATATTAAAAGAGCCACTGCTAAAACTCCTATTTTAGCATGTCCAGATTGTAGTAAAGATTTTATTATCTATTGCTACACCACAGATAACACCTTAGCTGCGGTTTTGACTCAAGAAGATTCTAATGAGCACGAAATCCCAATTGCATTTATGAGCTATATTATGAAAGATCATGAGTTAAAATATACCATGATGGAAAAACATGATTTTGCAGTGGTTAAAGTTGTTAAACAGTTTCGTTTTTACATTCTTAACTCTCATTCCATGGTGTTGGTACCAGATACAACTGTTACGTCAATTCTTACAAAACAGGAATTTGGATCCAAGTGAGGGAACTGGGTGGCTAAGGTTCAAGAATATGATATTGACATCAAACTGACCAATCTCATCCGTGGAAAAGACCTTTGTGAACTCATCGCTGAAGGAGCTAGACATGAGTTACTGGAGGATAAAATTGGCTTTCCTACAGTTCTGTTTCTTAGTTCAGTTGACAAATGGTATGCTGATATCACTCATTTTCTCACCTATGGGGAATGCCCCTCTCATTTGACTACTAAAGAAAAGAGGATTGTTAAACTAAGGTCAGTGTAATATGTGTTGTGGGAAAACACCTTATTTAAATGTGGGTTAGATGGAAGGTTTTTGAAATGTGTGGACAAGGAACAATAGAAAAAGCTACTCTTAGCTTTTCATGATCAAGCATGTGGAGGGCATTGCTCATCAATCGTCACTACTCATAAGATACTTCATGGAGGATATTATTGGCCTACCTTGTTCAGAGATGCATCCAAGTGGGTTGATAAATGTGAGGCTTGTCAGACTTTCGTGGGTAGACCCAAATTGGCCTCTTTGCCTCTTAAGCCCGTTGTAATTGAAAAACCTTTTCAACAGTGGGGTTTGGACTTCATTGGAACACTTAATCCTTCTTCTAGTGCTGGTCATACGCATTTATTAACTACCACAGATTATTTCACAAAATGGGTAGAAGCCATTCCAGTAAAGAGTACTACTTCTGAAGTGGTGTGTAGCTTCATCAAAGAAAACATCTTGGTAAGGTATGGTGTACCAAACAAGATTGTGACAGATAATGCTTCGAATTTTTATTAAACTGAAATGATGGATTTTTGTTATGGATATGGCATCTCTCTGGCTCACTCTTCAGATTACTATCCTCAGGGAAATGGACAAGCAGAATCCACTAATAAAAATCTAGTGACCATAATAAGAAAATTAGTCAACGAGTCTCAACGAAAATGGCATAAGAAACTCTATGATGCTCTTTGGGCAGACAGGATCACACCTAAGAGAGCCATTAGAATGTCTCCTTTTCAAGTGGTATATGGAGTAGAAGCTCAATTGCCAGTAACAGTGGAGCTGCCAGCCTTGCATCTAATGAAGGCCATTGAAGATACCAGTTTCAATGATGCTTTGGATAAGAGAATCATGTACCTACACAAATTGAATGAGGATAGATTGGAAGTTACTGATAAGATATCTGCTCATCAACAGAAAGTTAAGGTCCTGTTTGATAAGAAAGCCAGGTTAAGAGATTTCCAAGTTGGAGACACTGTTTTGTTGTGGGATAAAAGCCATGAACCTCGTGGCAGCCATGGCAAGTTTGATTCCCTTTGGCTCGGACCTTTCAAGATCAGGCACTTTGCTGGTAAGAATTATTTTTACCTTGATTATATGGATGGTTCTTCTCTCCCACTTCCTTATAGTGGGTAGTACCTGAAATTGTTCAAGTCATAGGTGATTAGGGAGTCCTTTGTATATTATGTACATCGTTTTTTTTTTCTTTCCCTTTGTTTTGGTGTCTTGTCCTCTGTATTGGTTTGCTTCGATGACTCCATTGCCCAATGGATAAGGTACTGGTCTACTTCCTCGAGTTTGTCTAAGTTCTTACCTTGTCTCATTCCTTGAATTTATGCCAGGTCATCCCCAAAAGGAGCCAGCTGTTGTCCACTCAAAATTCCCCTACTCTTAAGAAGGTGAAAATTTAAAATTTTGAGTTTAAGTGTCTTTTCTGCTGTGATGATAATGTGAAAAGTCAAAGAAATTGAGAAAATCTATGTTTTTGGCTCATTTTGTGTGTTTTTCGACCCTGTCAGACATTTTTGTCCCACATGTCCCAAGTTTAATTGGGCCCTATGTTCCCCGATCGACTGGTTTACTCGAAGTCTGTTCTTTTCGGGACCCGTCAGAACTTTTTGTCCCAAATGTCCCAAGTTCGCCCGAACTAATTGTTCCATCTTCGTCCGAAGTGTGCAAAACGTAGTCGCGTACTTTGCGTATTTTTGTCCTGCGTGTCCAAAGTTCTAATTGTGACCCTCTTGTTCCTCGATTGGCCGGTTTACCCAAAGTCTGTTCTTTTTGGGCCGAGTCGGATACTTCGCGCTTTCGCGTCCCAAATGTCCCAAGTTCACCCGGACCAGTTGTTCCATTTTCACCCAATTCGACCAAGTCACGTACTTCACGTACTTTTCGCGTCCCGTCATGTTCCAAATGAACCAAAGTGCTATTTCTGCATCTTTTCCCCGCTATCACCTGAATCGGCCGAGTTGCGTACTTCGCGCTTTCACGTCCCTCATGTCCCAAATGAACCAAAGTGCCATTCATGCTAATTTTTCCCACTCTTCCCAAATACCTTGCTTTTCAAATTAGTAGGTATGTATTAAATGCGCATTCATTACCTTTCTCTCTCCTCAATGACTATATAACGAGCGAACCCCCTATGCGTTTTACACACTGCTTCCTGCTATATTTTGTTCGAACCTTTGCAATCTAAATTCCTGCGCGCGTATCCATTTTCCTCTGCAATTCCTTCCCAAGTATAGCTTGCAGCTCTGCTCTCTGGATTACTATCAACATGAAGATCAAATTTCAGGGTCAGGAACAAATCTCATCACTAGAGTCTGTCGTTCCCGATATTAGGGACAGTGAAGTTCGCCATCTTGACTTTAGTGATTTTTGGTCGAGGATGACAGATGCAAACCCTACGCCAATGGCACAGATGATTCATGACAACGGTTTGTCTTTCGCTGGTGGTTTCCCAATCTCTGTGCAATGTGCAGATACAGTGCTTTCATGCGGAGCTCATTTCAACCCTGATTTGAGCGAATTGACCAATATACACGTGGCAGAGACATGATGCTGCCGTCATTGGCACTGCACTGAGGATTCTAGAAATGGATAATGCCATAGTTGTCTCCCAGAATCAAGCACAGGCCCTGTTCAATCAAGACAGTGACAACTACAGGCAACGGATTTTGAAGTCAGTGGGTCCCTCCTAGTCATAAGCACCTGTCTTCTTCTCCTTATTCCTCTCTTCTCTTCCAATTCTTTTTCTCAGATTTATTGTAATAAGTTGAGGTATTACGATTGGCAATCCTTAACTAATATTTAGTTAAAAGAAGTAGTTACCAGGAGTAACTGAATTGTAAACTATATAATGGCCTCTCCTCGCCATTTTGAAGAAGGAAGAACTTGGCTTATTTTCTGAAAGTGTAAATAAATCATAAAGAAATCAATACAGAAGGGCTTTTCATTCTTCGTCTATCTGATCTCTTTTATCCCTAAGCTTTTCATTTAATCTTGTTAAGATCATTTGTCTGTGTTATATTAAGAAGCTTTGTATTCTTGCAGATGTTATTGATATAACTTTGTGTCTTTCAAATTTCATATTATTAGTATGATACAAATGATCTTGTTTCAATTCACTGTACCTTCGCATGCATAAATAATTACTCTGTCATCTATAATTCTAAATGGTGCCTTTCTGCTCGTTCTCGTTTTCTCATTCCTCAGTCCTTTTGTAATTGATGATCCTTATAGAAAACACTTTCGTAAATATCCAAGTTCCACAAGAAAATCATGTTTTGTATATGTGTAAATAGGTTCGTTTCTGAATAAGGGAACCTCTCCCATTAAAGAGGAGGGACTTCTTGTCCCCTGATTGTTGCTCCTCGTGAAGTCCTATTTGACGACCGACAAAACTGAGTTGATAGAGGGAGCCAAAAGAGAGATGTCCATACCGATATTTCAAGAGTACAGTGGATTACACCGTGGAGGTAGGTAATGTAAATGCAGAGGATGGAACTGCATCTAATGCAACTAAATTATCCTTCAAAAAAGATCTAGCAAGTATCGTACATTCTTTAGATATCAGACATGATTTGATGCCATTCTTAACCAGGAAATCCACCTTGAGCTTGTGATTGAACAACTGAGAGACAAACACGAGATCTGTGGTCAAGCCAGTGACATAGAGAACCTTTGTGAGAGTATATATTCTCATCCTAAGAGGAATGGTCACATTGCCTATTCCTTCTGCTACTTACTCCTTGTTGTCTGTAATTCATACTGAATCTCTACTGGGTCAATCAGTTAATGAATCAAACAAATTTTTATTGCCCATCATATGCTTGCTGACACCTGAATCAATCAACCAAACATTATATGATGGCTGCGATATTTGGGAAACTAGAACCAAATCATCTTCATGTGCACTATAATGTGTTGATTCTGGGACATCTTCATCCAATTCATCATCTGGATGGGCTGCAGTATGTCCTTTCTGCTTCTTTCTACGAGGACTCCACTTAGATTTCATTGAATCACCTTGGCCAGATGTGCTCTCTTCTCGAAAATTACTTTGTGTGTGACCATTATAATAGTAGTTCAGAGTATCGTGCATATTTGTGGTACAAATGTGACACCATCGATTCACCTTTTAATACTTCTACTTCTGTTGTGGATTTTTTGGTTTCTTATGCGTCTGCTTCTCTTGTTGTCCCTTGCAAGGCTTCTGACTCTTCTTCTTCCTTGAGATAAACACCTTTTCCTCAAAATCATCTTGTTTTTTCTGAATGGATTCTTCATATTATAGAAAATTCACCAATTGGGAAAAGCTCACCTCTTTTTATGTGATGGTCAATGTGGTGATGAATGTCATGAACTGAGATGGAAGATCTCGCAGTTTGATAGGGATAAATAACTTATCTTTGACCACTTCTTTGAGTGCGCTAAGCTTTGATTGTAATCTACCCACTCGATGTAAAAATTCTTCCACTTTATCACCTTTTTGAATACTCATGGTATGAAGCTTTGACTGGAGATGAATTTTTTTATCAAATTCTTTGCTTCGTAGATCATGCACAAAGTATCCCAAACCTTCTTTGATGTTTTCGTATTCCAAATGTATGGTTGCACCTCATCGGATATGCTCAGAGTGATCAACATTGAGGATTTTGCATCAGCCTTATCATACTTCATTTGCTCGTCTGCATCAGTGGGATGGATGAGTGCGCTAGTTACGATCTCCTAGAGATCTTTATAGAGGAGAATGGTATTCATCTTTATCTTCCAAGAAACATAAATCAGTCATTTTAATAACTGGGCATCCGATAACAATATTTTTAGAGTAGACATGATGTCACAAAAATAGGTATAGAAAATTCTTACTTGTTTACATGCACATGTTTCTGATCCACCCCAATGATTTCCACATTGCAGGTTTCTTTGAGAAACAACATTTCCTTTTCCTATGTTGGATATTAAATAGGCCACTCCACTTCAATGTTTCACCTTGATCTTCTCCAAGTTTTGTAACAATCTTCTACGTGGTAGGTTTCCAAACTCTGATCTACAAAATTTTATGGTTGTGAGAAAAGAGAATAGGTCTATGCCACATTCCAAACAACCAATATTTCTACTATTGGTTTCTCCACTTTGACAAGTTGCTTAAAAAAGGCCAAATATTCCAAACACAAACACACATTTCACTTGTAAATCTCCAACCAAATTTCCTATGTTGCACGACTCCACACAGGTCACTTCCACACTGCCACACTCTGCCAAAGAAACAAAAAATTCCAAAGGTGGAGAAGATATTCCACACAGGCCAAGGAAGTTTTGCACTTGCGCTGTCAAATAAGATGGAAATAAATACTACCACATTTCTCCTTTCAGCAAAAATACAAAGAAATACTTTCTACACCAAACAGGTCACTCCAAAACTAGCCACACAATTCTCTAGAGTTTCCCAAGCATAGGTTCAGATAGGATGTTATGATACCAATGATTTTTGAAGAATGAGTGAAGAAGACTTTGTAGTGATATCTTTATTTAAAGCAACAAACAAGAATATATAAATGACAAAAGAATGGTTCGACTTAACCACAAAAGGAAGCCGAATAACAACTGACGAAAGTGGAATGGTCATCGATGAGAAGAGGAATGGACAATTTATTAGTTTTCTAACATTAATATTAAATTTTATATACTATTTTATACGTGTATGAGTAGTTGTAGGAATTCTTTTATCTTATAGTTGATATTTCAAGATTTGCCATGGGAACATGAAGAGCCTTATTGGAAGGTGAAGTGAATAGACACCTCTTGGCTATATATTTGTAATTTTTTTCTCCATTCATTGGTGTGAATGTAATTTTGGCTTGCACCAAATTGTTCATGTCATTTCATTTTAATACCTTGATTGACAACAAAGACATGACAACTTCAAATTTATATTTCGGCACACATGGAGCCATTTTAATAATAAACTTCACATCAAGGCCATTGTTCAAGCACTTTGTTTTGATAACCATGAGAGACGATAATGATCTCAAAATAATATTGGAGCATGTAGTGAGGTCTTATGATATCGTAGATATGGAGTGGATTCTTTCTCATAGAAAGATTAGTTTCATGACTAAATATCATGTTTACATTGATGTCACCGGTGAAGGAGAGTTTACTATTTTTAGAGATTAAAAATGTAGCATTGTTGAAATGTATGTTTATAAGTGTGAGCACATTCTTTAACCAACCTATTATATGTTTTCTACTTTATATACTTTAAGCATTATCCAAAAATGTATTGTTATTGTCAATTTCTTGTTTGTCTCTTTTTTGTGGTTTATTTTACTATTTTTCATTATCAACTACACCAATAGTCATTTTCTCAATTAGAAGCATAGAGAAATAAATATGATATGCCATATAAATTATATATTAGATAACTTCAAACTCTTTAATGTCAAGCATATCAAGTAATTCCCAACTCTTCCACATCGAAGGATCAAATCTCACCATCCAATGATGTTGTGTCTTCCTCAATGCCATTATATCCAATAATCTCATCACACAAGTTTCCCCATTTGCATATGCTGGTGAAGGAGACTCTAAGATGCATGTCGACCTAGTTCCCTCCTAACATTGTGCCACTTAGGATTTTTACAAGAAGTTTAATTTTTCTTCTCTACAAATGTGGGATCCACTTGATTAGTTTCAAGCAAAGAGCTTCCTTATGTTCTAAGAGCAAGTAGAATGTGGTCGTTAGGGACAATAACTCAAGTCCTTCCCATTTTACATATGTTGTGAGGTTTTTTTGGGAAGGGTCTCAAAATTTCTATTATTCAATTACTTCTTTCCATATTTTTTCCTTATCTACAAGATCCTATGGATTTTTCTGAGGTCCTTAATACAACGACATGTTATTGTATACTATGTGATCTACTTGTTGGTGATGAATTTGTCTTGTGAGGTGAATTTTACAATTCATATTGTTCCCCTCATAAGAGTTCCACTCAAAGATCTATGACATTTTTAGATCCAAAACAATTTTATATACCGGTGATTTTTCCACCTACAAGCCAATTATAGTAATCCTCTACACTAAGATAGATTTTATTAGCGTGTATTTCAATTTTGAAATTCATTCATGATCCGTGAGGTGGTAGTATACATGGTTATGTAGTGATGAATGACAGGTGGATGGTCCACCACCAACAACGCTACCTAGCCTTGTCACCTATCCTTTGATGGAAACTTCACTTCTCATGGTTACACATGTTGTTGGATCTATAATCGATTTAGAGAATGAAGCTAAAGGTGTATGTGGCACTTAATGTCGAGAGCAGAGTTTATTTGGGACTCCAACAAAATTCCCTGTTTATCATAATGATGAATAGGTGGTCCATTGGTGGCAGTCACTTAACTCCTCTTTCTCCTCCCATCGATATTAATTACCCCTTAATTAATGCAACAAGATACCTGGTGACAAGTTCGATGTGTTTTGAGATCATACGATTTTCCTTATGCTTACATGTAGTTGTAGCAAGTTATTTTATTTATAATTTTATATTCTTTCTCTCATGTGATGTAAAATTAATTTAAGTCGGTGGAAGTTTTGTAAAATTGACAAGTCAATATTAAATGTGAGAGTTGAATCCATCTCTATTTTGGCATTTTAGATCTACCTCTAGAGGACGTTGCCTCAATTATTTACACTTTACAACCCATTTCTTCTTTAAGTGGTTTACAAATTTGACACGTACTCAAGAGTATATGTCAAGACATATGTCAAATTCACATAAGAAGATGATTATCAACGTATTCTTCAACGACATATTAATGTCTCTCAAAATTTTACACATATCAAAAGGACTTTACTTTCTCTTTTCCCTATACCAATTTCTTTTTTACATAATTTTCTTTTCACTTGCACTCATTACATCGAAAGGCGTGTTCTCTGGTAGAAGGCCTCCTCCCATCTGACAGGACAAAGATAGCAATGGTTCAGATGCAGTGGTTGACGATGCACGGCTTGTTAAGCGCCCTACACGTGGCGACCAACATAAGGATTGAGCAGAGGAAAGGATTGTAACGCAACGTCACTCATAAATGCGGGACATGTGGCGGGAGTCTTTTGTGCAGGCGGCCACACCTCCATCGTCACGATGAACAGGCGAGTATATATATGGTCACCCCTGTGCAATGCAACTCATGGTTCTTTTCATCTGGTGGGTGATTTGGGTTATTAAAAAATGACATGACATTTTTAGGGTTTCGGGAAGGGTTTTGCAATTTGTAATGAGGAGTGTTTTTACAACCTGTTTTTATTGTTCTTTATGTGTGGCCATCAAACATTGTAGCTGAAAAGTCCATTTCGCTTTGCCTGCTGAGTGTGGTTGGATTTGGAGATTGCACGACTAGAGGAAGCCATCTAGCATCATAACTATGATTTAAAGAAGAGGGTAATTATTTTTTGCATCTTCTACATCTGTAATGTGTATAGTTATTGGTATGATTGACAGTTTAATCCATCTTTGAAGCAGACTTTTTTCCCTTCACATATTTCCCTCTGACAAATTTACCTTGTGCCTGCTGTCACAACCTGATTTGTTTTAATTTTGTGTGAAATATTAAATCTATTTACAGTATTTGCATGGAATTGTTTATATAAAGATAGTTATACAAAGAAACAGATGGATTGCAGTTTGCCAGAATAGTAATTTTTGATTATGTGTGCATAAATCTAGAGATACTTGTTAGATGTGTTAGAATAGTTTGCATAAATTCCTGTATACTCTTTGTATTGAGACATCGAACCAACCTGCATATAGAATGCAAGCCTAGCCATGAAACAATCTATGGCAACTCCTCCTTCAGAGACCTGAAAAAAACATATTTTTGTATAGCTATGTTAGAAATAACCTTCCTGCAATTTCAGGTATCAATAGCTTTTTTTAAGTCACAATGTCATTTTGTAATCTAATTGCTATATTTGTTGACAATAGTCACCAGGTACTGCTTTATCTGATAAATGAGATGTATTTATGAACCATAGATTTAATTAATATGACTAAAGCCCATTAGAATCTGAACATATATATTCCATCTTGGAAACTCCATACTTTTCTATAATATTGAAGACCCTAATACATTTTGGAAATCATTTTTTGGAAAAGCAAGATGATAATTTTCAAGATGAACTTTTGTCGACATGACATCTTACTGTTCTTTTATATTCAACCAATATTAAATTTGTTAATGACTGACACACATGACAAACTCAGGGTGTAGGTAATTCCTTGTTTTTACTCCCAAGCTCGATCGTGGGGTTCAAACCTAGGACTACAAAAATTGAACACTATATATGGTGAATGAAGGAAGAAATACCATTGTGTTCTTCCAAAAGAGAGCTCTTATATGCCAAGTTAGTGTCTCACATAGTCATGAACTAAAAAATGACTTTATCATAAATAGATTTAACCCAAATTTTCAAAATAGGACATACGAGCAAAGCCATTGAGTCTTAACTAAGAGCTATCGCAACTTTTCTAACTTGTTGAAAACAGGTCACTAATTAGTGGAGAGACTGAAATCTTCACAAAACTTGACTGTCCATCAAATTGGCTAGGATGCTTTGTAGGCATTTTTAAGATGGCGCTGTAAACTCTCCAGCTAGACTCAAGATACCTTTGTTGAGTTGTTTGTATGATTTTGAGCTTCAAATAGACAGGGAAATTTTAAAGAATTATGTGACTGAGGCATCTTTGTGCGACAACAAATGTAATCTGTTTTTGACAAATGTAATGCATTTTTGTATTGTAGCCTATGGCCTTTATTTGACATTGGCCAACCATTATCAATGAGAAAACCAATGATTAACTCAAACTTGTCAAACATTAAATGTATTATATTTTGTAAATGTTTATTGTTTTTGTTTTGTAAACTCTTATGTACATCCTTTTTCCTAGAATTTGGAGAATACTTCCAATTGCCCACTGTCCATTAGTTTGGTTGGGATGCTTTGTAGGCTTTTTCAAGATGGCATTGCAAACTCTCCAGCTAGACTCAAGATACCTTTGCTGAGTTGTTTGTATGATTTTGAGCTTCAAATAGGCAGGACAATTTTAAAGATTTATGTGACAAAGGCATCTTTGTGCTACAACGAATATAATTTGTTTCTGTGCTGTCACAAATGTAATGCATTTCTGTACTGTAGCCTATGACCTTTGTTTGACATTGGCCAACCATTATCAATGAGAAAACCAATGATTACCTCAAACTTGTCAAACGTTAAATGTATTATATTTTGTAAATGTTTATTGTTTTTGTTTTCCTATGATTCAAGGGATACTTCCAGCTTCCCCTTTTCCTATGATTTGAAGGATACTTCCAGCTGCCCCCTTTCTACTACGATTTAGTGGATACTTCCAGTTGTGCCCCTTTTTCCATCCCCACATTTTATCATTCCTTTCAGAGAGCATAGGCAATAATTATTTGGATGCAATCATATTACTGGTTTTCCATAGCATTGTTGCTGGCAAAATTACCTGGAACCAGCAGAAATCATAATATTCTTTCTCTTTGTATAACATTAATGAAAGATTGTCTAACAAATATTGTGGAGGAGTTGAAGTATTGGGCATTGTTGTATAAATATTACAGAAGTGTTGAGGTTCTGGGTATGTGGGGTGTGGAGATTTGGGACGGGGATCAGGGATACGTGGGGAGATACCTTCAAATTTTAGGAAGTGGTCGGGATACAGTAACTTGGCCCCTAAATATATAGAAACTACCAAAATATAGAAATTTAAAATGTACAAACAATATTTTCTGATTTAATAAATAATCGTAAAAAAACACAATGTAACAAAAAGGGTTAATGGACTTTTTAAATTGGAATAGCTTCCTATTTAACTTTCTTGAAAAATAGATTTAAATGAGAGTATTTAGGACATGTTAGGGGTTTGGAAAGGTTAGGGTCCCTATATCTTTCTTCATTCTTTGGAGGAGGTTGATGTCCAAAAGCACCTTAATGATATCAGATACCTTTGGATTAATGAATCAAAAGTAAGAATTGACTAATTTCTTACCGTAGGCTTTGAAAATTACACTGGCATAAAACCTGACAGCATTGGTTCCAGATGCTTGCTACAGAACCATCAGACTAACTCCAACCTATACATGTATTGACAAAATAAAAAATGGATCTGCTGAATGCTTTGTCATGACCCTTAAATTCTACAAACCACAGTTCATAAAGAGTCTACTCACTATCATGTGATGTGCATATTTGTGTTGAAATAGGTACAATAGTCTGCCCTTGGGAAGGCTCTCTAACTCCTCCACATATTCTTTAACAAGATAGATTTATAGTTTAGTTACAATCCATATCAAAATTAACAAAATTACCTGGTAAAGTTCTTCCTGAATCAAATCAATCATTTATAAGCTTACTCCATGACTAGTTACTTTAATTTAAAATTGTTATATTCGCTCTGGTTAGCTTTAATACTGATTTATCCAAATTATATCTTTAAGTGTTTAGCAGAATAAGCCATCTAAGAAATAAACATTGTCTTCTGCATATTTGATCTTGTTGTTTTGCATTACTTTTTTTGTATACTCTCATGTACAGTTATTTCTTTTCAGTTTATAGAACTCTGCAATTCCATTCAATACATTGTTGACTGTTTAATGCAAAGATATAATTATGATGTTCATGAACTTTAAGATTGCTCTTAGAATATGGTATTCTTCTTTGTGAACGAAGTGTCTCACTTGCCTTTATGTAGTTGTTGTGTTCATGAAATTTAATCTTCTTCTCAAAATAAACCTATTTTTCTTTATTGCATGAAAAAATCCCTTCCGTATTGTTTATAAAATTGGTTATTGATTATGTGTTGTTTTTTTGCATTTTTCCCTTCTATATTTTTATACATTCTTAAGTATGTGGGTGAATTTGTCTATCTTAAAACATCTTATTGTTGTATGAAGAAAATTGTTTTTTTGCTTTCGATCTTTAACCACGACATGAAGGGGCAAGTGCCTTCGACAATGACAGGATTCGGTGTGTGCTGAGGGGTTATTGCCCCTGGGATGCAGCATCGGAATGCCCATTATTGGGCGTTAGACTGTCCATTGGCAAGGCTTTTAAAGCTTCCTGCTGAAACAAACAACACCCCAATATTTGTCTTTGATTCCTTGTTGGAAATGTGTTTGACTTCCATTTCCAGCGTGGAACTTATCAAGGTTTGCATAGTGTCTATAGAATTAATTTTTTACATTTCTATTGCTTTGGGTGCTTGTGAAGTTGCAGCAATGAAGACTTGGAATACAGTTGTTATTCCTCCACACGGTGTGACAATCACCACTCCGCAGTTGGAACAAGAAGATGCTTTCAACCAAACAAAGTTTGTGGTCAATGTGCTCCATTGTAGGCAACCGAAACCGGTAAAACTTGTAGTCGCTAAATTGGTTAGAGAACGTCTCCGTCTGCATCCTTCCTATCCTCTTTATCTTTCCAAGTTCCGTACGGTAGGCCCCAACTCAAGGGGGTTTGGGCTTGTGTATGATCTTCCTGTTCAGATACTCTACAATACGAATTTGACCACAAATTGAAAAAGATGGGGATAACTGCAAAGACAATACATTCAGGAGGGAAAAAACTACATTGGGCAAAAAAAAATGCTAATGTCACCAAGGGAAAAAAGAGAGATGCCAAGAAAAAATGAAAACCAGTACGGGCGTCCTCCATTACACTATTGTACATAAAAGTAGTTTAGGTAGTTAGATGGTGCAAACATCTACTATGTGCTCTTTCATTTGTTTGATCGAAATAACATTGTGTTATGTTTTTGATAGCTCTTACTTCCTTAAGTTTGAGACTTGCTTCGTTGTACAATTGCCACTTTGTCAATCTTTTTAATGTGAAAAAACCTTTTGATAGATAAATTTCATACTTTCTCTTGTTTTTCATTTAACTAGCTTTCCTATCGTCATATTATCTGCCTTGTGGCTGTATCTTATTAACTTCATATGCTTCTCTTATATCTGTAGCCAAGGTACTATGTGCTATGAGTGCCAATTCTTTGGGCACTGTAAATAAAGTAATTGCTTAAGACTGTCATCAGCAGGAGATATTGAAAGTTTTATGGTCAAAATGTTTGACAGGCAAGGCTCTTGCTTTCTGGAAATTTTCCCTGGTTCCTCTCATTTGGACCACAATTGGTAGCAGTTTTAGGAACTTGGTGAATCTACAGTTTTAGACAAAATTCAATAGTACAAAAATATACATGGAAATACTTGGTGATTGAAGGGATTCAAAAACAAAAAGATTAATAAGTCCTCCCAATTTTCACATTTAAAATCAGATTTAGCAAATGTACATTAGCAATAACAATTTTTGTTTGTAAATTATATATAGTTAAAATTCTTTCAAATTCTCTTAACCTACAGTTTTAGGAACTTATACATTAACAAATTTATTATGTACATTTATACTAGCTTTGTGTCACTGGCCTTCTATGATGAGCTGAGAGCCCTTTGATGGAAGCTGAAGACTTCAATTTTATGCATCTCCAACTACTTCCTGACTCACTACTATAGCTGTTGATGTGTAATTAGGAGTTGGAGTGTAATGCAATGTACCAATTTTATGTTTGTAATTTTAGAAAGTTAATAATGTTGGATAATTATAACAGTTAGTACAGGGAGAAAATACACATGAGTTGTGTTGATGTCAACTTCCAGGATCTTCATCAAAAGTTATTTTCTATCTGTGGATGATTTGCAATAAGAGTGTGCTTTTTAAAGGGGTTTAATACTTTACATTAAGATTTAGTAGCAAGAGGGAGAAGACGAATCAAATGGAACATGTGACTAACTTGTCCTGGTCAGGAGAAGTTCATCAAATGGGGCATGTGACTTGTTTTTCCTAGTCAAGAGAAGTTGAAAAAGATCATTGCTCTTTCCATATGCGTCCTGTCAATCTAAGCTTCAATTATTTTCTGTCACTGCCTGAGAAAAAAAGTGCCATATTTCTTTGTATAATTAATCCATCATGACTGTCCTGAAATTTCCTGTGACTGTCTCTAGTGCTTTGAGGAATTCCTTGGCAAGTCAATTTTCGACCGCTGCCTCCAACCTTAAGGCTGTAGCTGAATTTTTTAGCATCATTATCATCTCCCATTCTCAAATGAGCCGCCAAAGATGGAATATAACTGACTACCTTATATTCAAAACCTGCATATGGGCAGTTGTATGTCCTCAGCAAGAACTGAGCTTCATGCTTTAATTTACTATAGAGGAAGCTCTAAAGATGCTGCCACCTTTTCAAGAGCCAAGCATATGATATTACAAAGGTCATACCTACAGGTTGGACACTGATTGTTGACCCTGGATTTACATGCATGACATAATGTATGACCATTTGGGCACTGCAATCAAAATTCATGAGAAAGATTGTCAGTGTACATATTTCACAAAGGAAATGTTATTCAATTGACAACTTTCCGTCATTTATCTTCTTACTCAGAAAGAGATCCTCAAAAGGCCTTAATTGATGCAAATGATAACTAAGTCCACAAACATACAAAATAAATGAGCAGTTTGAATCACTGAGAAATTATCCCACTTAAACTCTTCACGTTTCTAATGACAATAGAATCACTAAGAAATTATTCCATAAAAAATAAAGGAGCAGTTTGAATCATCATAAAAACCTTTATCCGTACCACACCCTAACCAGTTATTATGTTGATAAGCAATAGTTTCAAATTATTTTTTAGGGTTAAGACTTAAGAAAGTCCATGATAGCACTGTTTTCTAGAATCTGAATAAGCTCAGCAACCAAACTAACAGTATTCACAGTAAGAGCTTCACTTTGAAATCAAAACGGATTTTATTCCTAGTTCCTTTAATACCTCTTGATAAATTTAGCTTGTGACATATCGATGTAACTAAACCATATGTCAGAATCAGCTTACAATATCCCTCATGCTTCATTCATCTTGTTGAAAGTGGATATTAAGCAAGAAAATACGGGTAACTAAATATTTGTCATCTATACTCTAATTACTTTGTGCATCATATATACCCCTTATGCTTCATTCATCTTTGTTGAAACTGAATATCAAGCAATAAAATCTAGGTTCCTAAAGAATCTTTGCCACTCTAATTTTTTTTAATATCAATTAATTTTTGCATCATATCTACCCCTCTTTAAACATTGGACGGTCTAAAATAACTGTAGGTGTAGCAAGAAGCCCCAATTGAATTTTATAGAAATAATCATGAATTGTAGTTGGAATTTTAAAATATATCTTTTTGCCTCAAGAACGTTAGCGGTTTTTACAATTACATTATTTGCAATCCTTTAATAATTTTTTCTTTTATGTTTTACTTAAGATGTTTTTTATTAGAACCACTTAAACTTTTATATTTTGTCAATTGGCTCCTCCAGTCAAGAATGGTAAGGCTCATTTCACATGTCAATAAGAATATTCATAAAATGATAAATCTGTTACCAAAGTAGAAGCAGTCCCTTCTCTTATGTAGATCAGGATACTGTGTTGATGTTCTGCTGAGCAAAGCAAGCTAGCACAAATTTCTGAAGTGGTTATTACTACCTGAAAAATATTAAAAAGGAACAATCACTGTAAAATTAAAAACTCTAATAAATAAAGATATTTTTATACATTTCCTTTCAATAGCCAAGTCAAATGAAAGATTCCACAAAAAACTGGGACACAATCATGCTTTCATCACCAGATTAACCAATCTCATCAAAAGGGCATAAAATAAGAATACCTGGTGTAAAAATAAGAGTCAGAAATAGAGGCATTTTTGCCTTTTCACATCTATATGCAGACAGAAAAAAAGCATAAACACTTCAACATGCTGGAAAAATTAGCGATTGCAAATCTCTTACCTTCTTTCCCTGTTTGATATGAGAAGCATTGAATCTCATGAGATATGAGAAGCATTGAATCTCATGAGATTTGATAGAGATAAAAGCTGTGCATATAGAGATTTCTCTGCACAAAATATTTTGATTTTGACTGGAGAGTAAATAGCGCTTAGTGTTTTGAACCGCTGTAGTTCTGAACTGCTATAACATATCCTATATAAACAATGTACAGATGATACTTGAACATGCCCACTTCACAAGATGGATTGTTAATTAGCCAAGTGTAAGGTCTGCCTGATGGGAGACAAAGGGTGATTTTGCTATTGAAACTGAAGGCAGTAGATAATTGAGTGGCCAGAGACATGTGACCTCTAATCGGTTCTGCTATTCGAGTAACTCCATTTTGGGCTGGAGCGTAGGAGAATGTGAAGACTTTGTGCATATCCATTTGCTTAACAATCTCGAAGGATTTTCCAAGAATCCCATTTTGCACATATCCTATTTCCATCAAAGCACATTGTTATTAAACTATATAAGGGTCTTCTGTATGCAACCAGATTTTGCATGCATGTCTAGCAAGGCAGTCTCAACGGCAATATATCATAAAAAACCACTTTTAATTTTTTTTGATGAAACCCATGTCCTTATCCCGGAGCTCTTGTTTTGGCAAAAGGTTGCCGAGTTTGTCTCTACAACTTCTCATTGTATTTGTTGAGAGATCAATAGGGCTCTATCAAGAAGCCACATATACTACAATCATGTCCTATTGGAAGGCCGCATTTCATTGAGACGTTTTGTCAAAAAGTTTGTGTCGTCTGAATAACTTCACTAAAGGGAAGGCTCGACCACATCCAAAACATTGGGCTTTTCTGATGTAATATTTTTGTGAACTGAGTTTTGTTGGATCACAAAATGATTGTAGAAACTAAAGATAAATGCAATAAGGGTTATTATTGGATGATAGTAAAGCTTTGCCTTTAACAGAAACCAAGACTATTATAATTAGGAATACTTTGCATTGGCGGTCAAGTTTTACCAGAATTGATTTTCAAACCATCTGGTCAAGGATTTATTAGAACAAGGGCTGCGTGCTAATGCTTCTTAAATAAACTATACATATATATCTGATATGATTCTTAATTTTTTGGTTTGTTAGAATGTCCTCTGCCATACAATTTTGGCAAGAGAAGTAACAGAATGCATGGAGGTATCCTAATAAAAATTGTATGAAAGTAAGGACCTATAACTAATTGACAAATTGTTGATTGTTCTGTCAGAATTGATTTACTAGGAACATGATACTACATGAGCCTCAAGATCACATTCTGTTTTATTCATTAGTTAGGACAGCTCCTTTTATGAATCATGGAGCACCTAGAATAACTTCAATTCTAATAAATCCTTTTTTTAAATCTAAATTTTATTTTGGCGAGCATGCCCTTTGGGTTTTGAACTTGACTTACTTCCGTGGTTTTATGTTTTATGTTTATGGAAGTTCTATTTCCAAAAAGTTTTTACTGGTGGTAAAAAATGAACTTTAGAAATCAGTATCTAGTGGAAGGTTTGCTACTCGCTAAGCATTTCTCCTAGAATAAGAGTCACTTATTTGCAAAGTAATCGAGTGTAGAAGGTTATAATTTCTCGAAAAGCAACTGTGTGTGATTTATTATTTGCGTATGAGACTGCTAGCTTCTATGGGTCAAGATAAACAATGCTACATAAGGAACATATGATGGTTAGTTTAGTTGGTATATTGCCTTATTATGTCGTGGAAGTAATTTTATTTCCTACCAGATAAGGCTTTTAGAGGTGTTTTGAGTCGTTTATTTCCATCACTGTGGGAACTGGGATGGTATCTATCACGGGAAAATATGGGTTTCTTTAGATATTTTGTTTCAGGGGTCTTTTCCCAAGAGTATTTGAAACTACTTTTGCACATTTTTGAATTATGACCTGTCTTAGTTATAGGATAAATCCAAAACCGATTCTAATAAGTTTTTAGTAAATTTGTTCGAGTCTGAATAATACTAATGCCTGTAAAATATTTATTTCAGCAGTTTGGTGTTGGACATAATTTTGGTGAAATCCTGGAAGGTGACACAATACTTGTGAATTATGCACCAATCAAGATGCTTTGGTTGGTGATGTACGGGGAAACAATATTCTCACATATGGCATTACAACAAAGGCACGATAATGTGTGTAAATATATGCAAAATATATAGTTGCATAGTTTCTATGTGTATTTGGATTTTTACATATACGTAAAATAAAATGTTAAAAAAAATTGTATGTGAATTTTTATTTGTCAATACATTCATCAAATTATATAGCTGGCAATATAGAGATATTCAAAAGAAGATTCAAAATGTCGATTTATATGGAGGTTTGTTTCTTTACAATAAATGACGGAATCACAAATTGTTATTACATCGTGAAAAATATATTTTATATTCCTTTGTTGCGAACAAGAAAATAATATGCATTAAAACACAAGCACGATTATGTGCGCAATAAACATTCCTATTTTTTAAATTAAGTTATTACCTTGTTATCCGATATCCCTCACAAGACTCATGTTCTCGCTTGCGCATGGACCTAAGAGTGTCCACTTGAAGTTGGTGGTTCAAATTCATAGCGATATGATAACTAATCAATGCTAACTTTAAGGAAATAATGTAGAAGATATACAATTGCTCCTTATCTTTTTTATTTGTTACCCCAATATAACAATATATACTTTGATATTAGTTGAGTGTCGATTAACTTGAAGTTGGCGGCTAGAATTTAAACTCATATAATTACTAATCACCATTAACTTTAATGGAATCATAAAGGAGATGCAAAATTGTTCTTTATCTTTTTTTATTTTCTTCTTAAAACTTATGTAGCAATTGGTGGTTTCGATTTGCAGCACTATAATGGCCCACTACTTTTAATAACATAATGAAGGAGATGTAAAACTGTTAGTCATTTTTATTTTCTTTTTAAATTTTTTATAGTAATTAATATTTCATGCTCATTAACTTAAAGTTGGCGGTTTAACCCATTTCCAGTATATTATTATACACCATAAACTATTTATAAAAATAATGAAGGAAATGTAATATTGCTCTCTTGGTATTTTGCTAGCGAGTCATTCTTATCCCTTGCTTTCCACATAATTGATTTACATTTTCATGTGCTTAAGAGCCACCATAGGTCGTGGGTATTATCCCGCAACGTACATTAATTTTGAATTTATAGATAATTAGCCACATACTCTAATGTCCCATTTTGATTGAAATAGAATTTGATGTGACATTTATAATCTTTCACAATCTCATACATATTTATATTCAAGATAGAATTTTTGAAATATAATATAATGTTTTCTAATCAATACTTTCACATTACATTTCGTAATCATAAGGTTATCCGGCTTTAACTCCTTGGTATATGTTTTATCTTTATAGTTAATTAATTGCATAATTTGTTACTTAACTAGTTAATTGATTGATTTATGGGATAATTATTAATATTTAAATAATTGTGTTATTAGGTATTTAGTTACTATGGGTTTTTTTCATTTCATACGAGTATACTTAACTTTTTCATGTGTTTATTGATAAAGAAGGAAAAAAAATAAACTCAAATGATAAAGAAGGAAAAAAAAATGATTTTTCCATAGCAAAAACATCTGACATGCTTGTGATCATTCTATGAATCTTAGAAGTTAATTTAAGTCACCAACATCAGCTTCCGATCTCCGTTCTGAACTAGTCTCTTTACTTTGAAAACTATTCTGCCATCTGTGTTATGAAGCTTCAATTTTTAAAAAAAAAATAGTATTGTGCCAAAAAAAATACAATATATACCGCAGATTAATTTTTTTTGGCCCAAAAACGGTGTTATATCATTTATATAAATATTGATCTATGTATACCTTTTGATCTTGTATATACTTGTTCTCGTTGCATGCAACCTGACGATGCATGTTTTCTTTGCCAGTCCTTGATTTAAATGTTGACATTTCTGTTAACTTTTCTTTCCAAAAGGTTTATAAATATTGTAGTGTGATTTAGCTTATTGTGCAGAATCGCATTGTGTGTTGAAAACAATCTTGATCATGGTTGCACCTTTGACATATGGTGGAATATCTATTTTGATTGAGGGTTGTACAGATACCGAACCAATAGTCTAACTTCTTAACATTTGTCCCCTTCAATCTGCATTGAACTCTGAGCTCCAACATCGCGTGCATCTCTCTGATGGTGTGTACTTTCAAACAACTCTTTTTCCCTCGAAGTTTACAGGCCAGGTTGCAAATGGTTGGCTGAAAGATGGAAGCATTGTTCGATTGCGCAAAACCCTTTACAAAATGCTAAAACATGAATTTTATGCATCCATTTTCCTTTTTGCATGGATGCTTTGTTTTCATTTCTTTTATATTCACTAACTTTTTTTCCCTTTTCTTTGTTTTTCTTTGTAGGATTGTTCTTGTCTGCGAAATGGAAGTTGTGATAGAAACACATCCTAAAATTGGTGCTCCCACACCTATTCCCGCCCATGTCATTCACGGAAAGCAATCAAATACCGATACAAATCATGGAGACGACAGAACTTTGGTCCCGCAAACACCTCCGCAAAAGAAATTTGTCCTCCCTGGCAGTTCAAGGTTGCCTCTAAAAATAAGTGCACTAAATACAACCTTGCGTACGTGGTCTATTGAAGGTTGTGCCCTTGGGAAAACATTGCTTAAGGAATATGTGAATGCAAATGGCACCAGCTCATATTTCACCTTTGACTTTGTGGATGATGAAGGCGGGGAAATATGCGTTACATGCTTCAACGAAATTATGGAAAACTTTTTTGGAGAAATTGAGGCTGGAAAGTTATACACCATCGCAAATGGAAGGATGGGGAATGCAAAATCAGGTTAGAACTACCTTAACAATGAATTTGAGATATTCCTACATGCTTCTTCCACTGTCTCTCCGCTGCTTGTCAATAACGCCATAATACCTTTGCATAACTTTCACTTCACAGAAATCAAAGATATACCTGCAAAACCTGTTGGTTCCTTTATTGATGTTATTGGCGTTGTTTTAGCAATCTCTCCCTACTCCACTATTCGTAGGTAGGATTCCAGTGAAACTATACGAAGAAGCTTGCAATTGAAGGACATGTCAGGATTTAGTGTTACTGTAACTTTATGGGGCCAAAATTTACAGGATCTTGCCCAAGAACTTGAGGAACTCCTTTCTATACCTCAACTCCCAGTATTGGCTGTAAAAGTGGCTCACATTTCAAGTTTCAACGGAACTTCCATAGACATTGTCTCGAGCACAAAATGGTTTGTCAATCCTCAGATTCCTGAATCTAAAATTCTACAAGATTGGGTTGCCTCTAAAAATTACACTATTTATACTGCCTCTGTAATGAAAAAATTTCTAGGTCCTCTGCAAAGCTTAAAACTAGTCGCAACAATTGCAGAAATACTTCAAATGGGCAATACAGTCAACAATGAATGGGCTACGCTTATAGCTACAATTACAAACATCACAATGGATAACTTCTACTATATGGCTTGCCCCCTTGCAATTGGTGACAAACAATGCCGAAAGAAAGTGAAACCAACAAACAATGGCTCATGGTTTTGTGGAAGTTGTGACTCTCATGTGTATCAGTGCGACTATAGGTATGCTCTCTGTATAGACTTGCGAGATGACTTAGGAGAGCTACAATCGGTTACAGCATTTGACACAGCTGCTGAAGCAATCATGGGTGTCGCAGCAACATACCTCTAACTATTGTGCATAGACGATGAGGCTACAACAAAAATTGCAAACCAGATAATTGGCCATAGCTACAAATTCACTCTCTCCGTGAAGAAAGAAACTTTCCGTGGAAATACACAGCTGAAATGTGTCATACTTGACTCCCTTAAAATGGAGGAATCCAAAGTTGTTTCATAACTTTGCCCTTCCCGTCCACCATAACTCTTTCCTATATTTCAGTTTCTTTGTTGTTTGCTCTTATTTCCTTTGTAATATGGTTTTGTATGCAGATACATTTCTACTATGCTTTTCTCCGCATGTTCTAATGGACTGTAACTATCATAGTTTTCCATTTAATTTTTGCTAATATTGCTTTGTATGCACATCTATATCTCAGAGACACCTTTTTGTAGTTGATACAAATGTATGGTCCAATACGCGCGCACGCGTGTGTGTGTGTGTATAAAGTTTATGCTTACATTATGCAATGCTTTATTCATTTCTTGAATGTTTGCCTATATTTCACACGAACTTTTTGCTTGTTTCTACCTTCTTCCTTCTTAATACCTATGTACACAAATAAATTAATACACATCTCTATGCTTTTTTCCTAATCAATAACTCCATACAGACACTTGTATTTCTTCCTTTACTTCCTTAAAAATATATGCAAAAAAAAATCGTTATCCTGTTGCTTTATTGCCTTTAGCTACCAAAATATAAAACATTTAGAACTTGAGATAATCATCTACTAAATGTTTGTGCATTCATTTCCCCTTATTCACATACATAGTTTAGTACTCTTTGAATCTTCTCTTATGCCACCTTTTTTTGGTGGTTTACGCAGGTCATTGTTTTATGCACAATGTCTACCCCAGAGCAACGAGAAAGAAGAAGATATATTTATGCCTTGGAAAAAAAAGAAATCAAAGCTTCCCATCGCGAACGCTATTGCCGGCTCCAACAGATGCTGACAAATTCTTCCCCTTTCCAAATTGTTGGGTTCCCCCCTTCCATGTCTTCCCCTGCTACTTTTCCCTCCGCACCAGAAACATCTCCTTTCCCTCTTGGCATTAACCACACCACTTGTGTCGGACCGTGACTTCATCATGCCCGCAACATCGATTTACAACCCTCTCCATTCCTACACTACCCTCCATCTTCTTCAACCCAATACTTTTCTCCTTCCAATAATTCACCCTCCACATTTCATATGGGCCATCGGCTGGTATTGAACACGTTCGCTTCTCCTTCTCTTGCCAAACTGCCTCTTTCGCATCCTTCCACACTTCCATCCCCTTCCTCCCAAACTCATCACGGAAGTCCCACCCAAGATTCCACCCCCCATTCCGCTCCACGGAACTTTCCGTGTGACCCCTTCTTGGACGGATGCCTAGTGTAGATTCCGCTGGAGACTTGATCTTTTATTGGACATTCACACTTGATCAATCTGTCTTGAGAACTACCCAAGCATACATACTACCTTCCATGAAGGAAAACACACATGCACTAGGTGCAAGTCCGAAAGAACTGGACACTGCTTCTCATCTTGGAACAACATGGATCCTGGCACGCAACCTTGCATTCTCAAATCTTTAACCCAGGTTGAAGAAATGTTGATTGCTCGCATTAATCCTGTTTTACAAGTAACACAAGTGCGCGGGGGACAATACAAATATTCAGGGCACACAATAAGTTTCCTGCAAAAACATTTCTTCCATTGCCAAATACCTTCCTCGTCAGCTAGGAGATTTGGATCTCTTATTGGTACAAAAGACTGGAATGCAACAAACAAAATATGACTTCTATGTAAGTAGGTCCCATGTTTGGGAAGCGCTTCAATATAAAATTATCCATGACCCCTACTATAAGGATGTTCTCATTGACACTGAGGCTCTTTCCTCTCTCCTATAGGAACCAACAAACATACCCTCCTCCCTTAACTCTATTCCTATTGACCTTCCAGGCTCTCACTTCTCTGAACCGCAAGATACTGACAACCCTCCTTCCAACTCCTACGAGTATCATGAGGAAACATCCTCATTTGTTCCTTCTAATCCAAAAACTGGCACAAAAGAGGAGTTAATCGTGCGGTACCTGCTTTTAAATGGCCAGGCTGCACCCTGCAACCAGCCTTGGCTTGAAGTCGGAAAAATGCCAATTAATTAATAAACCACAGAGGGCCTTTTCTCAATGGCTTTTCCATGTTTGTTTCCAACTGGTTAAACTTTGTTTAAACAACCATGCATGAAGGATGTTCAGATGCATGAATATGCCCTCCACCTAATGTGGTACCATGATGATCGATTTGGCTCACACCCCAGGTTCCAATACTTCTTGCTTAACCTTATTATGAGACATAGGAGCCAATCTACATCTGCAATAAACTCAGACACATTAAACAACACAATAAAATACAGGATAATTTTTTTTTGACTTGCTTGAAGATAATACGACACTACACAAGTTCTCTAGGGAATACAACCAGCTAACGACATGCTTTGCACAACACAGACCCACACTGGTTACAGATAAACATGAGGCACACACTTAGGACACAATGGTTCATCCAAAATATGCAATTTTACGAACAAGGACTTCCCACATAAAGTTTCTGTAGAATCATGTTTTAGCTACAAGTACTCTTAAATTCTTTGCTTTTCCTAGAAGAATTATGTTAGGAGAATCTAAAATTCATGTTTCCTTTAAAAAAATTTCCCCCTACCTTACTAATGTTAATCTACAGTGTAAACCAATTATTGGGTGGTAAGAGGTTGCTTCATTTACTTGACTAACTTATTCATTTGTTATAAGGGCAGTTAATTTTCAAGGCTCTTAACTTCATCAATTTGTTTACAATGTTGTGATTTTAAACATATATGTTTTACGTCCTTTCAAGCGGTCATTTTTAACAGTACATGACTGTCTAAATCTTGGATTCATCATTAAGATCTTATTAGTTGTTAATAAAGATTTCATTGGGGCTAAGAATCTAACTAGATATATCAAAGGTTTCACTCAGGATTCACTTGAAGAGATAGACATAAGTATACTGATTACATTTTCAACGGGTAAGATAGATTGAAGAGTTTCTTAATCAAGTTCCTTCTATTTATTATAATTTTATTATCTTCCGAGATTTAATCATTGATTTCACCTTAAGACCGTTCTAAGGACTCACCACAATAAGAGATTGTTGATTAGTTTAATGTGGGGTAACAAGGTATATTTGTTTCTCTTGTTTTTTCTAGATTCAATACATAGTCCTCTACCAAATGACACATGACCAAAAGTAACTAAAGTGATGTAAGTTGATTCAAGTTTAGATAGTTAGAATTAGGTTTGACAATTCAAGGATCAATCATATTTTGAAAAGTGAAATTTTAACGAAGGATATGCATGTCAAAACAAGTTCATTTAATCTTATTGACAATAATATTTCTCAAATTTACTTTCAAACGATAACATCAACCTACATGAGAACAATTCAAAATTATAAGGAAATGCCTTGTAAATAGTCTCCACAATTTCCATACCAATGTTTTAAAACAAAAATAAGCATTTGTACAATAGCAGTTCCTAAGAAAGCCGGAATCCACTTTCTACACATGTTTCTTTTTCTTTTTTTCTTTTCTACTCAGGAAATCCTCCTGCACATTTGTTAACACAGGTCAGTTCGCAAGAAATGAGCACGAAAAAAGCTATAACATTAAGACAATATGTTGTTATCTAACTGTTTCAAGGAAGAAGAACACTGTTTCTTATGAAAATAATCCAAGTTTCCAAACAAGAGTAATTAAAGAGTTATCCAAAAGGATAAAATGTAAAAATAAAAAGGAAGTCACTAACTCTATTTGATTATTATTTTCTCATAGGAGAAGTTAATAAACCATCATAATGAATTCCATCTATATCACAATAATGACCATCGTTTTAACAAAATAACATTTCGAAATGAAAATAATTACAAGAAGAGAATTAGTTTCAAATGTGATCTGTCCCCATTTGTTTAAGTTAGTTCACCAAGCCAAGGATTCACTATTCCACTATAAGTTCCCAAACAATCAATCGACATGAGAATATCTAAAACAAAATGATTTAATAATGTTAAGATGTTGTGCCTATAATAGTTAATTTTATATCAGTACAGAATAAATAAATTGGAAAAGAAAAGGGATGAAACGCACAAATGACCCAGTATGGGCCACATCCTATCCTAACAATCCTACTACTAAAAATTTCTTCTGATTAAGAGAATGTCTTGAGAAAAAGGAAAAACTTGACAAGACCAAACATAACCATTATGAATCTTATAGGAGGTTTACTCAATCATTCACAATAACACAACACATGATACATAGCTTTTAAAGGATCTACCATCAACAACAAGTTGACATCAACCTTTCTGGTCAACACATAACCATTCTACTAAAATGACAGCAAGAAGGTCATATTACAACGAGCATCACAATGACCAGTCAACCAATGAATTTCTAAATACACCAACCTCTAAGCTACATGAGAATGAAATTTAAACATTTTAAAGGAGCAAAACGTATAGTGATTTCTTACGCATAAAACCAACATCCCAATTTCAAGATTTGTAAAACTTCCTCAATAATGATCAAGTAGATCTCGTATCCTCCAACATATGTGAAACAAAATCAAGGTACAAACAAGAGTATTTACTCCAACATTTTAAGCTATCCCAAAGATGTGAGTGACGTCTCAAGAAGACATTCCATAGGATCAACTACATTCCTCAAGACATACAAAAGTCACCAAGGGAGATAATATGATTCCAAAGGAAAGAATCTCTAAATGGTGAACATGAATTGATACCAAATTATGAAGATCAAACATGACACTTGAATAAAATAGTTCTTCGAGGGATTTACAAATAACAAAAATAACTAACCTAGTTTGAGAGTAATACCAACTTGGTTCAATTCAAAAATTAGTCAAGCTAAGCACACACTAAGCCAACCGAGAAGGGTTACTAGAACCTAAAATGAACTAAACAAAAAATATAGAGACAAGAATAGCATCATTCACCTATACAAAATGCACTTACAATAATCAATTGCTATTTCACAAATACCCAACATAAGCCAAAATGACAGATCTCGAACTGATATAAGTAACCAAAGGAAACAGGCACTATACAATTGAGTCAAACAACAATGTTTGATAAAACATTAAAATCGTGAGACCATAAAAAAGAACTAAGAATTTTCATTACAGGACCCCCACCTCTTTTATTTTATTAGTCTTAAGAACAAAGTTGACCCAACTAATATTTATTAAAACCTAGAAAACAATATAAAAGGCTTCAAACAACACAGTCATTTCTAACGCCGGAAACTAATATCCTCCCAGAAAATATGAAAGAGAAAGGGAAGTGGAAAGCACACAACATACCATCACACGAGACATTCATATGAAGATCAGGGTCATTTAATGAATCGTTTAAATAACAACATAAGACTCAATGGTATGGAGAATATTGTTCCTGATTAAGCTCCTGCAGTTGAGCACAAGATGAACAAGGTCTACAACAACATCTCAAGCCCACACTCCACTGTCCTCCATCCTGCTGGGTGGTCCACATTCTTCTCATAGCCAAGTTTGGCACAAGCAGGTTACGACCAGGGTATGGAGTCCCCAAAACATAGATCCACAAAACCCTTAAGGAAAAGTGGTCTCTAGGACAGCACTGATAGAAATATTTGCACAAATGGCTTGAGCTAAGACCCCTCTCCCACCATAAATGACCAATAAAACAATGTGCCAACCTACTCATCCCACCTTTCAGTTATAGTTTCTTATACTGCATGCAAAATGTGGAAGAGTAAAACCAGAAGAAAGATAAACTACCTAATAAAGTGCCTTAAAGAGGTGTGGTTTCTAGGGACGCCACATATGCATGATAAGCACAGAAGGATCACCAGAAAGTGACCAACAGGTGTCCAAAATGGCTAGTTGTCTTTACCAAAATTCACACAACCAGTGCTAGAGGGAGCTTGAAAAGGGTAAAGACGTCCTCCCAGCAAAGCAACTAGAAAACAAGAAGAAATAAAAACATCCCAGCCAAACAAGGACTATGCATCAGAAGTCTTCACGTGACCAATCATCATGGCATGAGATGGTTACAGTCTGAGCTAAGGTAGATGTGCCTTGCTCCACCATGAAATCCTGAGCATCAAGAGAAAGAACTGGTCAATGCTCTAGTTACCCGCACCTAGGGAGGAATCAAGGAGATTGAGATCCAAAAGAAAGTGGCCAAAACTCGATGGAAGAATACACTCCAATATTTTCCACACTGTCCCCCACAAGACTTCCTCCACCAACACTTTTCCACATAGAAAACTAAACTTGGCATGCGTAGGATACACAAAGTCCATGGCATGTTAAAAAAAAGGACAAAGAACTTGTTAAAAAAACATGCACCCCACTATTAATCATTTCTCTGAAATCACGAGCAGGGAGGAAGGGAGTAGGAGGATGTAAACCATTTGGAATCATTTATCTATAAAAACATTCAATGCCCCCATTTCTTAACACAACCTGTTAGCTCGAAACCACAACTAAAACAGCCTATGCGGCCACGTTCCTTCTAGGCATTAAGGTGCACAATTACATGCCAAGCGAAGTGCATGTACACATGCCAGACCATCTATGTTGCCTCCTACCACCACCACCACCTTCAACTTGCTCTCCTATTCTCTCCTCTTAGTTCGCCTTCAGCTACATTTTCATCTCAGTCTTTTGCTTAGGCCCTCCAATAACATAATGAAACAGAGGAATAGTCCAAGCGGCCATTTTCAGGAGAACCAGGTACAGGCTGAAGCAGGAAACTGAGGTAAAAACAATCAATGAGACAACCATCCCAATCAATGTTGTCCGCCACCAACAAGGGAGAAAGGTGCTTCAACCACTACAAAACAAGACCCCTACCAAAAATAAATAAAAAATAAAATACAGTCTCTCACTGTCTCACGCCAAGCACAAAATTAAAATTTCATTATAGAAGTGACAAGCTATGCCTCCCATCCACTAGCTAACCACGACACAAGGATAATAAATTTCATTTTATTTTATTTTTGGAGCCCACGCTTAGGGACATGTCGCTTGCCAGGAAGAACAAGGCTGGTAGATAAAAACATTAATTTTAGAAATTATTAAGGGTCCTTCAACATTATAAAACAATAAAATAGTCCCCTCCTACAAAGGCGCCACACAAAAAGGAATACTCCTTACAATGCAAGCCAAGGTAGGCATAGGGGGGGGGAAATATTGATTAAACCTTAAAAGAAAATTCCTAAACACTCTTCTTCTTCTTTTTTTAAAATATCCTTCAGAGCCTCTATATAATGGTGTCGACAGCAGACCACTTAACCGAGAATTCGATAAGCCTAAAATGACCAAGCTTGTAAAAGACGCTACGGGGAACCTGTCAACACCAATCCGGCACTATGATAATTCTTCATCGGGAACTCCTCGTGCTATGATTATTAACTAAGGCACAACTCTTAGTTTGGTGGATGTAATCTGGAAACACAACAACAAACATAACACAAGAATACCATAGACTATGATAAGAAGGAGTAATGATAAATCTGAAATATCAGTGTAAATTATAATATCAACATGAAATTGTTACAATCTCACCCATGAGGTTCTTCAAGTGTTATTAACTTCACTTACCTTCAAACAATAACTATGGGAGAAACTTCATAATTACACCTCTTAATGGCTTCTTTAACACACCTTCAAAATGATGGCTTCCTTTACACACTTACTCATACAATATTTCTCACAATGATGTTGATGTTGATCTTAATGACTTTGATGTTGCCCTATATGCCCACAATGCTGCATGAATCCTTTTATCACACATATGTACCTGCAAGGCTGCATCTTTTGCTAGAATTTGACACAACACAAAATTTGTTCGTTCTACCTGTCCATTTGTACTTGGCTTGTATGTTGTTGCCTTCCTGTGCTTAATAGAAAACTTGTTGACCAGGGCTTCTACCACTTCATTAATGAAGTGGATTCCTTGATCTGTTACAATTTCTAATGGGCAACCAAATCTGGTGACAATGCATTCATATATGAACATTGCCACTTCATCCATGAAAGTTGTTTTCAATGGCCTAGCTTCAACCCACTTGATTAAATAATATGTGGCAACTACAATATACTTATTTTGGAGTAGGATAGTTGGAAGTGGACCTACAATGTCTATTACCCACTTTTCAAAGGGACCAAGTGGAAGAATAGGGCATAATGGAGCTAATGAAGTCTTACGGTTACCATGTGTTTGACAAATATCACATGTCTTACAATAATTATAACAATCTCTAAAAAGAGTGGGCTAGTGATAACCTACATCCAAGATCCTTCTTGCTATAAGTTGTCCAGAGAAGTGTCCTCCACATGTACCATTAAGGAATTTTTCTATCAGCTCCTTCCCTTGATCACGTCCAACTGCCCTCTTGTACTGTCCATCAGGTCCTATTCAAAATAATACTCCATGTAGAATAGAATATGGACGACTGACTTGAGTAATCTTCCTCTTAGTCTTTGCATTGACACCATCAGGAAACTTGAATTCATTTAGATAATTCCAAATATCTATGTATTCACTAGGGATTGTGTCAAGAGATAACAATGCTACATCTGGGAAATCATCATCATCACAAGGCAAACCTAAACCATCATAGGCTCGAGAGAGTGCATCTGCATTGACATGCTTCTTTCCTAGCCTATCTATAATATCAAATTCAAATTCTTGTAGCAAAATTATCCATCTTGCTATCCTCCCTGATGGGTTAGGCTTATTGACAATATATTTTAGAGCCTGATGATCTGTTACAACTATAAATTTTTGCCCTAACAAGTAATTCCTAAACTTCTTTACAGCAAAAATGATAGCTAAAGCCTCTTTTTCAGTTACAGTATAATTTACCTTAGCACTGCTCATTTGTCTGCTCCCAAAGTAAATTGGATGATCATTCCCATTTTCATCCATTTGGCTCAGAGTACTTCTTAGTGCTGCATCTGAAGTATCAGTATACATAATGAATGGCTTGCTCCAATCTGGATTCTTTAAAACAAGTGAAGACACCAGGGCTTCCTTCAGTTGTTCAAAAGCTTCATGCACCTTATTTTCCGGTTCATAAATAACATCTTTCTTCAAGAAATGGGTTAGTGGCTATGCAATCTTTGAGAAATTCTTGATGAACCTTCTATAGTAACTCACATGGCCTAAAAATGATCTCAACTTACTTCTATTCATAGGAAATGGTAAATCTTTGATTTTTGAAACTTTATCAGGATTAGTACCAATACCATCTCTGGATACAACATGCCCTAACAAAACACCTTTAGAACATCCAAAGACACACTTTGTAGGGTTTAGTGAGGCTTCTACTTCATCCAACCTTTGAAATGTTGTCTCCATCTGGTGCAGGTGGTCCATCTTGCTCCCATAGATGCAAAAATCATCCAGAAATACTCTGATGAAGTTCCCAATATAGGGTTCAAACACCCTATTCATCAAGCGCTGGAATGTTGCTGGAGCATTACACAACCCAAAAGGCATAACTCTATAAGCAAACGTTCCCCAAGGAGTGGTGAACATGGTTTTCAGTTGATCTTTCTCTGCTATACAAACTTGGTTGTATCCGCTATATCCATTAGTAAAACTATAACACTCCTAGCCAACTACTTCATCCAAGATCTGATCTGAGAATGGAAGAGGGTAATGATCCTTCTTTGTTGCCTTATTGAGCTTCCTATAATCAACACAAATGCGCAGCTTCCCATTCTTTTTTATTGAGATCACAATGGGAGAAACCCATTCTGAATTCTCCACAGCAAATATGAATCATGCATCAAGCAACTTATCTATTTCTTCTTTTAAAGTCTCGAAAAAATTAGGATTCATTCTATATGGCATTTGCTTTATGGGCTTAGCACCATCTACCAACTCAATAGAATGTTCTACCCAGCTTACTTGACGAAGTTCCTTGTAATCAAAAGTGAATATGTGTATGTACCTTCGAAAGAGCTGGAGGTAGGATTCCTTCTCACTCTCCATCACAGCATCACCAATCTTTATTTGTTGGAGACAATCATCAATTTCTTCTTCAGATAATTTTATGGGATCATTAGTCGGTGTGACTGGAAGGATATCCATGACCGAAACATCAATCTCACTTTCTTCATCTTCAGTGTCCACTTCACTAGTACTCGAGTTATCAGAGGATGTCCAATCATCATTTTGATCACTTGAATCCACAGGTTCTGCCTTATGATGTTGAGGGATCACGTTTATTTTCACCATTTTTCTACCACGTCCAAGTGTCATGAAGCCTTAATTCCAGTAGTTTCTTGCATGAACTCTCATTAGCCATGGTCTTCCCAACAACATTGGGTACGCAATAGTACCATTTTTCATCACCTGAAAGTCTACCACACATACAACACTCATAATAGATATTGCCACATTTGAAACTATTCTGGTTTAGTTTTTCCTTTATTTAATGACCTTAACATAAGTGTTGAGGGGCGATCAATTTTTAAACCCAACATATTCATTAGAGACTCGGTCATTACATTAACTGCAGCACCTCCATCAACTAAGACATTATGAATTGAAATACCATTACATAATACCTCAGCTTGTGGAGCATAGGGATCCGCCTCTACCTCCAAAACAGGGACCTCAACCTCATTCCTTCGTTGAGCATTGAGTCCACTTCGCAGCTCCCGCCTCTTCTCAGAAGACATAGCCAAGAGTTGACCATATGTAATATTTGCAGGCCTTTTGGACAGATCGTCTAAGATGGAGTATGGTCCTTGTCCCTATGAAATCAGAAATTCCTGCACACCCAACTTTCTTCTCCTATGTTTCTTACTAGTTTCTCCTTTCATCTTCTTAGGATCATTTCCATCTTGGTTATCTTTTTCTTTCTTTCTTTTTGTTACAGACACATCTACTTCATTATTTATGCTCTTATCTACTACATCAAAAGAATTCACATGTGCTTTCCCTTTATCATTATCTCTTGTACCAGATGTAGAAGCTCTATCTGGACAATTATACTTATAATGACCCTTTTTATAACAACCATAACATACAACTTCAAAAATATTTCTTTTTGGACCTCTATCTCCTCCCTGAGAACTAAATTATATTCCTTGAAGAAGATTAATAGTTAACTGACCCATCTTCCTGAGCAGATCTTCATACTCAGTAGATGTACTAGGAGAAAGATTTGTGCTCACCAAGAGTGGTTGTGGATTCTGGACCAAAGGTGCTGGTGTAGGCTCTACTTTAGCAATAATTTCTTTGGGCTCCTCTTCCATGCTTTTTTCTTGGCTTCTTGCAATCTCTTTTGCTTGTTCAATGGTAGCTAGGTGGTCATACTTCACTCGTTGTCTGATCTCTGGCTTCATGCCAAGAATAAAGTGTTTACAGAGGAGATTATCCACGTCATTCTTCAACCCATCCGCTAATCCTTCCTTCCGGATATGGGCATTGAGCTTCCTCCTTAGCTCTAGAACACGAGCATGATAATCCCTTATCTTTTCCTTCTCTCCTTGGGCTAGCTTTGTGATCTCGATCATAAGATCTGCATATTTATGTTGTTCACCGAATTCTTCAAGAAAACTTTCAGTTAATAAATCCCATGAATTTTTCACATTATCACCTAGTGTTTCAAACCACCTAAGTGCTGAACCATCCAAAAAGGTATGAAAAAATTCAGTCTATTGTTCCCTTTTTATGAGGCCATTACAAATACAAGATTGTTTAAACTCTTGAATGAAAGAGGAAGCATCTTCATTAGATTGGGCTGAAAAAACAAGAATCTTCCCCATTTTTAAATGTAATCACAGTGAAATACCAAATCACAAGTACAATCATTAAGACTTATGTGCACAAATAATTGGACTCACTACAATCGAAAGTGACTTTACACCTTTCTACGATAAAATAGAAATGACCATGGTAACTATGGTAAAACTTGACTTATAGCGGTAAAAACTGACTTTACTGTGGTAAACACTATTTACGGTAAAAATGAAGTTACTGGGGAAAACACTATTCACAGTAAAAATGATTTTACCATGGTAACTCCTATGCACAGTAAAAACAAGGTTACCCTCCAAATGATTTCTGACTAAGTGGGAATATCTCCCAGAAAATCCACCAATGAGGAAGGGTCCTGGCAACGGAACCAAAATGTCAATACCAATCCGGCACTATGATAATTCTTCACCAGGAACTCCTCGTGCTATGATTATTAACTAATGTACAAATCTTAGTTTGGTGGATGTAATATAGAAACACAACAACAAACATAACACAAGAATACCATAGACTATGATAAGAAGGAATAATGATAAATCTGAAATATCAGTGTAAATTATAATATCAACATGAAATTGTTACAATCTCACCCATGAGGTTCTTCAAGTGTTATTAACTTCACTTGCCTTCAAACAATAATTATGGGAGAAACTTCACAATTACACCTCTTAATGGCTTCTTTAACACACCTTCAAAATGATGGCTTCCTTTACACACTTACTCATACAATATTTCTCACTACCTCTCTCTATGCTAAATGAGGGGGGGGGGTGGCCTCTTTATTTATAGGAATTCAGGCTTATCCACTTTATCTCTAAGATAGGATAGGAAATCTCTTCCGGCCAATCATATTCCATGCCTAGACTCTTACCTTTACATGTAGGCTTATCTTCTAAGATAAGATAAAACTAATCATCTCACATGGGTTCCACCTTTTTAGATTTTTCCACAAATAAAATATACAAAATATTTATGACATCACTCTTTGTCCTTATTACAAATATAATATTTCTAATTCCTAATCATGTAGACCCTACTTCTCTACTTATCCCAACTTTGACATTTTAACATTACCGGACCACTTACGACAAATATTTACTTTTTACAACATTCTTATTGTACTTTGACTGTTACCGTACTCTACATTATTGGCGGCACCGTACTGATGGCGCCATTATCTTCTATTGGATGCCACTACTTATTATACTTAACATCGTATTCCTAATACATACATTAATAAAATAAAATTACGGAGGAAAATTTTAATGTCGATAAACCCTCAGCGACTAGCAAGCAGTGACAACGACACCAGGAGGTAAGACTGGGAGAAAATACGCTAATTTAAATTCACAACAAGATCGTAAACACCCAATGATCAAAAGAAGCTCAAATAAACATCCGGCGTTTAGCAAAAAGGGGTAAAAGAAGTAGAAACCAAACGAGGCATTACAATTTCCCTGATGATTGCCTTCCACAGAGTTTAATGAGATTCAGAACCAGCCTACACGGGACACGAACATTTTGGTCAAAGAGCAGAGGGGAAGTCTCTGACATGATTGAACAATTGGGGGCACCTACACTCTTCTTCACTCTAAGTGCAGCTGACACAAAATGGCCACACCTACATAACATCATGCCAGGTTTGTCTCCTGCTGAGGCCCGTGCAGTACAACACTGGAGGACCATGAACATTGTTAACCACCCTTATCGTGTTGCTGCTTACATCAAAGATTCACCATATTCCGTGAGGAAGTGTTATAGAAACATCTTTGTGCCAAGGACTACTGGTACATGTAAAATTATTCAATGCTCTATACTTTTCACTTACTTGAATACAAATTGATTTACCTTCCTTTACTGCAGGTACGAATGGCAACATAGAGGTTCAACTCATGTTCATGGTTTTATATGGCTTGAGGGTGCTTTAGATGTTGACCGCATCGACTGGTCAAATAATGAATTTGTAGATAAAGCGAAACAATACTTTGATATCCACATATCTACGTGGAATATGCACCCTGCTTCCATCCGCTCAGAATTTTTTCACAAGAATATTCAAGATGACCCTTGCATGTTAGTTTCATCTCAAGTTCTTGCAATTTCACCATTACAGGATTTGGAGGAGCTAATAAATCGTGTTCAACGCCACACAAAGTGTTCTGAGAATACTTGCCTTTGAAAAAAAAAACTGGCTCCAATGTCAATACAACACACCCTGGGAGAATAGAGCCACTTCTTTATTGCTTGTTGATGAAAGTGCTTCAGTTAAATACCTCCCTTCAAGGAATGATGATAGATTGAACACACACAATCCAACAATGTTATCCATATGGAGAGCCAATATCGATTGTCAACCTATTCTATCTCGCCATGTTGTCCTTAAATACATTGCTAAGTATGCTTCCAAAGTGGAACAAAGGTCATAAACATACCACCAAATGCTTTCTAGATTGTCGAGAAGTTTAGATCCTGATCTTCCTGCACATTTAGCCATAAAAAAAATGTTAACTGAGAAAGTGGTTGGACATGACATTAACGCACAAGAAACATGCCACATGCTCCTCAAATTGCCGCTTGTAATGTGCAGTCACATTTTTGTGCGCTAAATGTAGGCAGAAAAATCTTAAGAAGATTGGTTGAAGCAGAGTGTGAGGATGCAAAAACATCCCTGCTTTTAGATGCATACAAGGTCCGACCTTCATACATGGAAAGCCTTCCTCTCATTGAAGTTACACGCGATTGGAGTTACAACAAATACCGTAAGTACAATAGGTGGAAAACTCATACCCAACTAGCTATTGTTCGGGTATTCCCCAAATTTCAATGCATTCCATCTAAGGACTCCCCCTCTTTTGAACTTTTATGTTGGTCTGAGCTCCTTCTATACAAACCTTTCTGCAACATTTCTAATGATATTGGTTCAACACCTCAGCAAACCATTTCTAATTGGAGCTTGTTCAAACACAATTATCGGCCCTGGCATATTACATGGCGTGAATATAATCTGTCCCACACCTCCGGCAGTGACACTAAGTCCGAGGTCGAGCTCCCACTTCAAGTTGAGCAACTGTATGATTGGAAACTTTTGGCTCGCCACCACCCCGATAACACTTCATTCCTTGACAACTTGCAAATGCTGGGACTTCGTGAATTTGACACCCTTCACGATTAGAGTGCACATCGTACTCCATTTTCTCTATAGTCTCTTGGTGCCACTTTCATCGAAGATAATAAGGCAAACCATATTTCAGCTTCCTTCATGGACAGATTCGACCCTGCAACTTCAGGCTTGTCTCCAAAACAACAACAAACTTTCAACATAATTACTCAACACTTCACGCACAGATCCAACCTTCCTCCACTGAGACTTATTATACAAGGGACTGCAGGTACTGGTAAATCATTCCTCATTAACATTTTAAAGTCTTCATTTGCCTCTTAATCCAGCCAGGGCCTTTCCCCTCTCCTTTTGCTCACCTTAACAGGAGTTGTTGCCTTCAACATTTTAGCTTCAATGATACATGCAAGCCTCTGCATTCCCATTAAAGAGCTCAAACCCTTAGAGGGCCAAGCTTTATCGTCTCTTCAAGACTCACTCAAGCACATCGAATACATTTTAATCGATGAAATGAGTTTCGTCGGCCCAAAGTTGTTTTCCAAAATCGACTACCGTCTTAGGGAGGCTTTTCGTCCCTTCAAAGATTCAACATTTAGAGGTAGATCTATGATCCTTGTTGGAGACCTTGGTCAACTTCCTTCGGTTATGGACATCCCACTTTATGCGAGCAAGTCTTACGGAGCTACCCTCTGGCGGGAGTTCAACATATCTGTCTCCCTTAATTCAATCTTCCGGCAACAAGGCTATGATCCAGCACAAACAGCATTCTGGGGCTTGTTGCTTAACATTCGTAGCGCCATCCCTCTAATTCAAGACTGTGAATCTCTTATGTCAAGATCCGATTCCTCCCTTTTCGAACAAGAAAGGGTTGAATTTGAAGAAGGCCCTCATCTATTCACTCAAAATGACCTTGTGGACTCGCATAACCTTTTTATGTTGAAGTACTTTAACTCTCCTATAGCAAGATCTATTGCCGAAAAGACCAGACATTCTACATCTGGCGATACCGAGGACGCTTAGTTGAAGGCCAAGGTTCTTCTCTACATCAATCAAAAAGTAATACTTTTCGCAAACTTGTGGGTTGAGAAGGGTCTCGTCAACAGTGCTACTGGTTCTATCGTCGACATAGTCTATGGAATATCCTCTGGCCCTCCAAGTCTACTTCTTTTTGTTGTCATCAAATTTGATCGTTACACAAGACCTGCTTGGGATTCAAACAACCCCTTACATGTTCCTATTCCTCCCATTTCTAGAGGAGGCCGTAGACAACTACTGCTCAAAATGGCTTGGGCTTTTTTTATCCACAAATCTCAAGGACTTACACTACTTGCTATAGTGGACATTGGCGGAACTGAAAGACAAGGCCTTACATTCACTATTATCTCAAGAGTTCCGTCTATTTCTTCCCTTCAAATTTCTCCAGCTTTCTCTTTCTCCCGCTACTCTCGCATGTCCTCCACTCCCCTTCTACAATCCAGACTACAAGAGGAATTTTGCCTTCGCTCCCTTGCCTCTTCTCTGGCTCCCCCCATCTAGCCTTCGTCTTAGCTTCTTATAGTGATCACGCTGATGCAGTTCCATTCCTTCTTTATATACTTCATGCCTGTATAAACCAATTTTTTTTTGTATCGATAACAACTTATGTTTTTAGTTTTTGTTTCTCGCAACTACTTTATTCAACAGTTTTTCTCTACATTTATTTACACAAAATTTCTATGTTTCATGCATCAATCTGCTACTATACTATCTATTTTAACATATGTATTCTTTTCCACCTCTCTATTATTCTTTTTTATTCCTCGTTAAACTTCTTCCTTTATTTCATTTTTCACTTTGCTTCCACTACCCTCGCTTTTCTTTCTCACTTCAGCTTCCTCTATCCTTTATCGTATCTTTCTTCCTTTCCGTCCACTTCTTTCTTCTTCTCTTCTTCCTTCTCCTTGTTTCCCATCCTCTCTTTCGGCATTTTCATCGCACACCCCACATGCGATTGCTGGTAACTATCCCTACCAACATCTACATTACACTAATCACATACATTTGCTGATAAATATATAAATTTAAGAAAAATGATTTTACAAATGTACAAATATTTAACAACTACAAAATTGAATAATTTGTAAACAAACATCAAATTTAAACCGAATGGTCAGGCTATCAAAAGCGGTAAGAATTAGTAAACATGTCTCGAAAATCTTTTATCCCGTAAAAGACTTAAAAAGTGCGTCTTAACATAGAGAAGTAATAAACACGTTTTAAAATTCGGTGTGTTGGCTTTTATAAAAAGATGTCTTTTATGTGTTGTTAACGGACAAGAGAAAACGGTAATTTAGCAACATTATTATATTTCAGCCTATTAATAATCTCATACTTATCTAAACCGGAAGCTTCTGGAAAAAGTGCCAGACAGCTGGATAGCATAGGTGGCCATCGAAGAGCCGTTGATACGAGCCCTATAAAAAAACCCTCTTCCCCATTCTTTTCTCACCATTTTTGTCTGTATTTTTTTCGATGTCTTTGGAGGTTTGATGTCTGTGTGGAGTTGTGTCGATCTTTGTATTTTTGTTTGAATTTTTACTTTTGTTTTTGTGCGTTTTGAGTTTGTGTGGAGTTGTGTCGATGCCTGTGTTGTTTTATTTTTGTTGTTTCCCATCTGTTTTGCCTCCATTCTGGAAAAATACAGCCGAATAATGGAGCAGTTAGGGCCAATCTTTGAGGATATTGAATTTGCGGGTCTATTCACAGGTACGATTGAATTTCTGACTTGCGCCTTAATTTTGTACGGCAGAATTTTGTTTTATTTTTGTTGTTTCCTGTCTGTGTGGAGTTGTGTCGATACCTGTGTTGTTATATTTTTGTTGTTTCCCGTCTGTTTTTCCTGCACTCTCGAAAAATAGCGTTGCAGCCTAATACAGCCGAATAATGGAGCAGTTAGGGCCAATCACGTCTCTGTATATTCAATTCAATTTTACGGGGTCTATTCACAGGTACGATTGAATATCTGACATGCGCCTTAATTTTGTACGGCAGAATTATTTTGTACGATAGAATTGATTTTTTGATATTATCTTATTTTTGCCCATGTTTCGCAGGGCGTGATTGATTTTGTTTCGCCTATCTGAAATCAATAGGCCCAATCCTCCCCTACTAAATATTCATTTTGCAGGGGAAGACTGGGTCTATTTTTTATTTTTTACACTACTTGTTTCGCCCGGCAGTATTGATTTCGCACGGCAGGGTTTGGCCAAGTTTTTATCTCTGTGATTTTCAGACCGTTTAGAAATACTTTTAATTTGCGTTTCTTTAATATTTAATGATCTATAGAGGGATAATTTTGCATTCCAGGATTTGGAAATTTGCATCTTAGTTTTTCTTACACCTGTTTACTCTATGCAGGGACATTGGTGAAAGATGGTCGTTCTATTCCAGGTTTCTGTGAGATATCACTGCACATGCGCCCGATGGAATATGGTGAAGAAATATACAGGTATATTTGTGCAGTCTTTAATGTTTTTTTCAAATGATAACATGGCTTTGGTGCTATAGTGCAAGGCATTTTTAGTGTTATACTACAGGGCACTTTGTTTAAGTGGTTCTTGGCTTTGATATTTAATTTGACGGTGAATGGGTGGTTATTTGAGTTTGTATTTATAAAAGGGTTTGAACCTTATGAACCTTATTTTGGGCAGGGTTCAAATATTGATTACCTAATCGTGCTCTTTCTTATGGTAATTTTGTATAGCAGGAGCGTCATTTGTTTGGAATAATCTTTTATAGCTTTTTTCATTTTTATTATTTCTTTTGCTTTCTGGTTCAACGATTTTTTACGAAGTTATTTAATAATTTTCTGATGAGAGGTACTATGTTTCAACGTTTAGTACAGATGGGAAATCTCTGCACATACCCCAGATGGTGAAGAAATATACAGGTATTACCTTTACTGGCATCCCGTGCAGTGTTTAATGTGCGTTTCAAATAATAATATAGGCTCAAAGTGGTATACCGCAGGGCATTTTGTATTTTTGGGATTTGTGTACTTTTGTTTTCAGAAAATGCACAGGTATCACACTTACTAGCATCTGGTGTAGTGTTGAATCTTTAGGAGTAAATGATGGAGAAACATTATACAGCAGGGCATTTTTGAATTTGGGATTTGCTTACCCATGTTTTTAGAAAATGCACAGGATGTGGTTCTTGGTGTTGGTATTTATTTTCATCGTGAACGGGTCGTTGTGAAGGATTTGAACAGTATTTTGAGTATGATTCTATTATTGATTACCTAATCTTGCTTTTCCTTATGGCCTTATTGTATAACATTTGTTTGGAATAACTGTTTTTATTTATTTATTTTCATTTAACTGAGTTTTGTAGGATTTTTTTATTTTTAACGATATTTTACAAAGTTAAATGATTTTTCTTTGTCAGTTGCTCTATGTTTTAACATTTGTTTACAAATGGTTACTCATTATTCAACATTTTTTACAAATTATTTTACAATTGATGCGAGTGCAACACTTTATTGCAATACTTCTTCATTTGTTTTGGTACTTATTGTTTTATTCTTGTAAAACTATACCGAAAAACAACGTGCTAACAAATATTTATGTTACTGAGGGTATGATTTTCTGTTAATTACAGCATATGAACATCCAAAATGGGCTCTATGTGAAGATCTAAATCCACTCAATGTTCTATGTAAAGCTCTATTATTGGCTCTTAGTTTAGTTTTAGATAAGGAAATCATTGGTTAGAACAGAATTATTTGCCAATTAGTTTGTGTTTTCTATTGAATTTATAATGAAACCTCTGATCGCTAGAGGAATTGCTTTGTCTTTTAGAAGATATGTCATTTATCGTTAAATTTGTTGAAATAATTGTAGAGTTTAAAACTAGATATGTCGAGGGTTTTTCATTTGTTTAACAGGTTTTGAATTTTCTTCGATCTTAATTGCTTGGTTTAACATATGCAAGCGACGCTTATTATAGTTGCATTGTCTATTTGTAAGAGAGAATATGTAGTAATTACTTCGTAGTCTCTGGGGTTTAGCTATTACTTATGAATGTTCAGTTTCTGGGGTTTTGATTGAAATTTTGATTCATATTTAAATATGTTTTTTTAATAATGATTAAATGATTTACGCAAGGACAATGTTCTGTACCTTAATAGAGAAGAAAAAATCAGGGTAACGCTATGGATATATCACAACACAGTAATATGTTGCAAGCTGCTGTTTGTTTATAATTTCTATGCATGTTTAAAAGTTGAAAATTGTAATTTGTAGCAGTATTTAAAAGTTAAAATGGTATTACCATACACTGCCTTGGATTGAGATGGCCGCTACTGCACAAGCATCCCTTGTTCCCTTCAAAATCAGGGATGGGGCATGGATCCCTTGACAAAATCAGGCTAGGGTTTGGCCCCTGGTAAATAATAACTTAGAACTCAGAATTCTACCAGGTAAGAGATGCGATTTTTTTTGTTTGTTTTAAATGCCTCAGACATATCTACAGCTCCGCTAAAATAATTGCAAGAGTTTATTATTTTCCCTTTATACAATTGCACAATCATGTCCGCTAAGCATCCTAAGAAACTCGTTATTGAGGATCTTATTTATAGAAGGAAATAGGCGGCAGGGGTGAGATTAGTCTTACAAGTAAAGGTTTATTATTTATACTCAAATTTCAAAACTTAATGTTTTTGAGCCAAATTTGAAACATTTTTACAAGTATCTTACTTTATATTTTCAAGCAGTTCATGTATTTTTCAAATTAATTTATTGATATGCCATTGGGCATGCACATGTGGTTTTAAAAATAAAAATAAAAATAATCCATACCAATATGATGTTGGAATTTATATTCTTTAATGTGACTGAGAAATGCACGTTTTAAATAAAAATACAAGTGTTAGCCATATCATTATGTTCGATTTTGAATATGTGTTATCCATATCATTATGTTCGATTTTAATATGTTGTGCATCATTATGTTCGATTTTAATATGCATATATCCTATTTGAGATGGGGAAGCCATACAAACAATTTAATCAGCTCATGGGAAATCTGTAGTTGGAATATTTGTTTCTTTGATGTCTTATCTATATAAACATGTTATCTTTTGATGCAACATTTACTGAAAATTACATGGAATACAATCTTGAAAGCTCATATGAAAATGGAAGAGTTACTAATAATTTAGTTAGCTAGAGATTTCATTCAACAAGAAAGTAGAAGAAAATTTGTGAAACACAGGATATTAATTGTGATTCAGGTAAGAGTGCACCAAACTTTAAGAGTCGATTCAACGTAAATACTTTCTTCGAGATTATTTTTTCAATTTTTATATCTTCACTACTTGTCTCTTGTGATTTTAAATACTTTTAAGTTGCATTCCTTAATTTTTAATGTGTAGAGGGTTAATGACATCCCGAAGTTCTCGTTTGCAGCCCAGGATTTAAAAGATTTTCCTTAGTTTCTTGTAGGGACAATGGTGAAAGACGGTTGTTCTCTTCCAGGTTTCTGTGAGATATTTGATGGGGAAGCAATGCACATGTGCCAAATGGAATACAGGTATCACACTTACTAGCATCTTGTGCAGAGTTTAATGTGCGTTAAGTAATAACATAGGCTTTAGCCTTATAAGGCAAGGCATTGTTAGTGTTATAGTGCAGGGCATTTTGTTTGTGTGGTCCTCGGTATTGGTATTGGTATTGGTATTGGTATTGGTATTTTGTTTGTTGGTTCTTGGTTTTGGTAGTTAATTTTATGGTGAATAGGTGGTTGTTTAACTTTGTCTTTATGAAGGGCTTTGACCCTTATTTTGGACAGTGTTTAAATATTGATTTGCCTCGTCTTGCTCTTTTTTATGGCTGTTTTGGAAATCTTTTTTTAATATCCATTTTTTGATTTTGATTGTTTTATGTTTCAACATTTCTCGACCATTTTTCATGTAATCAATTTGTACGGATGGTTTTATAACTAATGCCAGTGCAATTGGTTTTCTAACTAAACTAATGCCAGTGCAATACTTTATTGGAACTGATAAATAGCAATGTGTAACAATGTGTAATGTGATAACAATTACCCTGATTATTTTGTTAACGACTGAAAATAAACAGCCAAAATATTTTTTTATGACGAGATCTACATCCACCGAATGTTCTATATAAGACCCTGTTATTTGCTATTATATTAGCTTAGATTAAAACAAAATATGTAGTAAGTAATTCCTAGTCTTTAATTGTGAATAGATGTAGTTTTTAATTTACATTCCTAATATGTTCTATTTTTTTGGTGCATGAATTGTAGTGTAGTTATTAAGCATTGTTTTCATTTGGATTTTTTCCTAATATGAGAGATTGGTATACCGTAGAGATTTAATATTTTTTTGGAGATGGTTGATGGGATTGTGAATTTAAGATCTGTGGATGTAGCTGTAAATGTATCAAACAAATGTTGCAACTGTTATACATAATCATAAATTTTCGTGCAGAAAATAATCTTGAAAGATATGTTATTATTTTACGTGGCTTATTGTATAGACCATTTTAGTAAATCTGTTAAATATGTTAACAAAGATATTTTTACTGTCATTTGTTGGCAAAATCAAAATTTAGCATTTAAGCCGTATTCGAATTAATCTTATTTTGTTTTGTTAATCTGATGGGATTGTGAATTTAAGATCTGTGGATGTAGCTGTAAATGTATCAAACAGATGTTGCAACTGTTATGCATAAATCATAAATTTTCGTGCAGAAAATAATCTTGAAAGTTATGTTATTATTTTACTTGGCTTATTGTGTAGACCATTTTAGTAAATCTGTTAAACATGTTAACAATAGATATTTTTATTGTCATTTGTTGGCAAATTCAAAATTTAGCATTTAAGCCGGATTTGAACTAATCTTATTTTGTTTCGTATAATCTGATGGGATTGTGAATTTAAGATCATGTGGATGTAGCTGTAAATGTATCAAACAGATGTTGCAACTGTTATACATAATCATAAATCATAAATTTTCGTGCAGAAAATAATCTTGAAAGCTATGTTATTATTTTACTTGGCTTATTGTGTAGACCATTTTAGTAAATCTGTTAAACATGGGTTAAAAAAGATAATTTACCGTCATTTGTTGGCAAAATCAAAATTTAGCATTTAAGACGTATTCGAACTAATCTTATTTTGTTTTGTTAAATTTGTTATACCTAATATGTAGATTATGAAGTGGAACATTGTAAGACTTTATTCTTAAGATTAAATCTTATGAAGATATTCTTGTGCTTTTTAATATTGTTTATAATTTACATGTGTTTAAGAGTTGGAAATTGTAAGTTTTAAGTGTTCAAGCATTAAATTTATTGAGTTGGGACACTTTTACAAGTGCTCATAATATTTATATAAAAATATATTTGTGAAAATATTTTGATGAACTTTTAAAAATAGAATTTCACATGAATCTTATGTGAAAGTTTTTGGGTGAAATTCTGAAAATAGAATTAACATCTTATGTTATTATTTCACATGGTATCTCAAAATTTATGTAGTATTGTGTTCTTAAAATTTATTGGTTGGACGTTAGCTTTTGATTTCAAATTCTTTTGGGACACTTTTGCAAGTGTTCATAATATTTATATAAAAATATATTTGTGAAAATATTTTGATGTACTTTTAAAAATAGAATTTCACATGTATCTTATGTGAAAGTTTTTGGGTGAAATTCTGAAAATAGAATTAACATCTTATGTTATTATTTCCATGGTATCTCAAAATTTGATATAGTATTGTGTTCTTAAAATTTATTGGTTGGACGTTAGCTTTTGATTTCAAATTCTTTTGTAACATGAATTTTAATTTGTCCATGTTTTAAAAGTTTCGAGTAGATGAAGTTGATCTATTTTTTTCATCTTTTAAAGAGATAAATTTAAAGTTAATTAACTATTTTTGTTAATGATCGATTGAAATGTAAAGAATATAATTTATATTTTGAATTATTTTGTTAGGTTTGTAGTTGGCCAATCAATTAATTTAATTGAACTTTTATTGTTTATATATAATAATTATTATACTACATGTTTTAGAATTAATATTTTATATAAATAATTTTAATTTTATAAGATTTGTTTATATATGTATTTACTGGATGATAAAAGTTTATTTCAATAATTTATAATTTTAATAGTTTTTATAAATGTAAATTATATACACATGTACACAATCATCATGTGATTTATGGTTTTCGAAAGCTATATTATTTATGTTTATATATAATTCATCTAAGTGAAGATTATTATAGAAATGGACATAATACACAATGTAATAATGTATGCATATAAAATTGAATATAAGCAATTTATATAGTTTGTGTATGGATGATATAAGTTTTATTTCAATAATTTATAATATATGTTATAATGTGTGCATATAAAATTGATATTTGCAATGTATATAATAATTATATAATTATTTTTTAAATATGATTTTAGTCATATAATATAATGTTTATTTTATATATGTGAGTGATGCAAAGGCAAATAAAGACTTGACAGTGTCAATGAAGTATGATTTTCAAAGATATGGAAATGGTGAAGTCTTTCCATAGGTTAGTGTTGTAGGAGTTGTTGAAATATAAACTAATGTCCATGACACGTGGAAGTGGAAGTTGACTAGGGTCCCTAATAAGGATGATAGATTTGTTTCTAAATTCTAATGTTTCTTAGTGCAAAAAAATTTCACAAAGGTGGTAGGAAATTTTGGTGATCAACTTCGGGTTGATGAAACTCATTTCATCAACTAGAATATATTGGATATGTTTAATGGAGTTTTAAATATTTGACAAAGCTTGACCTTCCAAGGGTTTTAGTATAATAGATGTAGAAATGTTGAAAGATTTAACTCTAGTTGTGGTGAGAAAAAGGAGAGGTGAAAGATATGTGAGTGTTGTAGAGGCAAATAAAAATTTGATAGTGTTAATAAGTACGATTTTCAAAGATATGGAAATGGTGAAGTTTTTCTATAGGTTAGTGTCGTAGGAGTTGTTGAATTATAGATGAGTGTATAAGACACATGGCAGTGGATGTTGACCACGGTCCCTAACGAAGATGATAGATTCGTTTCTAAATTCAAATGTTTTTTAAAGCAGGAAAGTTTCACAAAGGTGGTAGGAAATTTTGGTGAGAAAATTAGGGCTAATGAAACTCATTTCATCAACTAGAATATATTGGATATGTTTAATGGAGTCTTAATAAGTTGTACATGATACGTGGAAGTGGATGTTGACCACGGTCCCTAACAAAGATGATAGATCTGTTTCTAAATTCAAATGTTTTTTAGATTAGGAAAGCTTCACAAAGGTGGTAGGAAATTTTGGTGAGCAACTTTGGGCTGATGAAACTCATTTCATCAACTAGAATATATTGGATATATTTAATGGAGTCTTAAAAAGTTGACAAAGCTCGACCTTCCAAGGGTTTTAGTATAATAGATGTAGAAATGTTGAAAGATGCAACTCTAGTTATGGCAAGAAAAAGGAGAAGTGAAAGATATATGAGCAATGCGGAGGCAAATAAAGACTTGATAGTGTTAATGAAGTATATGATTTTCAAAGATATGGAAACGGTGAAGTCTTTCCATAGGTTAGTGTTGTAGGAGTTGTTGAAATATAGACGAATATCCATGACACGTGGAAGTGGAAGTGTACTAGGGTCCCCAACAAGGATGATAGATCTGTTTCTAAATTCAAATTTTATGTAGTGTTAGGAAAGTTTAACAAAAGGTGGTAGGAAATTTTGGTGAGTAACTTAGGGCTGATGAAATTCATTTCAGCAACTAGAATATATTGGACATGTTTAATGGATTCTTAAAAAGTTGACAAAGCCTGACCTTCCAAGGGTTTTAGTGTAATAAATGTAGAAATGTTGAAAGATGTAACTCTAGTTGTGGTGAGGAAAAGTAGAGCTGAAAGATATGTCAGTGATGCAGAGGCAAATAAAGACTTTATAGTGTCAATGAAGTATGATTTTCAAAGATATAGAAATGGTGAAGTCTTTCGATAGGTTAGTGTCGTAGGAGTTGTTGAAATATAGATGAATGTCCATGACACGTGGAAGTGGAAGTTGACTAGGGTCCCCAATAAGGATGATTGATCTGTTTCTGAATTCAAATGTTTTTTAGTGAATGAAAGCTTCACAAAGGTGGCAGGAAATTTTGGTGAGAAACTTAGGGTTGATGAAACTCAACTAGAATATATTGGATATGTTTAATAGAGTCTTAAAAAGTTTGACAAAGCTCGACCTTCCAAGGGTTTTAGAATATATTGGATATGTTTAATGGAGTCTTAAAAAGTTGACAAAGCTTGACCTTCCAAGGATTTTAGTATAATAAATGTAGAAATGTTGAAAGATGTAACTCTAGTTGTGGCGAGAAAAAAGAGAGGTGAAAGATATGTGAGAGATGCAGAGGTAAATAAAGACTTGATAGTGTCAATGAAGTGTTTTCATAGGTTAGTGTTGTAGGAGTTGTTGAAATATAGATGAATTTCCATGGCATGTGGAAATGGAAGTTGATCAGGGTCCCCAACAAGGATGAAAGATTTGTTTCTAAATTCAAATGTTTTTTAGTGTAGAAAAGTTTCACAAAGGTGGTAGGAAATTTTGGTGAGCAACTTAGGGCTAATGAAACTCATTTCATCAATTAAAATATATTGGATATGTTTCATAGAGTCTAAAAAGTTTGACAAAGCTCGACCTTCCAAGGGTTTATCTTTAGAATATATTGGATATGTTTAATGGAGTCTTAAAAAGTTGACAAAGCTGACCTTCCAAGGATTTTAGTATAATAAATGTAGAAATGTTGAAAGATGTAAACTCTAGTTGTGGCGAGAAAAAAGAGAGGTGAAAGATATGTGAGAGATGCAGAGGTAAATAAAGACTTGATAGTGTCAATGAAGTGTTTTCATAGGTTAGTGTTGTAGGAGTTGTTGAAATATAGATGAATTTCCATGGCATGTGGAAATGGAAGTTGATCAGGGTCCCCAACAAGGATGAAAGATTTGTTTCTAAATTCAAATGTTTTTTAGTGTAGAAAAGTTTCACAAAGGTGGTAGGAAATTTTGGTGAGCAACTTAGGGCTAATGAAACTCATTTCATCAATTAAAATATATTGGATATGTTTAATAGAGTCTTATAAAGTTGACAAATCTTGACCTTCCAAGGGTTTTAGTATAATAGATATAGAAATGTTGAAAGATGTAACTCTAGTTGTGGCGAGAAAAAGGAGAGGTGAAAGATATGTGAGCGATGCGCAGGAAAATAAAGACTTGATAGTGTTAATGAAGCATGATTTTCAAAGATATGGAAATGGTGAAGTCTTTCCATAGGTTAGTGTTGTAGGATCTGTTGAAATATAGATGAATTTCCATGACACGTGGAAGTGGAAGTTGACCAGGGTTGCCAACAAGGATGATTGATTTGTTTCTGAATTCAAATGTTTTTGAGTGAAGGAAAGCTTCACAAAGGTGGTACGAAATTTTGGAGAGAAACTTAGGGCTCATGAAACTCATTTCATCAACTAGTATATATTGGATATGATTAATGGAGTCTTAAAAACTTGAAAAAGATTAACCTTCCAAGGGTTTTAGTATAACAAATGTAGAAATGATGAAAGATATAACTCTAGTTGCAGCGAGAAAAAGGAGAGGTGAAAGATATGTAAGCGACGCAGAGGAAAATAAAGACTTGATAGTGTTAATGAAGTATGATTTTCAAGAATAGTAAAGCTTCAATGGAAGATGGAGAAACTTGCATGCTAAGTGGTTAAGAAATTGTATTGAAAGGCAATTGTTGTTTTGGAGATAAGTGAGTAGTAGGTGATGAGATTTTTCCTTGCATGGAAGCTGTTATATGTGTCCCCTTACTATCTCAAAAAGTGTTGAATTAAGATCATGTAAAGCAGGTGGAACATTATGGGTGCTCTAACTATATAGGGTGTTAAATTCACAGGGTCACATCATATGCAGGATGTAAAACCCCACTGTGACTGAGTTGGAGGCAGGATAGTAGATGCAATTTAATTAGTTTCTTTGGAGCTTGTGTGTTATCGGTTATAAAGAACTAGGTCCACTGTTGGAAATTTTACAAAGGAATGTAAGGAAATCTTGGGAAGGCATGAAAAATTTTAGGGCACGAGAAAATATTCTATGTATTTCCCATGTGAAATATGTTTTATGTATTTACCTTGTGGAATATGTTTAACTCTGATCTCAGGTAACTTCAATGAGGGGAATGGTCTCCATATCTGAAGGACAGACCTTGTATGCATCCAAAAGGAGGGATGGTTTTGGAAACTCATATTTTGTTTTAGCTAATCTTCAGAAAAATTTGTTGCCAACATTTAGTGACACAAAAGTGCTATTGCACATTAAAAGTGGTAATTTTTGGATCATGTAGCATGTTACTTGTGCAATAATGTCGTGTGTAATGACACTCTGATTGCATTTTTTTGATAGTGATATGTGTAGGGAAATCAAGGTCGGAGTCTCTTGATATTCAGGAAAGCATTTGGTGGTATGTTTCTAACCTTTGTTCCACTTTAGAAGCATACTTTACAATGTACTTGAGGATTGCATGTCAAGATAGGATAGGATGACAATTTATGTTGGCTCTCCATATAAATAACATTGTTGGATTGTGTGTGTTCAGTCTATCATCATTCCTTGAAGGGGGGTATTTAATTAAACCATTCTCATCAGTGAAAAATGAAGAAGATCTACTCTCTTAGGGCGCATTGTACTGACATTAACGGCAGTTATTTTTTTCTGCAAAAGCAAGTATGTTCAGAACACTTTATGTGACGTTAAACATGATTAATTAGTTCCTCGAAGTCTTGTAGCGGTGAGAAAAAAAGCCCTTATAATGAGGCTAATAGGAAGGGGTCATCTTGGATTGATCTGTGAACAAATTTGGTCTGACTATAGGTAGGACGTGGATTCCATTCAGATATGTACATATAAAAGTACTTCCTGACTTTGCTTATAGATTCATTATTTGTCTAGTCAATAGCATCGACATCTAGAGCATCCACAAGCCAAAGAAAGCTTAAAATAATTATATTGAAGTAAATGAAAGTAGAGTGCTAGGAAGATTGTTACCTATACCAATAGTCTCTGTCACCAAGGTGACGCTGCAATGCTTCTTTATGAAATATAGTGAATCTTTATAAACGGTAACACGATGAGGATGGGAAACAATGTTTAGTGTCCTGAAGCATTGTGCAGCCTGATCCTCATTTGGGGGAGTACCAACCATGATATTATGCAGGTTAGGCCGTTTTATGTCTGCCGCACTTAAAGTGACGAAGAGTGTAGGTGCCCCCAATTATTCAATCAAGTTTCAGACCTCGCTTCTACTCTTGGGCCAAAATGTCTATGTCCCTCAGAGGCTAGTCCTGAACCTCATCAAAATTTTAGGAAGACAATCATTGGGGAAGTCTTGGAGGCATTGCCGAAGCTGTCCTATAGTTGGGGGGATTCCATGTTCGATATTTTGGCTAATGAAGACTACAGCTGTAGATTGGATCCTGTGTCGCATAATGAGGTTAAGTAAGTAGTAACGAAATATTGGGTGGAAAACAAAGTGATCATCATGGTAGCACGTCAAATGGAGGGCATATTCATGCATATGAACTTCTTTCATCTGAGGTTGTTTAAACATTATTGTACCTGTTGGAAACAAATTTAGAAAATCCATTGAAAAAAGACCCTTAGTGGTGCATTCATTAATTAGTATAACCTCGACTTCTGGCCAAGGCAAGGTGGAGGGATTGGCATGGTCATTTGAAATCAAGTATTGCTCAATCAATTCTTCTTCAGTTCTAGTGTTTTGAACAGAAGGAATAAAGGAGGATGTTTCTGGAGGTTCCTCCCCGGAGGTGGAAGGAGATCCATCATCATGTGCGATCTGTAAAACTATGAAACGGGAAGGTCCATTGGAATAGTGTTAAGGGAGGAGGATATGGTTGTTGTCTCGGACGACAGAGAGGAAAGGGCGTCGTTGTTGATAAGAACATCCTTATAGTATGGGTCATGGATAATTTTATATTGAAGTGCATCCCAAACACAAGACATACTTACGTAGAAGTCATACTTTGTTTGTTCCATTCCAGTCTTCTGTACCAACAGAAGGTCCAAATCTCCAAGGTGACGAGGAAGGTATTTGGAAATGAAAGAATTTTTTTGTGGGAAACTTATAGTGTGACCCAAATATTTATATTGTCCACCACGTATATGGGTGACCTGAAGAACACGATTGATTCGAGCAATCAAAATTTCTTTGACCTGGGTTAAATATTTGAGAACGGGAAGGTTGAGGACCAGGGTCCATATTGTTCTTGGAGGAAAATTGGTGGTCGTGTCTTTCTGAGTTGCATCTAATGCATGTGTACTTTACTTCATGGAAGGTAGTATTAATTCCCGGGAAGTTTTCCAAACATATTGAGTAGGAGTGGGTGTTGGACAAGAGATCAAGTCTATGGTGGAATCGACACTAGGCATCAAGCCAGGATGGGTACACACGAAAAGTAGGGTGTTGCGGCAGAGGGGCAGCAGACTCTTACATGAGAATTTGAGGCTCTGGATGGCAAGAATATAATGAGTGTTGGGGAAAATGTGAAGGAAAATGTTGTGCAACTGAAGGAGAAGGATGCATAGTCGCAGTCGACATGGCAGTAGGCTGAAATGGGTGAGGCAAATGATTGTGAAGGCCAATGTTGAGAGACAAAGTAGATGAAGGGTAGTGTAGTGAATAGAAGGGACCAAGGCCGGTGTGCGGGGCATGAGGAAGACTGGGTTCTAAACAAGTAGCTTGTCTACCACCACCATTAAAATGAAAACTATCCGTTGTGCAAGGGATAAAAGTTGAGGAAAACGAGTCTAGAGGCGACGAAGTGGTTAGTTGTAGGGTAACAACTGTTGACATTCATCGGAGGCCCTGCAATCATTCGTGTTGGGCAACGTTTATTTCATTTTTCCACAAGGCATAAAAATCTCTTCTTCGTTGTCGCTCATGTGGGGTAGACATTGCGAAAAAGGAAATGCTTTGCACACAACACCAAAGGCAAGTTGATGTAAGAAAATATTCAAAACCCAATGAAATATGTATGTAGTAAAGGGGAAACAAATGTAAATACACTTTCTGAATTATTCTTTTGTGCTATTTGTTTTCTGTTTCTATAGCCGTAGACTTTAAAATGAAAGGAAAAGAACCTCTTGTTGTAAATTGTGTTTTGATGGAAAAAAAGGAAAAAATAGAAGGGAATGTGTGGAGTGATGGAAAATAAAAACATAAGCATATGTCGTCACATTTTTATTTCTCCATAGGTACTATGAAGGAACAAAACGGAAAGAAGTACAAGTTGCATCTGATGCATAAGCAAACCATCAAAAAGTCGACGGAACATTCCATCATGTTAACATATTTGCATTCAATGTTTTTTTTCTTTTAATAAAAAAAAAAAGTCTTTTGGCGATATTAGAACAAGTTGTGGAATTAGAGAACATGGAAATGCATTTCAACCTCTATTAACAACCACTATATGGAAAACTCAGACAAAGTTATAGGCATTTTTAATATTCTGAAAAAATCATATTAGATATGCGTTGTAGAAGCAAGGAAAGATGAGGAAATAGTTGGGAAACCATAACAATTTACAAAGGAAAGTGTTATGTTGTTTAGGAAAGGAAGATTCAAATAGGATATGTGAGATCGTCCAATTTCTAGGAATCAAGAATGAAATATTTCAGCTATTTGTTTCCACAGAAAGTTTCCTTTTTCACAAAGAGAGTGAATTTGTATTCATGGCCGATAAATTGGTTTGCAATCTCGGTGGTGGCCTCATCATCTATGCATAGTAATTGGAGGTCTTTGGCTATTACACCCATGATTTATTTAACTAATGCATCAAACGTTGTAAATGATTGTATCTCCCCTATGTCATCTTTCAAATCTATTCGGAGAGCATATCTATACTCGAATTTCTCAACAATTGCCTTATAATTGGCATAAAACCACATGCCATTTTGTTCCCCTTGGACTTTCTTTTTGCATTGTTTGTCACCTTTTGTGAGAGGGAAAGCCATTTAATAGAAATTATCCATTGCGATGTTTGTGATTATAGCTTTACGTGTAGCCCATTCATTGTTGTTTGTATTACCCATTTGAAGGATCTGCGAGATTGTTACTGTAGCTTTCAATTTCGCCTGAGGACCAAGAAATTTGTTTATGACAGATGGAGTTACAATAGAGAAACTGTCAAAGGAAACCCACTCATGAAGAGTTTTAGTTTTGGGAACTTGAGGGTTGACAAACCATTTGGTGTTGGAGATAGTTTCTATGGAAGTTTCGTTGAAACTGGAGACCCGTGCAACTTTTATAGCCAACACTGGAAGCTGTGGAACATAAAGTAGGTCCTCAAGTTCTTTCCCAAGATCCTGTAAATGTCGAACCCATAAAGTGACATAAACACTAAATCCAGACATGCCCTTCAGCTGAAGGGTTATTCTTATAGTTTCACTCTTATCATGTCTGCGGATAGTAGAGCATGGAGATATCGCTAAAACAATGACAATAATGTCAATAGAGGAACCAACATGTTTTCCAGGTATATCTTTGATTTCCGTGAAGTAAAATTTATGCATAGGTATAACATTCTCATTAACAAGAAGAGGAGAGACAATCGAAGACGCCTGCAGGAAAATATCAAAATCAATGTTTAAGTGGTTATAACTTGCTTTTGCATTTCCTATCCTTATGTTTGTAATGGTGTACATCTTTCCAGTTTTAATTTGGATAAAAAACATTTCTGCAATTTCTTTGAAGCAATTAACGCAGATTTCTCCGCCTTCCCTATCCACAAAATCAAATCCAAAATAGGAACCACTACTTTTAGTAGTGTTATATTCTCGAAGGGTTGTTTTCTCAAGGGCACAACCTTCAGCAGACCATGTGCACAATGATGTATTCAAAGCACTTATCTTTAGAGGCCCACTTGAACTATTAGGAAGGCCAATTTTCTTTTGAGGTGTCTGTGGCACCAAAGCATTGTCATGTCCATGATGTGTCTCAAGACTTGAATGTTTTCCGTGAATGATATGCACTGGAAGTGGAGTGGGAGCACTAATTTTGGTATGCGTTTCTAACACAATATCCATGTCCAAAATAAGTACAGTCCTGTAATGAACAAAAAAATGCAGAGGATAAAACTTTAGCAATGCTACAAAGAACAAAAGCCATATATGCAATGGCAAAAGAAGATGGATGTGTACAATTCATGCTTGATAATTCTACAAAGGGTTTTCTGCAACCGGACAATGGTGCCCTCTTTCAACCTCCCATCTAAAACATGACTTGCAAATTTAGAGGGCAACAGAGCTGTTTAAAAATGCAAACCATCTGAAAGGTCCATAGGATGTTGGAGCTCAACATTCTACACAGATTGGACAGGGATAAAGTTGAAAAGCTTGATTGTTGGCTCAGAACATCGGAACAACCCTCAATCAAAATAGAGATGCCCCTAGATGTCAAAGTCATGGCCATGATGTGGATTGCATCCAAAACAAGTATTATAGTTTCATACATTAACCTAAATCACATTACTATACTGAAATTGCAATAAAAAATCAAAACTTGTATGCACTTGCAAAGTTTGCAATTAAGGGGAAAATTAAATGACATTGTCAAGATACTTTATTTTATGGCAGCACCTGAACATATCCCACATATGCGTCCTATTGACAGAATGCGAAATAATTTTTTTATATTCTATAATAGAGGGCAAATATCATATTATTAAAATATAGCACTATCTAGCCATACAAATTTTATATATACATACACATTATGTCTCTGCATGTGGATAAACATGGTTTAAAGTGATAAATGTAAGAAATTCTAGTAAAATACATAGGCACTGCTAAGAGAACACTATGTATCCCATAAGCTTAACCATTCATTGGGATTCCACTAAAACAAGAAAGACGTTCTTCATAAAGGTGTAGAGCATCCACACACCCACCAACCAAGGTGTTACAATATGAATTTAAAAAATAAAGGATAGAGGCCTGATCACAAATTTACACACACATTTGAAAAAATCATATTGACGATGCATAGACGAACATTGCATAAATAAATTAAGAGAAAACAAATGGCCCAAGGATAACCACACAAATAATCTTTACAATATAATTATTTCCTTCAATACATTATATTTTTCTTTTTTCCCGTAATACGCAGTTTCTTTTATTTTATAGAAAATAAAGTCAAGCAAAATTTTCACATCCATTTCCATTATTATTCATATGCTAATTTTAATCATTCCTTATATATATTTCTTGTCAAAACCACAATAAGACATTCTAAAGTATTGAAGATACACTGGACTAAACCACTATATATATATATATATATATATATATATATATATATATATATATATATATTTGTATAAAGTAACTAGCATTAATAGCAAGAGAGAAATATAATTCTACAAATTACCATCATCTCATAGAAGAGAAATTGAATATTTTTCTCCCATTTTTATTCTATTCAATCACATCATGTCCAAGAAGATTTAAGGGAAGAAATATTCATACAAAACAAAAATGTTTGTTGTGTATATAATATAGTGTCCATGTATATGTGTATGCCCTATGAAAGGATATAAAAACTTGTATATGCATGAAATGACGTATATAGCCTATAACAACACCATACATAATAGTTCATCAAGTACAACAATTAGAAATTAAAATCATTTTTTAACATTTTATATTCAAAGAAAGAAATGTTGCACTGAAATTAAATTAAAGAAAAGGGTTTCTAGAACAAACATCCTCCCCCATACGAAACCCACTTACACAAGTCCTTCACATTTAAGATCTTATATAATTTTAAGATCTTATATTTTCCATTAACCAAAAATGAACACGAAGTCAGTAATATGTTTACCCAAAATATTTCATATTTACAAGCTTAACATAAAGAGATATCTACAAAAAGGCATGTTTCACAATCATAGGGAAAAAAGATATTTCAAAATATAATCAACTATAAACCCGTAGGAACAATTATTTGAGTACTTCGTATTTATCTACATTGTATATCTACACATAAGTTTTTGGAGACCTAATCAAGGAGGCTTTCATTTTTTTTCCATTCCAAACTTTTTGTTGCTCGTATTTGCAATTTTTTTGGCACTATGTTTGAATTTCCCTCCAAGCTTTATTTGTGAGCCCATAAAACCCATTTTTTTCAATTTGTTAGCAAGTTCATATTTCATTGCATCTTCATCACTATCATAGGCCAACCCAAACCCTCGTGAATTAGGATTGGTAGTATGAAACTTTGAAAGGTACAGAGGACTCAAAGGAAGCAAATGGAGGTGTTCTCTAACTAGTTCAACAAACACTAGTTGCAGTGGTTTCAGTTTCATGTAAATTTAAGACGTTAACAACAAATTGAATACTTTTGAGTTTCTCTTCTCTTTGCAATTGGGGAGTAGTGACGGTCACACCCTTTAGAGGAATAAAAATAATGTTTGTTGTCTTCATATCTTCAAGCTGAAAAGGAAATAAGATGTATAATTGTCAAACAATAGCTGAAATTTTGTATGTAATAATAACCTTGTTTCTTTAGGCTGAGAAGGAAAAATGCATATGTATTGGCGTTTTTTTTGGAATATGAATAAAACATGCAAGCGAAGTAAGTGGTTTTCTTTTATTGTGGTAGGAAACTTTAAATTCCTTACCGATAAGCAATCTAACGCCCAACTTGAAGTGTTTTGACTACCCTACTTGCCCTTACGTGTCGAAGTAAAAGTTGGAAAGAACAAGATATTTTGCTTTGTATTTTTTGCTTCTTTACTGGAGATGCCACATAAGAAAGGAAAAAATGCGGCCAACAAGTAAATGATTAAGCAACAACCAAGTTGGAAAATCATAAGCAAGATCTTAAATATAGTAGGGACAATAATTTGAGGGAATCATTTACAAGTCGTGAAACAAAAGCCCAGAAAAAACATTAATGTGGGGGGCTGAAAGATTTAAGTACCTCCATTATAGATTTTATTACCAGGAAAAATCTTGCATGTATTCTAAATTTTGTATTAAGTATTTGGGAAAGGACCAAAATAATCAGTGTAAATTATGGCATAATAAAATTTCACTGCAAGAAACTCCTACAAGGTTGTCTTTTCATGTAAGGCCCATTGTATATACTTTCATTTGTGTTAGTACAATTGTAGGTTATGCTACCTCTAGCGTATGAAATAATAACTAATCAGTATTGAGAATCTTTTGTGGATAAATATAAAGAAACGTGATTGTTTTTTATGAAAGCTGGATTAACAAGACTGGGAGGGATAATTATATATGTTTTGGCTCATCTTGTAGGTCTCTATGGTGTCACGACACTTGTAGGAAAATCCATATAGTGTTTTACTGGATTCAATGACCTGGGAGGATTAAATATATGCACAAAAGCTATACTAAATGGATGCGGTTATGTTGTTCCACCAACGATGTCTCTTCTCTTCATAATGAATGTTTGTGATATAAAAAATTTGTATTGTTAGTTTCTTGCTTTGGTTTCTTAATGCCCAATAATTTGTTGAGTTTCTATGACGTTCGCTAGTAAAATTAAATGACAGGGTAGGCTTGTGGCTTCTATCATCCTTAAGTTCTCATTTCACAAATAGAGATAAGAGGAATGATAGAAGCACAAAATAAGGATGAAACAAACTATTTTTTAAGGATTGGGGCATGAAATAAGTATATGATCATAGAGGTTGACAGGATACGTAGATTATGGAGACAAAATGTACATTAGATAGCTTGTCTGGAAATCTCTCACTTTCCATTTAGAGAATAAGAAAAAAATTCAAAAACTTTACACTATCTTTTAATTGTAAGTTAAGAAGCAAAAAAGTGAAAAAATTGGAAAGCATTGCCAAGTATATGACCGTAGGAGGCCTTCCTCCAAACACATAGGCAAGGAGTAACATGTAATTGATTTCTCGAAATATCCACATCTATAGACAAAGAAAAAATTCCCGGTGGTCATTCTTACCCTTAGAATTATCTGTTACACTTATCTGTCGTACCCCAATGTCTATAGCATCATGGATCTGACCAATCAATCGACAATCCTCAGTATCATGGGTCGTGGATATGAAAATCCTATAGAAGAACGATACATTATTCCTTATAGCGCGATGTAACAAAGGACACTGACTAGCATCATGATTCAAATGACAGATCTCACAATCCAACAGTAATGAGCGTATAGATCTGCGAGGGAAACTATCCTTGGTGTGACCTTCCACTTCACAATTTGTACACCAAATTCCTGAGTGCGTTTCATGGGCTAAATTTGTTGATAGCTTCTCTGATTGCTTTGCTATAGCTGCAATTTGTGCCTCTAAGAATGGACTAACGCCAGTGTCAATGCTCCCAACTTCCTCAGCACACAACGATGCTTCTAGTTTCTCGTGCGGATTAGTGTATGTCTTATGTGACAATTCTTTTTTGAATGGTGTAATCAATCCACCAACGAACCATTGTGCATGTTGGCTTGTGTGAATATGATAAGACAAATTAGATAGAAGTGTCTTAAAATGGGCATCACACTCATGTACACTCTCAGTAGTGCCTTGCTTGATATCTTTAAGCGCGTTGATACTCTTCTACTCAAACTTCGGGATATAGAACTCTTTTAAGAAAGCATCCTTCAATGCTACATAATCTACGCTAGTTTTATCAGGTTTAAACTTCCTATACCAGCTGTATGCACATCCTTGTAATGTAGTAGCAAATTGACTTTCCTTATGCTCAAAAGCCATGATCCCTTTCGCGTGTCATAAGATTTCACACATGCACATGTTTGGCAACATCTTTTATACCTCTATATTTCGAGAGACGAAGAGACATCTCCATATATATATTTTGTGGTTGCTACAGGCCTTGACTACCTAATCTAGACCCTCCTGTGTTTCCTCTGCCTCAAGAACCACCAAATCAACCGGAACTAGAACCACCTATACCTCTTGATCCTCCACCTATAGCTGGAATAAGATTTGTAGATGTACTCCACTTTTCTTCGATAGTAGTACTATACTGAACCCCTACAGTCTGTGACGTAGTTCCACTTCCAGAGGTGATTCCAACATTCTGTGTGCTCACGTTCTATGTGGATGATGTGCCTAAGAATGTTCCTCCAAATATCATTGAAGTCGTTTGTCTTGCCATTGATGTACTTCCTGCCTGACTTACTCCTGCTCTCCTACTTCCCAAGTTAGCGTGCTAGTTACTTATCGTACTAGATACTAGAAAACTAAGCGCAAGGGCTAGGTCACCAGGTGGATTAAGATGCGCCCAACGCCCAGGTATTCTCTGCTAGCGCACTTTTGTGTGAGGCCAAGGGGGATCTCTGTCATGTTTTCCAAGATGGGGGATTTCCTGATGCTCTGAATCCACGTCTTTTACGTGAGCTTTAAATCCTTCATGAGCCATCTCTCTCCTCAACACCATACTTTCTACAACAAAACACTACTTATCTATCTCCCTCTCACGTGCCTCATTATACTTAAGCCGCCTTTCCTCTCTCTGCCACTAGGTCTACCATCTTTCACCAAACTTGTTCCTGCCCTCGTGTGTGGTGAAGTTTAGTTGGCCATTGGTTTATTTTCCAGGTTCAAAGTTACCATCAAGATATTGATCGCCAGTGGAATACCTTGCAGATATACTCCTTTAGTTTACTGCAAAAACTGGAATTCAGCTACCTTCGGGCAAGAGTACGTCGAAATTGAATATTCCAAAATATAACTATTTAGAACACCATGAAACCACGTATTCATAGCGCGAGTCTAGATCAGATCAGCATCATAAAGGGCTTGAATTTCTTCCTGTGTCCAGACAAGTGCGCGATACCTCCAATTCTACTTAGATGCATAAGCAATCAGCCACTCATATAATTCTACTGGAAATATGGTGAAAAATCTCTCATATATGTTGTCATACAAATTTTTTTCTAGCCAAGTACGTGCGTTAAACTCAGATCCACTACTGAACCATCGTGCATATTCTTCCTCCAGGTCATGTATCCACTTCTCAATACTTGCTAGAGTTTGTAATGCCCCGTTTGGCAGTAAACCCTTTTCGAAGGTTGATTGGGCTAGTAACTTTCCTTGAAGCCATTTCCATCCTGCTCCTATTCGTTGTCGAGCCAAGGACTTTAACCCATCGACAAGGGTTGATGAGTTCGGACGTTTGGTTTATTATCGCTTGGGGTTCAGTTTTGTTATGAGTTGGGATAGAACCCACTGTTAGTTGCAGAGAATTAAAAGACTGAGGTTTTTCGACTTGCTTTAGCCCAATGAATAAACTTGTTACTGAGTTACTGTTGGAGATGTTCTGGTGACTCTGGTAAATTTGGATTATATACACTCTTTTTTTTTTTAAGTATCTGTTGTTGCGTACTTCATTTACATGGGATTATATTTTAAAAATAAAATACCCAGAAGACATGGGTGTAGAACGATATATGTATTTTTACACTAGTAAATTGAATCCTTAGATTCGAGTGTGTGGCTTCAGTTCACATTATGCAATTTTTGTGTGGCATGCACCCAATCGGCATTGGTCTAAATGATAATCTGGGTGTACGAGTTAGTTGTTTGCGTGGTGGATGTTGACTCACCCTTGTGAAATAGTTGTTTAATGGCCATGTGCTTGGTCCATGATACATTAAGAAGCAAAATATAGGTGTGTGGCGCAGGTTGGAGGGGACGTGGTTTTAAAGTCAAATTCCATCTGTTTGTGCCCAAGGACCTACTGTCCCTCACCCCCCTTCCTACCTTCTAGACCTGGTACGTGGCCATCCCCCACTGGCCTTACCTCTGCCAGCCTCCCCACCTCCTTTAATTCCTTTGATTTGCAAATTTCTTGCGCCCTATGCTACCTGCTCCCTTTGACATGTTCTGGCCGCGTGAACAAGGAGGATTGTTTTGTTGGGATTTGAGATGCAATGGCGTGGAAACCCCAGTCCAATGGAGTCGTAGGCTTTTAGAAGCTCTTCTTTTTTTGTTCCTCTCCTTGCCATGGCTACACAGGCTATTTTTGCAACGATTTTCCAGCTGACGGGTCATGTTTAGAATAGGAGCCGAATGTTTTGTTGTTAATGCTTTCAATGGTTGCAGCCGCCTGTTCCTTCCTCCCTGCTCGTGAAGTTCAGAGTGAGTTAGTGCGACAGCTGCCGCAGGGCGATCCCAAGGAGCTGTTGGTGTTGATCCTACTGTTCTGGTTGCACGCGACCACAGTTGTGATTAGTTGTTGCAAAATCTTGCAGCTGTAGTAGAAGAACGAGATAAAGTTTTAGTTGAGCTGTCTTGCCTTTTCATTTTGGGAAAGTCGCTTCCGTCCAGGTGGTGAATTTAACATGGAGGAAACTCGATCAAATCTTGAAGGTAGTTTTAGGGTTTTGAGTAATCTTTCAAAGCTGCACCGGATTTTTGAAATCACAAAAGGAACTAAACTTTCGAAGTTCAGTGGTAAGGATGTTGAATACTTTTCTCAGTGGTTGAGCAAGCAGTATGAGTTGTCTTTTTTTTTTTTGTGCAGAGTTTATGTTTTGAGGTTTTCAACAAATTGGTTAATCAAACATGAAGGAGATCCTCAATGTGCTCAAAGCCTTTTCAAAACACAAAAAAAAAACCAGTAACAGAGGTCTGTATCAGTTATTCAAGAAACCAGGTAAAAGTTGAGTCTATAACAGCTTAAAGAAGATGCTAAAGCTCTGGAATCTTGCATAATGGAAACATTATCTTCTTGAAGTTTGAATCACAGTCGGGTAGACACTAAAGACAGGTATATCTCAATAATGGGAAGTAAATGTTGTTCACGCTTCTAAATTCAAACTTGGGTCAGTGTTAGAGAAGCTGATGAGTCTCTATTGAGCTCTAATTCCTCAAACATGCTCCTAGCTCGATGAAGAAGTGCAAAAGATAGTTCTTGTCTTTTGACATTCCTGTCTCTTGAACTTGCTAGGAAAGGTGAACTGTGACAGTGAGGGTGTTACCAGCAGACCTGATGAAATTTATTTACAAAGAGTCTCTATTGAGATCTTACTTGTTGTACGATGTAACTCATGGAAGAGAACCTCATAGAGGCCGATCTGTTTCATATCATAATATTCATGAAACACAATTTGCTCTGCTATTATATGAGCTTCTTCAACGTGTCACCAAGTTGGCAGGCATAAAGTTTTCTGTTGGAATAATCACACCTTACAGGCTGTAGCTGAAATGTTTGCACCAAGTGTTTGATGTTGTCCTCAATCTGATGAAGGAAAAGGTTTTTTGATCATCACGGTAGATACCTACCAGAGCCAGGAGTGTGATGTAATTAGTATATCTCGTGTCCGAGCTTCAAATCATGGGGTTGGTCTGTAGCTGTTTTTCACCGCGTGAATGTGGCGCTAGCACGAGCTCACAGAGCACTTTGGGTTAAGGGCAAGCAGTGGCATTGAAACAATCATATGCATATGGAGATGGCGTTTTAAACCAGGCATGTTAAACCTGCCCTTGCAATCTTCTGCTACCCTTTTATTATGTCATGAATCGAATGTCATTTTATTTCTTTTATCTGTTATGGCATTTAGAATGGGCTTCTGCTTTTTCCTTATGAATCGACCCTGATTGAAGGAAAGGAAGGACTGTTGAGAGTTGTTTGTTTTTCATACCCTGGTAGCAACTGTGATAGCATGTATACACTCCTTTCTGCCTCGTTTTTTATTTTTGAAATAAAAGAGTAACTGCCATGTGATAGCAAAATAATGGTTGACGTTTTATACTGTGTGTTAGATCTTTAACCTGGGTGTTTCTTGCTTAATTCTTAAAATTTGGGTGATGTTTAGAGACAATAGTGAACAATGGCCATTGAGTTCGATTTCTAAACCAGCAGTAGCAGATATAAACTTGAGCCATGAATAATGTTAGTGGATATTTGTAGATTTGTCGACTCATGGCTAGTTTTAGGCTAAATGTTTGTTTGTGTCTTGGTAAAAGCTTTTCTTGGGCTGAATCTGTGTGTAGACCTCGCATAGTGAGCATGATGTTTTCTTAGAGGCCTACATGAGTGAAATTTTGACTGCTCAATACAGATCCTGTGACGTGAGTCACTGTATCATAAGATAAAAGAGTTCAATCGAACTCTGTAGTGGCAGATGCTTTCTTTGGAGCGACTATGAGGATAGGTCGAGTAGACTGTCGTGAAATAGATGGGTGTGCCCAAGCTATTCATATGTTGGTTTAGAGATGGAAGAGAAGAATTAGTTCGCAGGAAGAGTATTTTGCCTTGTATTCCTCCTTCGCTGACTGTAAACCTTGTGATTGATGACTCGAGTTGGGTCACGGTCAGAGGATCTTGTGTCGATTCACTTATGTTTTCAACAGACTATCCCTTTCTTGTTTAAATTCAAGTATCGAATGAATTGGGTTTCGATTAAATCCAATATGTAGCTTAGCAAACCTTCAATAATTCAGGTAGGGATTTTATGAGTAAGTGTTGACTAAGGCATGTATGAAAATAGAATGGTTATCTTACTTCGAATTGGGTTAGACTTGTATGAAAATAGAAAAGTTAGGAATCGACTCAGTTACATACTTTGTGAGCTAAGTCCTTAACTCTTACAATGATCATACGAGGGGTGGATTACGGGTTTATTACTGATTATGTGATGTAAGATAATAACAAACTTTGGTGAAAAGAATTCTTCTTGATCCTTGCCTGTGTAATCTAACTATAGTTGTTGAATGTAATTTAGTTGGATAGAATCTAATTTATTTAACTTCTTGAAGAAAAATAATTAGGTTCGGTGAGAATTACTTGGTATGTTGAATCTTCAGATTCAGTTATTGTGTTGTGAGTATTATATGTATGTTGGTTTATTCAGTCGAGTGAAGTTAACTTTAACCTTTGACTGATTTGTGTTCTTATATGGTTGGGGCCTTTATTCTTCCTAAAACATGGATGTGTGTTAATGCAGTCTTGTTACCAAGCAATTTTGAATATGTTAAGTCACTTGACTGCTCTTTATCCTTTTGGTTAATAATAATAGAATGATGTTTGGGTGTTAGATTTCAATCACGTAATCCATAGGATTACATGACTGAAATCTCAATACTCTCAGCCTTGTTGTCTTCACCAATAAGGTCTCACCTTGGTTGTCTTTGGAATATCTCTCTCACTTGAATATTGGGATTCCTCCTTGTTGGCTGGTATAAATCTCTTCATCTTGTGAAACATATTGATTAGTGGTTTGTGATTTGATCCATTCTTGAGTTTAGAATTTTACTTTCATGATATTATAAAATGTTAGCTTACTGTTGCAATGGGTAGTCTTAACATGCTCAGTTCTAGCGAACTGACTCTAGTTAATATTTGTGCAGATGGATTATGCGAGTAGACTAGAGGAAAAGAGTGTTAAAGGTTCATCTGTACAATTTATGAAGTTCCTTGTAAAAATGTCCAATGTGTTGTATATTGTGTAACATTGCTTGTAAAGAGAGTTTATATGACCTCTTGCCTGGAATTGTTCGGAGAATTACGTGAAGTAGTAGTTTTGTCCTTTTTTGTGTTTTGGCTAGTAACTCCTCTTAGTGAGAAATAATATTCAATCTCTTCACTGGCATAAGCATTGTAAAACTATGATCTTGAGAATTAAGTGATAATTTAAATCTTTCTAAGACTTTGTATTGATGGGTTATATGTAAGCTTTAATGGGGTGGCTTTTCCTTACAGAAGTTACCTAAAAGTTTTATTCAAAGAAATATGTTGTCGTTTAGATCCCCTTGTAAACAAACAATACCTTAAGTAATCAAGAGTGAGACCATCCTTGCAAAGTAATTTTTTTGATAGCGTGTTATCCCTAACTGAACTAGTAAATACTATTATTTTGGTGAACGCTAAAGACAAGTTTAATGGAAAACAATGGTTAGATTCTAATAAATTTAACAAGTAAGAGAAGAAAGTTTTGAAACCACTCAATTTATCTCTCATCCTATTTAAAAGTAAGTAGCTTCCTCTTGATAAGCTCTTTCGGTGAAGCCTAGGTAAGAGCGCTATTTAACTACGTATAAAACCTCAAGCTTCAATTAAACCTCAGTAAGAACTAATGACGTCTTAAGGGTGAACTCATTTGACCTTCTTCCTTTAACTTTATCCAGGGTACCTTGTAATTTTCTCTTAAGTTTGTTGAGCGTGAACCGATGTGGTCATAAGGGCATGAACGAGTTCCAATAACGTAAGTGTGAGTAGATGGCCCTGTGGAATTAAATTACCATCTCTATCAAATAAATATATAAAACAAATAATTGTTATAAAGGAGAAGACTTTAAGTGAACTACTGTACAATGTATAAGAACATAACTCAATTGGTAAGATGTTTTATGTGAATCATATATTGAACCCTTTTGAAAACTTAAGTCATGAGTTAAAGGGTGTCTTATCAAAATAAATAACCACTAATCATTTCTGACTGTGGCTTGCCCTAGCTGTGAGAGTGTCTTGTGGTTGGGCTTCTATGTTATTCTGTCCAAAATAAAGAAAAAAAGTATTTTATCCTTTTGGGTGTGAACGTTTCCGTGCTAACCTTGTGGTCATCCCCGTAACAAGTGGTTCCCAGAGTTGGTTGTAACTTTGTGACGACATGTTGTGTCGGGTTTTGTGTCGAAGTAAGTCAAAAAAAAAAATCCTATCTTTTACTGTGTTGTGTGTGTGTGTTGGTTATTCGGGTGTCAAAATCATTAACCTATCATCAGTATGTAATAATACATTTCTTAAATTTATTTTCATCAGTATTGGAATTATGATCAATATATTTTTAAGACCAATTGATTGTGAAGGATTCGTAGATAATTTAACAAGTGTTAATTAATATGGTCTATACTGAGTAATGAAGCATCTAATCTTGGAGTTTTCCATGGATTTAAATTCCATTTCACACATCACTATTGTATTTATGATTATTTTAGAGTTCTAGAGGACATTGTGCCCTTGAGTGAGTGATTGATAGTCACAATTTTGTGACACCATCATGTAGGCTCTAGGTCGGAAAATATTTCTATAAGAAACTGGTTTCCAAAGTTGCTCCCATTTCCTAAGATCAGGCACCTTTGATGACTTTTCAACTCTTAGAAAATTAAAAAGCGGGTATTGAATGGGTATTGCCAAATAAAGTGAACTGAATATCCCTGGTGGAAACATTCGACCAGTGATATATGGCATTGTTACGCTCACCATCAAAACAATTTAGGATTTGAAGGTTATGCTACCCATTTGCATAACTACCAAACTAAAAAAAATACAAATGTCAAATTATTGACTCCTTGCATATTTACAAGAAAAAGTGTGAGCATGGTAAGATTTTGGCTTTTGGAGGTCCCGTAGTGTACTTTTGATCTGATCCTATGGCAGGGGAGTTTTGCAGAATGGAGGGGATTTTTGCAGGTAGAGGGAATAGTACTTGTGGCAGCTCGTCATATTTGGGAGAAGTGCGACTAGGGCGCTTGTGAAGACAAATCATCATTTTTTATGGCCTTAATGAGGAACATTTGCTTGTTGTCCCAAAATCGCAACATCGAAAGAGCGAAACAATTATTTGGGCATTTCAGGTACTTTTATCCCAGGAAGATTAGGAGGGATACAACGCAAATACATTTAATGTAGTAAGAAAATTTCCACATTCCACCACCTCTTTAGCATTTTGGTGATCCAAAGATTGGACATGACTAGACCCTTTTATGAGGGTGAAGGTTTTATTACTTTTGATCTGCTGAGCTGGACATGTAGAACCTGATTTTCAACTAAAATAGGGACCTTGGTTTTTTCATTTTGCTACCTTCACTTTCCACCATTGGGATCCTGATATGTAACTCACGATTTTTTATTTGCATACTATCTCGGTTTGGATTATAGAAAATCCAAGGGATCTCTTAAAACCATATTTTGGGCCTGGGAACCATGAGGTTTTTCTAGCTCATTCCATAAGATTGATGGGTATGCTTATTGTTATTGGATCCTACTACAAAATCTAGATTGAGATTCATTTTTTGTAGTCATGTAAAAATCATAAATGTCTCGTAACTCAAAGTTCCAAAGTGTCTTATACTTTTTACATTCCTCTAAGGTTTTGTACCATTACAATGATTTTCAATCTAATTGATGGTAAAGAGCTCCAAGTCTTTGTTGCAATAAATGCAATCTTTCTGAGATATGAAATGGAGCTGCGAACACAAAGGGCCTATTAAACCAACGAGTGTTTAAGTTCAACTATCTCTAAGGAGATAATATGTACTGGAATCTTCTTTTGAATTAAGGAGGAACTTTGCATGGCAAGATTCAGGAATATCATGAGGAACATGAATCTGAGAGTCTACTAAAGTTGTGTCACTTGCGGTGCATAAGTAAATGTTATGGACTATTGAATACTAGGAAAGGTGCTTCAGTAGATGTTTGTGGAGGATAACTGGTATGGTGAATTCCATTAATACATAGAGAGATGGGACGATTAGGATGGTTGCCAAAACGTGACTTTTAGTGGGGTAAGCTGTAGTCTAGATGAATTGTACTGGTTATAGCTTTGGATTCTAGTCCTGTCTATTGGGAAGGGAGTTGGAAATTTGGTATTTAAAACACGTCAGGGATATTAATGATCCCTAGGTTTCTGGGTGAGTTGGGTGGATCTCTTTGCCACCGTTGCAATGTGAGACAGGCTGATGTAGATAGGTCTTAGGAATCAGCGATTTATCTAGAGTCACCAAAAAATGTCTATTCATCTCTTAAAATAAGTTAATGCAGCTTATTGCTCTCATGGAAATTGATGTGGGCTTGATGAAGGTCCAACAAAAATGTCATCCATAATACTCAGATCGGGTGATCCAATCAGGTGTCAGGTCCAGTGTCTGAGTGTGGATCGAGTACAATTCTCTATTATCTCTAAAAAACTACACCTTTGTATGAGAGATGACTAGTGCAGGTGTTCTAATCTTCCTCGTGGATATCTCTACTTTGGTAGATACAATGGAAACATCTAAGGTCTATGGGTATACCTATTTTTTGAGGTGAGTCTCAGGTGTCAAGGTTTGGTTCCTATTTTGATATATCCTAAACTAATTATTTAGGGTTTATCGTGCGTAAAAAGATGACTACAAATTGAATTGAAAAACTGGAGTGATACACCAAACATTGTTGAGGGATTTGAATAGAGTATATGCACAATCGAAAATTGAGATATGGATTCTTGGATGAATAAACCAATAGTTTTTCAGTAGAATAATCAGTAAAAATACTTGATTTGTTGAGGGAATGAATCATAACAATACATCAATAAGATAAATATACACACTAATATCATGTAGAAATTACTAGATTTGTAGCAGGGTAAGGTGATTAATCAGGGAATTTGAAATTCACATGATTTAATAATACATACAAACCGCTGCAAATAATTGGAAACGTAGAAAATCAATTCTCATTCAAAGGAAAAAAAATTAGCAAATTCTTCTTCAACACTCTTATGTCAAAAAATTCCTCCTTTTTTCCTTGTAATTGCACACAATATATAATAAGATTATCCATCCCATCCCATCCTAAAAAATAGACTCAAATGTGTATTCTCCTATATATCCTAATTTTCATCTCTTCATTATGAATAAATAACAGGAATCAAAATAAGACATGTGGATTATAATGAGGCATTAATAGCCTTTAGTTACAAAAATAAATCCCAGTTAAAAACTGTAGTTGATTGATTTATTTTAAAATAAAATCTCGCATGAGATAACTTGGATAATAATATTCCTTTCTTGATTGAGTAAGTCTTATCCAATCTGCATGTAATATATTTCTTCTTCTCCTTGATGTGACACTTGCGAACTTGATACACTTGCAATGATAAATTTAGGTATTCTTTAATTCTGCCCTCTTAGATGCACATGCAAAAATTAATCTCCCTGTGTGAGCAAAAATAATTCTTTTATTTTCCACACTTTGCAAAATTTCACCCAATATGTGGGGACCACTTGCAAGCTCTGATGTTGACATTTGTTTGTTTTTTTTGTTATTCTGTCTTCTAGTGCATGACATGCCAAAGATATCCTTATGCAAGCAAAAATAATGCCTTTATCCCATCCTTAGCATAATGATTCATGTTTACCATGTGGGGACCACATGTCCATGTGTAGGACTCTTGTTTTTGTAGCCTCTTGAGATCACTTGTGCATATGTAATAATAGAAACTTCTCCCTTTGTATGGGATCTCCTTAGCAGAGTTTGAGGTATACTTTGGAAAGTTTAAGGTACATACTTCCAACCTTGGCATTAACATCTATCTTGACCATATTACTTGGCCACCTCCATACTATAGTCAATCTATGGTGACATTCGGTCTTTGAATAATCATTATTACCACCTTGGTGATTAACCAACGTCATGACTCTTATGATAGTCGACATCATAAAATTCTTGGACTTCCAAAAATTTGAATGTAGTAATAGTTCAGATTATTGGGTCTAGCTCCCTCTGAGATCATACATATTATAATGTTGTTGGATCTCTTAATAAACATGACATGCAGTTACTTTGACTGGGACCTTAGAAAAGTTGAGCAAATTATTTAAAATCATTGGAGTTGGTCCCCTTCTTACAATGACTCAACCCTTTATGATCCTTTGTTGGTGATCTACCTCAACCGTAATTAGGGTTTCATCATTGTTTGACACGTTTGTACTCTCTGACTGTGGTAGAGTTCGAAGCAACTATGATCCCGGTTGGATTTTTTTTCATGGAAATTGGTGAATGATTCTTGATCATTGATCTTTGTATCTTCGTGATCCTCACCGTTGATGCTTAACCCCTGATGATTTGGAGAAAGTGGTTGACTTTGGAGGAGGCAAAATGCATCGAACCCTATCATTTTTCATTTGATGTTGAGCTCCGCGAGCTAGAGGAAATTTGCTAAAAAAATTCACGGCTGTTATTCTTTTTTATGCTAAAACTTGATTCCTTGCTCTTCGATGGTGCTCTGTTTTGTATAGAAACTCTATGATATTTGGAATTCTGGTTCGAGAGCTTTCTGTTTTAGATGAGATTTTCAATGTCTTTTCTTTCTACTTCTAATGCTCAAAATATGTTTTTTATTTGTCGAAGGATTGGCCACTACTAACATACTTTAAGGCTCATATCTTCTTAAGCTCTATTTGAATTGACGAACTGTGAGTTGCTTTGCTAAGGATGAATTCACTTTTGTTTCCTTCGGGCCATTTTATGGGTTTTCTGAGCACGACATTCATGTTTTCAACTGATGGGTATTTTGATTTATAGCTCGCAAGGGTTTCTTTTGAACAATGTAGGCTCAGATTTACTCCTTGAGCTCTAATTTTTTGGGTAAGTGTATACTTTGAGCTCTTTGACGTTTCAACTACCCGTTTCCCTTGTAAAAATAGGATTTGTACTTTGTATTCCCTGATTCATGCATTAAGTTGTTATAATTTTCCTTGTCTTGGAGCTCTGAAATATTGCATTCTAGGTGCTTGATCTTGGAATTCTGAGTTCAATGATGTATAGTGGACATTATCACAATGATTTGAGTTATGTTCTCCCTGTTACTTGACACTGTATTTATCAAACTTTTAAGAAAAGAAGATCTAGGTTTTGTCGAGCTTGTTTCCATTTGATTCACCATATAGAGGGGAAAGTTCTGCTCTGCCTTCCATTGTTGGTGATTTATCTTTGTATTTGTTGTCTTTTATCTGAATTTGCCCTTCTGGGTTGAGCTAGAATCACACAAATATGGTCTAGATCGTTGACTTTCTGAGTTTTCATTTTTGTGAATATGGTGAGTTCTATGTTTTGTGCCTTGAACCACCATCACTTTTGACTTGTAACTCCATATCATGGGAATCTTGGTATATGGATTTTCAGCTGTATTGCTAATTGTATAGCCGTATTGTGAACTCGTCTTCGTTTTTCTCTATTGGCTCTATTTAGAAACTCTTGTGAACTCTAAGCTAGATTGAAGAAGTGGTTTTGTTATTTGGAGATTGGATCTTGCAATTCTAACCGTCGGTTATGGGGTTTAAAAAGATCGTTGTTTTTTAATGCGTTACTTCATCTACTTGTTGGGTCCATCTTGTATAGGTTAATATGTTTGAGCCACTAATGCTACTACTTGCTTCGAAATTTGGGGTTTCTCTGTAAAGCTATTTTTTGGTAGGTCACCTCTGGGTGCTCCATTGTACCTTGACTCTGAGAATGTATATTCATCTTTCTTTTGAACTGGAGTTTGATAACATCATCTTGATTCACTGCTATCTATAGGAGAAGGTAAGCTCAATATTTTTTGTTTTTCTTCTCCTCTGAGATGAGCTTTTAAAGGTTTGAACATTCTTTGGGTGGGCTCAAAACTCTTGTATCTATTTTGAGTTTCAATGTTTTCTCCACATGGCCCCTTATTTGTTTGTACTCTTAAGGGTTGATTGATGCCCATTGATGGCTTTTGTGTATACTTGAAAACAATATACTTCATTACGTAGCCATCACTAGCACTTTCTCTTAAATGGCTTGACCACTGTACACTATCTGATGGCTTAAATGTGCTTCCTTGATGCTCATACTACTGAAAAAAATAAACGATTGCGAAAAGTATTTTATTGATTTGATCTGATAGCTTCCTTTTGAAATTTTGCACTATTAATTGAGCTCTATTTTGAAGTACTTGGCCCCAAATATGGTAAAATTTTTGTAAAAACTTGTTGATAATATAATTTCCCATTGTTTCTCAGCTTCTAGTTGTGATTCAAGTTCAACGGTTGCTTCAGGTATCTGTAATGAATCTAAAAATGTTATTAAGTGAAACAATACTCTTATATTTTGATTCTCTGCTCATTTGTATCTGATCTAGTGGAAGTAGATGTAGTTTTTTCATTTTTGGAAGCTTGCTTTAATTTCTCTGTAATCTATTTGTACTACTGGAGGCCTCTGCTTTTATGAATATTCTTGCTTGATATCTGTACTTATATGCCAATGTTGAATACAACTATATACATGAAAATCTTGCAATCCGTACTTTCTTTCTATAGACTGAAATGAGAAGAAGTTAAGCAACTATCTTGAAAATATGGATGTGTCTCCTTCCACATTGAGCATTTGTTAAGGAAATGAGAAAATACATATCCTTTGTACTGTAGATAAACAATTGTTTGAATGTTGCATTGTAGAAATGTCTCCTTTAAATTTCAAAATCGCTATATAGATTTATCCTCTATTTGGACTTGCTTTAACCTTCATGCCTAACTGAAAAGAAGGATCTTTCAAGTTTCGTAGACTGTGAAGGAAGAATAAATTTTTTTCTTTGGAATTGCACTTTGTCTTGTAATTTCCCTCTTAAGTTAATGATTTGAGAAGTACCTTCAGGTTATAAACTTCCTTCACTTGTACCAGATCTCTAAAGGGATGTAATGAATATTTATTCCTTGTGTCTTCCTTTTCATGGCTCTACTGTGAAACTCCTACTGTACTTTGATTTTAGAGAGCAAATGTAGCTTGTTCTAATTCAAAATTCTTCCTTGAAGATCATGGACTGCAAACTTGTGTTAACTCTTTCCCTAAGTTCTAATCATTTTTTCTACTTGGGAGAAATGCAATACCTTGAATATTGTATTCAATTCACCTTATGAAACTCTCATCAGTCGCTTTGCAGTATTTTCATAATGTAATTTTCTTCCTTGTACAGATGTATAATTACATTATGCTTTTCTCATTTAAAGCTCAACGTCCCATGTACTCAGTACACATAAAATATTGAGAGCTAACATATGCTCCTTTGTTGAATATGATGCTTTAAATTTCATGATTTTCTTTACTTTTGCATGATTTTCCTTTGAAGTCTTGATCATTTTTTATACTATAAGATAAATGAAAACTGTAGATGTAGATGTACTTTTGACTGTAGATGCTATTGAGTAAGTTTCTGGAATTGCTTGATAACTAAAGCTTGTACTATGTAATTTGCACTTGAAATTCATAAGCTATAGTGGCATTTCATAAGTCTGTAACATCATGAATATGGGTGATTGCCTTGATTTTAAAACTAAAGCTTCCCTCTTAGAAAATATCCTCAATCTGCAAAATTTGGAGAAGTGCATCTTCACCGCTTGAAACTCTAGTTAACTAACTTTGTAAATCTCTTATGACCTGAATAAGTATTTACAATTGTATTCTGATCTTGATCAGAAGCTTCATTTCTTCTACTTCTAGTTTTAGAGATCATGACCTATTTTCATTGAATTGATTGGTAACAACCTTGAATACGTGTACTCTTTTACACTGATCACTGAGTAAGGCATGAATGCATTTTCTCATTTTGTCCTTAAAATTGTTAAGTGCTGAAAGTAATTTGTACCTGTACTATGTTTCTTTACTTATGATTTCATGTTCCAATGCCTTACATCCCATAGATCATGTTTTATCTGGGCAGTAACTATATATTTCGATATTCATTTTGTATTTTATACCTGGCTGTAATTTGATGAAAACTAATATTTTATGCTTGCATTTTCCTTTTCCTAAAACAACTCATAACTTCTATCATGTAGATGTCTTAAGCACGTATTTCCTTTCTATAAAATAATAATTTATGTAAAATATTTTTGCTTTTCATCTGCTACCTGTACCTGTACACTTAAGAAAATAGTTAGAAAATATTTAGGCTTTTTGGCCTCTCTTATGTTCCATAGTTTTTCTTTTCTCTTTCTTTTCTGAAATGATTATGGGAATCATGTGTTGATGTAGAATACTGCTCTTATCAATTGTGTATCTGTATATGATGTAACTTATGCTTCTTCTTTTTAGAATTCCATTTGCATGTAGTTAGATAGTACATGGGTACAGATCAAACCCTAATCTCAATATTGATGCCTTATTTTTTTCAAGTACATTATGACTGATAGAAGAGTTGGATAAAAGATGGAGTTGAAGCTTGAAGTGAAGAAGACTAGAAGAGAACCCAAGGCAATGATGAGTTTCTTCTATACTCTTTTGCTTTTATCTTCATGCATATGTACTTCTTTCTTCAGTAGTTATCAGTTACATTCCACGGTTTGTGTGGAAAATATTGTACTTCTTCATGAATAAATAACACTTAATTTTTGTACTTGAGTTGTATACTTCTTTCTGCTTTTAGTTTTATGACATGTATATTGATTTTATAAAAAATAAATAATTCAATCACATAATCAAATGTATTTACATGTAGAAATAATGAGTTTTGAAATACTTGTAACTTTAATAATGAAATTTCTTTCTTGTAAACTTCAATTCTGTTTGATGTTCCCAAATTCAGAATTCCACCTAAACTGTAATTCTCGTCTTCATCAAGGCAATGCATTTGTCCTTCAAGGATTTTGTGTTTCCTTGCTGGAGACGAACATGGAATGACAGTCTATGTGAGGTGTTACATTTTGTAACATCACACATAGCTGCAGATTACATGTAGCTAATCAATTCCTTCAACTGAAAACATAATAAACTGTAATGCATTCCCCTAGTTAGGTCCACTTCATCAATGTCATCCATCGTAACGAAGTTTCAAGTTGCCCATTTTTGCACAAGTGAATTAATTGTCAACAATACCCAAGGTCTTAGAGGTGGAATATGTAAAAGCATAATGCATCATATCTCATAGGATGAAGTTCGTGAGGCAGTTATCTATCTTAGGGAAAAAAATTCCCCTAGGCCAGATTGTTTTCAGATCGGTTTCTTTCAAAAATTGTGGCATATAGGGTGACTAACCTCTTTGGTAGAGTGAAAAGGAAAATTTTTTCTTATTTGGTGGAGTGGGAAGAAAAATGTTTTTCTTTGGGAGATATATGGAGTTGGTATTATGATTTATGTGTACTCATGTGAGTTTGGTTATGTTTTTTGATGTTGAGGATTGATTGCTCCTCATTGATGGTATCATGTTGATTCCATCTTGACACTATGTCACTAATCAAACTATGGTTTCAAGTTGAAAGAAAGAAAACCTTGGATGGAATTGTGGTGGCTCATTGGGAACACATCCACTCTCTGTCTCATAAAAGTATGCAGGGATGATTATGAATTCTATTTTATGCTAGGGGCATGTGTGTGACATGTAATGATGTTGTGTGGTCCTTAGTAGTGGTTATTTCCAAATTTTGGTTGAGTTATTCATGTATTGGATGTGATATAGATCATGAAAGTATGTAGCATGATGCACTCCATGGGTCATTTAGTGTTGTGTTTGAGTTTATGGTGGTATCTAAATGGTCAGTTACTCATCTGGGCACCCATGAACATAAGTCAAGGCGACTTGATTTCCCCTTTAAACTTCATGAAATATGTCAAAGAGTCTTGAGTATCTCTATTCAATACTGTTGTCGAAAAGGAGTTAAAAGATTAATTAAGTAATAATGTAAACTAGAGACTACCAATCATGTGGCAATATTCACATTAAGTGAATTATCACAACCTTGCCTTCTTCCTTGTGGTCAGGATTCAGTAAACAAAGGCGAGTCTTTTCACTAGGTGACACTTGAGTCCTTGATGAGTTTTCGTCCTTTAAAAAAGGTGAGTACCTCTTCTAAATCTTAGATCTTGTGTCACATCAAGGATGATGCTAGGTTATAAGGGGAGGGAGGTGTGCATGCCCCCATTTTTGGCTTCTCCATTGGGACATTTTTCAATGATGGTTAATATATTGAAAAAGAAAATGGTTGGATTAAGAAGATTAAAATTTAAAGAAATAAAGGAAGCTTTTGAATGCATAGGTAGAGGGTAAGGTTGGAGGATAGTGAGATGTGTGAAAGAGGAGTTGAGGTGTGTTCCTCTATGGCAGGAGGTTCCCTCATATGTGATGTCTCATTTTAAGATTTTCTTGATGACAGTGGCCAAATGCATAGTGGGTTTACAAAGGAATTTTACAGTAGAACATAGAGAGATAACACATCTTGAAAAACCTTTTCAGTTGCATGGGATCAGGTTTTCCTTGCCAAAATAGGATGGTACGTTTAGGCACTTAGGAACTATTCGATGATCAAGAGGAATCAACCACGTGAGAACGCTAAGTATGGAGAGTTTATGAAGACTTAGAGGACAGTAATGTGGATCAGGATCATTGTAGCTAAGTGCTTGGAGATGTGAGGCCCTGAGAGCTTAACTACCTATGGTAAAGCATGAGGTTCTATACGTGCTCATGGTATTAAAGAACTTCATTCAATGTTACGTTGGAACTATACTAAATGGAGCTCTGAGCTGTAGTGTCATCCTAAAATAAGTCCCATTTTGAGTTAGATCTAGCCTTGCACACAAATTGGCATTAAATGTGTAACCTCTTAATGATTTCCTCATCTGGAAACTATATAAAGAATTGAGGTTGATCTTGGATTGCGTATCCATGTATTGAAGCAGTTTTCAATGTGTATATGAGAAGGAAATGGAAATAAAAACATGCCACTATTTTGTTCCTGTGGAGATTTGAGAATCAAGATGGTACTAGAAGCTCTTTTCAGGATTTGAGGAGTTCCTCTTCATATCTAGCGTAATGTCTAGCTGTATTGTTATGGATAAATATGATTTGGGGTGAATTTTGTGCTATGTTACAATATAACCTATTTGTACCTGAAGATGTATGACACTCTTAAGACAGAGCGACAACTCAGGTTCACTTTCCGAAGAACATTATTTGGAAGAAAGAAGGCATGCCTGAGGCTAATTATCTTTTGATTTTGAGCTTAGCATCCTTCGGAAAACGTTTGACGTATGAACATTTGATGAAAAGTGACTTTCCTGCAATCCGATATTATTTTTTCATCTGTGAGGATTGGGATGAATCTGGTTTTCATATCTTCCGCTCCACAAACCCATCTGTTGTCCATTCTCAACAATATGGTAGAGAGGGTTGGTTCAATGGATGGTGCTGCAATTGCTTGGCTTGTTCCAATGTTATTGGTCGCCAGGGAGAATCTAAGTTCTCAATGAGCACTGCAAGAAGTGCTCAGGAAGGGTTTACATAATTTTGTTAGGTGTTGAAACTACATGTCAGCTGGTTATTTGGATGCTTATGATAAGGGCATGAATGAGAATTTTTTTCTCTAAAATGGTATCACCAAGATGTCATCTGTGAATAGGAATGTCATGGATGTAGGATCCTGAATCCCTCAATAATAAGGGGTTTGAGGAAATTAGAGTCAAAAGACCATTTGGTATATCTCTTTGGCCACTCTATATGGATGACTTGGCCATGGAATATTGAGCTCTTATCGCATGCTTTGAGGGGTAACCTCGACAATAGAAATTGGAGGTTGTATGCATTTTTAGGGATTGATGCTTGCCAGCCAGTTGATGAGCTGTTGTATATAAATCAATGGGCTATATCTTCTAGGAATGTTGCACCTAGGTATAGTCCTTCATTTTTGTGTATTGTAAACTAAAATAGACCATTGGGACCTAGCCTCATCTTTGATTTATACATAGCATGATTCAAGCCCAAACAATCATTGGAAATATTTAGCTGGGTTGGCTAATGTCCATAATACGGATGGTGTTATGAAACTTAGAATTTTGTGGCAAGTTGGTAGCTTGTTCTGTGGTGGTAAGTGTTTTCGAGGTTAGTAAGGGTCTCGCAAATTTAAAGTTAAGCGGAATCAGCTGCGTTAGTGGTATACTATGAAAGTAATCGATTTGTGATGCAAGTCATGGGTTAGAATATGTCCTAATTTTGGGTGAATGAACTATGGAAATGACGTTTTGGCTCAAGTCTTGTATGTGGAATATAGAAACACTCCATTGGAAATGATTGGTCACAATGTGGCAAGTTTGCAACTAATTGTGACTCACTAGTCGATATGAGCATTAATGAATCAAATTTTTGGAATTCTTTCTTGAGTGCTTATGGTACCCAAGAGATGCAACATTGGAAGATGGATTGAGTGCATGGAAAATTAAGGTTGATCATGTTGTGAGTCAGACTTTTGGCGAGGGCACCCTGTCTATTCTATGTTAGCCCTGTAACAAATCGTACTTACTGTCACGTCATATCGATTTATTTTAGGCATCGGCTCTCCCTTACCTTCAGTGGCTTCCATGAGGATTTTCATATTTTTTGGATTAATTCACGGTTGCGAAATCGCAATAGGAAAATGGCTATAAACCCATAGAGTTATGCATACCATTGGTTATTCTTTTAAACAATGGACTTACAGTGTACAAACAATAAAACTTCACCTCGTGACTTACGCAAATATGAACTACCCTTGGGTTTTCGACCATAGGTCTTTAAACCTCTTCTGAGATGATTTAGAAACTTCCATAACCAAACTGAGGAGGTTGACTAATTGAGTAATTAGTTCATCATTATAAGCTAATGATTAACATCCCTAGGTAATCTGTTGGTCGAAAGAATTGTGATCTTTCAGAGATTGCACAAAACAACCTTCTGGACCCCAGAAAAGAGATTGTCAAGTTTTTTCTATAATACCTTTATTATTCACGTGGAGTCACATCAAGCCTTCATGGATCAGAGCCATTGGTCAACGTGTATTTTTGCTCTTTTCGCCACGTGTTAACTAGAGGAGGGGTTTAGGTGATTACCACCGTGTTTGGAAGAGTTGGTAGAAAGCCAGGGGGTCAAGCTGCCAGTGAAGTGCAAAGTTGGGTTTTGTTTTTGGCTTGCTGTTTTGATCCTTAACAAAGGAATGCTCTATCTGCCTTTGCAAACCTCCGAGATGATTTGAACCTAAAAATTTCCTCTAACCATCAGTTCATGGGAAAACAACACTCTGGATTAGCTTTTTGGAAAAGCGGTTTTTGTAGGCCTTTGGTCACAATTTGACTGAGGTCAAACTAATTTGATTATGACTCAGTGGTTGTGGAAAACTAGGTCACTGATTGTAACCCATTTTCTAGCATCAAGCCTTATTCCGTAGAATCTTCAGTTGATATTATTGAATTATAGGTGATTGTTTTGTAGGAATTGTCTAGTAAGTTTTTTTGAAAATTCATCCATCATGAATTGTCATGGTGCATAATGGAGTGCGGTTTTCTCATCCCTGGGAGCTAAAATTGATGATTGTAAATATTATGCAACTAGTCTAACTGACGGCCGATGACCCCAGAAAACTAGCAACCATTCTCCCTAACTGTTCACCCATTCCGAATTCTACCAGTTCCTATGAGATTATTGACTATATAGGAAATACATGTAAGAGTTTACATCATTGATGTATTTTCCCATCAGAAGATAGTCTCCTGAGCATAATTTCTTAGCATTTCGATGGCTAAAATTCATACGTTTTCGCAACTCATTAGAAAAATCGTAAAAGAGTGTTTAGGACCCTTGTTAGAGATCTGTAAGAACCATCGATAGCAAAAGTTATTGACACTTATAAATAATTGTGTGAAAATCTACTGTTATGACTCGTTTTGAGAAATTCTCCATCTCCCAGTTTGTGCACGAAATATCCTCTTTATAATATCCTTTGTGATCAAAATTGTTCGCTTGTTCTTTGACTTGGGTCGTCAAATCATTGTTTTACCTCCATGCCTCTGGTTCATGAAGAAAATTTAAAAATTGGACTCAAAATGATGTTCTCTTCCTCTTTGTATTTTTCCCGTAGTCGAGAACAATGAGCGTTTCTTTCCCCGTCAAATTTTGCCTCAGCAACCCCAAGTGATACGTGGGTCTCTCTGATTGGATGCGGTTCAGTCATAATTCAAGGCTCAGCAGATGGCTCCACGTGTCGCAACAGCGTAATTTTGAAGGTGGGGCAGAAAGGGCCAATTACCAAATCAGCACTAGATTACCATGTGGTTGGAGTCATTGGAGAGGCAAAGCCATCCATTGAAAAGTCAAAGCGGATGAGTAGGCCATTAGGGGGATTTGAGATTTTGAGCCTCTTTGTAAAAAAGGTGAAAAATTAAAAAGTAACCCGCAACCCCGATCAGGTTATCAGGGAAAAAGTCAAATCTTGAGCCCGTAGGAAAAAAGTCAAAGGTGAAGTCTGTCATTGAAAAGTTAAAGCGGACGAGCGGGCCATCAGGGCAGTTTTGGAAATTTAACCAAATTTCCAAAAGCGAAGTAAAAGTTCTAGAATGCTTCGTGGTTCTGCCAAGGTTTCGGGCCCACCATTGAAAAGTCAAAGTGGAAGAGCGAGCCGGCAGAGGAAATTGAGTTTTTGAACCTTTTTCCAAAAAAGGTTAAAATGTTGGGAAAAGTGCCGCAACCCCGTTTCCAACCAAAACATGCCACATCTCTTAGTCAAATCGAAGCAGCAAGCCGGCAGAGGAAATTGATTTTTTGAGCCGTTTTTCCAAAAAATGTTAAAATATTGAGAAAAGGGTCATGACCCCATTTCTAATCAAAGGGTGCCACGTGCCTGAGTTGAAAAGTCAAAGCGGGTCTGTGGGCCAATTTGTTCCAAATTGCCAAATCTCACAAAAAATCACAAAATGCGAAAGGCTTTCCCCGTAATCGCTCCAATCCCTTCCTGCCACATGGACAACCCAATTTTAGAGTTAGAGGAGCAAATCAAATGGTCTATATTTAAATTGGTAAATCGAATGTAATGGTTGCTTTGCAAGATCTAGTTTTTAACCCGCCATGAGCGTTTTCTTCACAACAGAGGAATTTGAAAAAGTGTTGAGGATTTGTGAAGTTGTAACGTTTTCTTGTGAAGAATATAATGGCTTCTCGAGCCATTCTAAATGGCCGGCGATTGATTTCAAAAAGACCAGAGTGCTCTGTACCTAAAAAAGAAAAAAATGCCATACTTCTTCTATTTTCTCTTCTTCCTCAAATTTCTTCCATTCTCAAGCTATGTGCAAACTCTGCTCGATCTTCAATAATAAAAGAAGGAATTTTTACCTCTTTGATAAAGGAATTAATTGGTACTTTGTGACCAATGAGTTTCATTCGGTCTTGTAGCTTCTCCTGCGGATTTGTTTTTCTTTTGACTATGAATGCATGTAAATGAAATTTCTAATTAATGTGTGTGGGCATCTAATATTCTACTCACAACATTAATTTTCTCCTGCCTCCATTTCCACTCCCCTTTCCCTTTCCAAGACAAAGTTTCTTCTCTAGCGAGACATTGTTAGCTTTGCCACAGAGTCAGTGGAGTGCCCTCATTGTATCTCTGGTTGAAAGGCCACCATTGAAACCCATATTTCATGCATACACCTGCAGAAGTTGCACCGTTCAAGTAGAGGGACTTATATTCCCATAGCGTTGGCTTGGAACTCGCCAATTTGTCCACAAGACAATTTTTCTCACCAACAGTTTTTGGCGTCCATAGTGGGGCAGATTTTGCAGCATCTGCACCTAAAGATGACCTCACGGTCATAAAATACAAAAAAAAAAATTCTGGAAGAAAATTTTATGAAGATTGAATAGTCACACAAACTACATGGATGTAAATCATGGCTATTTTGGGAAATCCTCCTGTTGGGAGACCTGATTTACTCTTTCACATCCAAGAAAACATTTTTTCTGATCTGAAAGAAGCTATTTGGCATAATAGACAAGGTGTTAATCAATACTTCATTGCCATAAGGATTCTAGACCTGGAAGAGGAACGTGTTGTCGAATTGGAAAGGTAAAGACAAATTCCAGCACCCCAAAGAAGAGCATAAAGTTTCAAGCTAGCTGATAGAAGATACACCCGGTAACTGAGGCAAGAGGACAAATTGATCCCAAACTCGAAAAGCTTGAAAGAGAGGCAGTTGCTGAAGAGGATATAAGGTCTCAACTTGAAGAAATAGAAAGACTCCAAATTGAAGCAGAAGAAAGAGAAACAACAAAAGCAGCCTTAGCAAGACTAGAGGATCGAAACAGGAATAGAATGGGTGATCATGAGCGTGAGGTACGTAGGACTGACGTACCATGGGGAAGAAATACTGGTCCACTTGCTATTCCACAACCACTTCATGACCTCCCAAAAGGCTCAAGAAATAACTTCCCAAAATTCAAAGGGGATGGTTCTCATCTCCCTGAAGAACATGTAGCAGCATTCATCACTGCTTGTGGAGTGTTAGGAGTTGAAGATGAAGATGTTTCAATTAGGATCTTTGTGGAGTCACTCCAAGAAATTTTTTTTGAATGGTTCTACATGTTTCCCTTAAGATTTGTCACATGCTGGGAAGATATAAGAAGTGCATTTGAACATAGGTTCAAGAGCACAGAAGATTGTCAGGATCTGCTGGTCCAATTGGTTCAGATGAAGGAGACCTCTGAATCAATGAGATATTTTGTAGAAAGGTATGATAGGTTGATAAGAAGGATCCCAAAAGATGTGTACCCTCTGAAAACAACTTGAAAAGGTTCTTCATTAATGCCTTGCCACCAGAAGTTGATTTCTTCCTCATAAGAGCCCAACCAAGAACATTAAGGGAAGGTAAAGACTTTGCAATTGAAACTGATGATGATCTAATTATTTTTGACAAAGTGAAAGGACCAAATGGGAAACAAAAAGGTCAGAGTTCAAATTCAGACACCACTGATCTAATGTTCCAAAAAATGGCAAATGACCTAGTTACTTTGAAGAAACAACTGTCACAAATCACAATGAGGATTGCTCCAAGGAGACCAAATCTTCCTAATAGACCAAGAATTGATCCTCCCCCTCGTAGGCTTGCTCTTGAAGCACCATTGGTAAATGCCATCTGTGACACTAGAGAATTAGAAGAAGGAACAAACATTGAGGAAATCGAAGAAGAAAGCATGGATGACTGTGAAAACTATCTTGAAATTGAAAATGTTGGTTCACACAATTGCATGATTGAATACGTTGATGATGAGGAAGGAGATGAATAAGCTCCAAGTTTTTCATGTTCTTTTTTGACTCGTGCACAATCCAAGAATGGTTTTTCAGCCTCAACAATTACAACTGAGAGTAGGAAGAACAAATAAGATAGCTCTCCAAAGCCTCCACTACACAAGATCATCAACAGGGTATCACGATTACCACTTTCCATGGAATCAACTAAAAAGAAATCAAATTCACCAGTTGTCAAGGATCACACTGTTGTGCCAAGTAAATTATCTGATTCTTCTCCCAACTCAAAAGTTGTTAAGAGAAATTCTCTTCTAAATGTTGGTTCTGTAAGAACATCTAAATTTCAATCCAATGCTACACTCCCGCCACCTTCTAAGCCAATTTCTACATTTGAAAAGGAGAACCCAACACCAAACATAACAACACATCTGCCATTTAAGTCCTCATCCGCTGCTGGAACCTCTTCCTCATCTACCATAACTTCATTTGACTTTGTAGAGCATGCTAGCAAAACCAAAGTCTAGCTCTCTAAAATTGAATACCTACAAACACATCATGCCCAATTTGACAGATTCATCAAGGAAATCATGAGTGGTAACTCTACATCCCCAATCTCTAATTCTAAAGGCTTACTTCCCACACCATCCACTCCATTTTCTCAAAATATGCTAGCCCTCAGTGCCTCCACCACCAACAAAGTTGAGCCTTTTTACTTGCCACTTCTCATCAAAGGTTTTCAGCTAAACAATTGCATTATAGATTCTCGAGCCTCGGATAATGTGATGCCAATAAAATTTGCAAATGCTCTTGGCCTCACTTTGCCACAGGTAAATGGCACATGCTACTCAATGGAATCTGTTGGTACTCAAATTTGATCTCCTTCAAAGGCCGAGCAACATCATGGACCTGACATGATGCTCAGAGGTAGATAGATGATCATGTATGTCATTTTGTAGCCGGGGAAGCAATCTATCTGACTTTTAGGAACCCAGGCTTTGAAGAGGAGTGGGTAGCACCTTAAGAGTATTTGACCTATCCTCACTACTTTATGGTTGTGTCTTTCAACCAAGGAGAGAAAAACTTTTGTAACCTGTTACAAAAGGAGGAGATGGAGATATCCTTCCTAATGAAGTTTTTTAGGAGACCTTGAAGAAAATATGATCAATGCAACAAAATCTAACTCTCACGAGTTGTCACTCTAGATAGTGGAGATATTCTCTAGGAAAGGTTAAGGCTACTAAAGACATTTGGAATCCTGATTGTTTCTGCATGTTTTGGTAGTAAAATTTATGCATTTGTGTACACACATGACAAACAGGGGTAGTATGGGTAGGGTTAGTTGTTTTTAAATAACTTTTGGTGGGATGTGAGGTAGAATGAACTTGATTTGTCAAATCTCTGAGATCTCTTACAAAATGGAAAGTCTAGACAACATAGTACTTCAGAATAGCTAAAATATTCCTTTAACTAGAATATACTTCAATGGAGGCCTAGACTAGCACTTTTTCACATAATCTATGAGATTCTAACTCGAAGGCTTGAGTTAAAAGACCTGATAAAACATCAAAACCTAAGATCAATCACGCTTGAGGTACACCCAGAGGCTTACAAACAATATCTGTTAAAAAATGAAATAAAAGTGATTTTAAATCGTTTATTTCACCCCCAAATGAAAGCTCTTCTGAGAAATGAGATTGCAGATGCCACTAAAATGTCACAAGGATTGAGACATGTGTGATTAAGACAAATTTTGATACAAAATTGGAACAAGAATAAGAAAAACTATTTTCAGACATTCAGAAATGAAACAAACACATTTCACTCAAGATCAACATAGAATAACTCGAAGTGGATTAAATTTATTAGCAAGGGAAATTTTCTAGATCAATCTTAGATCTTGTCAATGGTTGTACACTTGTAACCACCTTGACACGATCAAAATTAATACAAAAGAGATATACAGGGTTCTCAAAATACATGCTTTGTCAAATTTTCCTCTTAGGAATTTTCTTCGACCTCTAACACTCCAACCATTTGCATGAAAAAATTGTGCCATTTATAACATTTACAACAGAGCTCCTTCTTCCCCAAAAGACAAAAACATTTAATGTGCTAGTGCTCACCATGATCTCGATCACAATTCCCAGAATTAGATCTGTAAAAGTTGTCAAGTGCTCATGGGGCAGATCTCTTCGAAAATCTCAGCATTCAACTCCTTCATCTAGTAGAACACTCCTCCTTCAACTCGCCAACCACTTCCGCCCTGAATTTTTCAAATCTGGTTCCTTGCGTGTTCGGGAGAAGAAAAATGGAAAATTAGATCGAGCCTGATAGTCATACCATTTTAATGGCGAAATATGTCTCCAGATCTCTCTCACCAAACTTAGATATCAAAATTAACTCCCCTCTCTGTTTGGTGTGTAGGAAATACCAATAAATCATGAAGACTCGCACTTCCAGGCGTGTTTCAATAAAAATGGAGGGAAAATTAGATTAAGACTCACAGTTGCCGTTGATCTTTACTTTGAATTTCGGTCATCCATGTGGAAGACTAAACTTTAAAACAGGCTCGGGGGTATCCTTTGACTTTTCAAATTGCCACGTGTCACAATGGCACATCTTGAGATGATCCCCAAAACTTGAGACCTTGAATGAGCGCGGGATCACCACATGTCATTATGGCGCAACTCAAAAAACTTAAGGCTTCCAAAATGATTTGGTGGGGGCACGCTTCCATTTTAGAATTTTACTCCATTTTGTCAAAGGGGCAATACATCCAACTTACCTCCGAAGGCCCGCATCTTCGCCATTAGCTTTGCCACGTGTCCTCCTGCGGGGTCAAAGTGACACTTTTTCCCTCCCTCTTAAATTTGATCCAATCAGAGCCTGGCGGGGCCATGGGGCGGGTTAAAACGTTTTACCAAAGTAGCCAAAAAGAACAAGTACAAAAAGTGTAACACCCAGTAGAAACTACTCGCACAAGACCAAAATACAACCCGGGTTTAGAGATAGAAAAATTATGAAATAATTTTTTATTTATTTATTATTAGGTTCAGGTTAAAAGAGGGCAGTTGCGAGGTGTCGGAGATGTTCATCGATCTATTAAGATCGCCTCAAATTCAACTCCAATACTGTATCTTCGTTTTTTTCCCCAACAAGGTTCTAAAGTTTTATTTAAGAGACTTCATTAGCCTTTCAACAAGACTCCATTAATCCCGGTTGGATTAAATTATTTAAGGACCCTTAATTAAATATTAAAATTTAATAATGCAAAGACCTAAAGTCTTGTAGTCCAAGGTCATACAAATAAAATAGTTAATTACTTGCTTAGAGGGTCAAGTGTGCACAACTTTTGCTAAATTTCTCCCCCCCCCCCCCCCCTCCCCCCCTTTTATTTCCATTTATTTTTTTATTTTTTATTTTTATTTCCCACCAAAAGAAACCCATCACTTAAGTGGTGTAGGATATATCCTCCACCATTGGATCTATTATTTCCCCACCCTTAGATCTAGGTTGGGCAAGGAAACCCTAGAAATCCTTATGGATTGCCTTATGTTTTTATCCTTTTATTTATTTTCCTTCCTACACCCAAAGCTCTCATTTCATTTTTATTTTTATTTATTTTTTACTTGCAGGTTAAGGGAGAAGGAGGAAGGAGGTCAATCTATGGAGGCCATTACAGCCATGGGAACTTTTCTCAAACAATTTTTTTTGGCTCAGAGCTTTAATGGAGGAGTTTTTTTTTTGTAGATCTGGTCTGGTTTGAGTTGTTTGGTTGCCCCAAACCCTATGCTCACAGATTCAGTGTGTGTATATATATATATATATATTAGTGGCCGCAGAAGGGCCGAGGAAGAGGCGGAGCGCACTGGCCACGTGATGCATTGGCCGCAAATTTTTTTTTTGTATATAAAAAAGTTTGTTTGCTGTGATTTATTATTTAGTGGGACAGTGTAATGGGGGGGAGGGACGTCGACCCCATCCCCACCCCATATGGCATATGGGTTGGGGGTGGGGTCGGCGCCCCTCCCCCTCCAATCCATTGAACATCCAACATAAAGAACAAGCCGCTTCTTTTATTTTTATTTTTTTTGTTTTAATACGTTTTGCCTTAACATCATTTCTTTTATATTATATGTGTATATACTTGTTTATATATATATATATATATATATATATATATATATATATATATATATATATATATATATATATATATATATATATATATATATATATATATATATATATACACACACACACACACACGTGTGTATATGGCAACAACAATCTTTTTTTTGAAAATAAATAAGAGGATTTCAATCTTTTTTTTTAAAAATAAATAAGAGGATTTTACAGTTTAATAATATTAATTTATATTTTAATAATAACTTATCTCAACATTATTAAAGTATTTTCATTATGGAGAGTATGGAATATTACCATTTTCATCAAAATAATCATAGAAGGAATATTGACAAGTTATAAATTTGTTTTAATCCTCTTTTCCTCACAAATTGATAATTATTGTATATAAGGTAGAAACAAGAAAGTTTCATTTCATCAAAAAAGGTTGAATATAGTTTGCAATGAGTTCCAAAATGAGAAATACTTAATATAATTTAGTATTTTAACTACTTATTGTCCAAATTGAAAGTAATTGTGCTCAAATTTCTATCTATCAACAAAAGGAAACTAGCTTTTGTAACACATACCATTCGATTAATACAATGAAATAAAACTAACATTTCACAAGAAGGAATCTACAATAAACTTCTCCAGTAGTATAATCACAAGATTTTCACAAGATTTTTTTTTTGTACATATCATTTCTTTATTTCCTTACAATCTTTTCAAAAATCTAAACATCTTTCAAGTAAAATTTGCATTCCACCATGTGACTTTTGATGCAATATAGATTACAATGACCTTTATTTTTGAATGAAAACAAGATGATACAACTTTCTTTCTCATACAAATTTACAACAAAATAATGTGTATAAGGGAAATGGAAAGAGTCTTCACAAGCTCCAAGGTGCTCTTCATCCATGCTCCAAGTTCCAAGTAGCTCAAATCACAACCAAGGTAGGGGGAGAGGCAACACTCTCCTCCCAACCAAATCTCAATGGAGAAGAGAAGCAATCTCCTCCATTGACCCCCGAGCCCCAAACACAACACAATGAAAGGGTGGTCTCCAACTCAAGGCAACAACACTTGCTTCCACAATACAATTTCTTCACAACATTCAAGGCTAAAATAAAAGAAACAAAAGGACACATAAATAACACAAAACATTTCACAACAAGGCTTTCATCTAAGCCAACAAGAGAAGGAACTATGGGAAAGTTTTCCTTATGCCTCCCCATTGAGATGAGATGCCCATTCAAACCCTCCACAATAAAACTCAAGCCCCTATGACTCTTATGCCTCCCTCAAGTACCCCTTTTTCCTCCCATACTCTTATACCTCCCTCCTCTTATGGCTCCCTCAAGGACAAGGTAAGAATGTGAACATTCTTACCCAAGATGGGCATCCCTCTCAAACTCCCTCCACAATTTCCTATTCTACTCTTATGCCTCCCTCATGAGTTTTCCCATAGACCTCTCCTACACTACACATCAAGGATTCTATCCATTTTCCACAATACACAAAAGTAAACATACATTTTCTACAAATTTGAGCATAAAAGCAACAACAATAAGAAAGCAAAAAGGGAGAAGGTTTCCTACCTCTCCATTGGAGAAGCCTAAACCAAGAAGCTTTGTCCAAGCTCCCTCCAAAACAATCCAAGCATGCAAGTTCAAGCTCCTTTTTTTTTTCTTTCCCCCAATTCTTTTCTCTCCCCAAAAGAAAATAAAAAAAAAGAACTCTTCAACAAAAACCTCCAACCCCCTCAACAAGAGAGGAAATTTCCATAAATAGACAAAAGGGAAGGGTGAGGGTGATGTGGCTCCTTGTAGGATGCCACATCACACATCCTCAAGACCACCTCCCATAGTCAACTCAACTCCCAAAACACAATAAATGGGTGGTTGGGTTGAATGACATCTCTCTTCCACATCCATCCCTTCCCATGTGTCTTAAGGCACAATTAAATGCAAAAGGAAGACAAGTGCACTCCAAAGTCACATTTCCCTTCCCAAAATAATAAATAATCCCCTTTTTGGCTTCCCAACCCATAGATATGGTTCGTAAGGAGTTTTTGGAAGTTTGGGACAAGTTCAACTTGTCCCACAAGTCCCCCAAAATTGCCCTAAATCTCAAATTCGAGATTCAAAGGATTTGGAGTGGTCAACACTCAAAACAAACATTCAATACAAGAGGCAAACACATGGCTCAAGGAGCCAACCATCAAAATTAATTACACCTACTAGACTTCCCTCCAAAACTTAAAATTTAAAGCAAGATGTTAAATTAATCTAAACATACTTAGCAAAAGTAATAAAAAAAAAAGACATCACAAATGAAATCACCTACTAGAGTAAGTTAAAACAAGTAAATAAAATTCTTAACCCCTTGGTCACATTAGAAAATTTCCCCCTCATTGAAATTTTTTCTTAACAACATAAAAAAAAACAAAAGTAACACAATACAATTCACTAGTTGCCTTGACGACCAATTGTTGTAACCACCCGACATCCTGTTGTGTTTGGTTCCCAATCCCCCTTTAGGTTGTGATCATGTTGTGTTTCCTGCAAAATACAAAATACCTCCTTCGGCCTTGCGGCCATGTTAAAATGTCCAAAATAACCATATGCATGAAATTTATTAACATCTATACGTAATTCAATTATCCATTATTTCAAGGTTTAAATCACAACTTAATCATGCATTCCATCATTATCCAAAGTTATAGTAATGTAAATTCAACAACTACATTCTACTTATCATGGTAAAGAAATCCAATGTTAGAACACATGCAATATATCCATATAAAAGTAATATCGGTATCCAATAGTCTGTCCATGAGTCAGTGTAGATCATACTGAAAACAAAATCCAATCATAACCCAAATGCATCTACTCACAAAACATCATGCTAATCAATATAAGTATAAGTCATATCCATATCCAAAAGTCTGCATAACTCAAAATGATAATCAACTAAGTGTCATAGGAAAGTGGGCTTTACAAAAAGAGACCTGCTACTCCCCATCCAATTAGAAGAAGCCACGTAAGCACCAAAAGGACTAATCAGATTTGAGCGGGGCCACAGGACCAAATTTATTTTTTTGCCAAAAAAACAAAAAGTGATAAGTTAAAGCATTTGCTCATCATCCCCTGACGAACAAAAAGAAGCCACGTGACCACAAAATGCTGAGGAATAAATTTGACAGGAAAAAGACACCCGTCAAATTGTCAGAATACAGAAAAGCACCATTCACGCCCAGAACCCAATTTTTCGCTAAGGATGAAAATTTATTTTGAAGCAAACACAAGTGAATCATGGTTCTGAGCATCTTTTCGACCATGGATTTGGATTTTCAAAGGTATACAAATATAGATTAACCATTATCGAGCTTCCATGGTCGAGGAAAAATAGGAAAAACGGTAGAGCCCGCGGACGTTGAAAAAATTGGGGCAAAAATAGGGTAGACTCGAAGACTTCTTCAAGGAGGGACATGAAAATACATTTTACAAACAACTCGAAGCATTTCAAATGGAAATAAAAGCTTTCATAAAACCCACATCGAGAGACAAAAAATTTCACAATATGCAAATCAAAGGAAAATAATGGTAAATGGGGTGAGATAGATCTGAGCACCAACTGAATCCAAACAAGTTCCATTAGTAGGAAGGATTAAGGATGCTCAGGTTGCACTAGTTGATTACCCTGACAAGAAGATACTCTTAACCATTTTGGTGGCATACATCTCAACATCTTTTGGTATGCTGTTGAGTAGAAGTTTTTGCAGAGATATAGGTGGAAAAATAAAAATGGATTGGTCATTTGCAACTATCCCAGTAAAAGGAGAAATGAAGAAGCTACTACCATTCAGAAAAATGAAGTTCACAGTAAGGAAGAATGATGATCCAAGAGCCGATATCCGTTTTCAAGATTGTGGGCTTGGAAACTACTTCCTCACATCAGAAAAAAGAAGAGAACTTACCACTTCTCATGGAGGAAGAAGAAGACCGAATCTAGATAATGGAGTTTGATGGAAGTCATTCTAGAGCAGGTTCAGAAGCTGGTGTAGTATTATACTCTCCCTCTAATGAGATTGTGATAAAACAAGTCCGCCAACAATATCAGGAAAAAAACCCTAGACTCAGGGACTATAGAAACAAAGTGTAGGACTACATTTAATCCTTTGATGCATTCTCCATTGAAGCTAACCCTAGGGAGCAGAATGAAAAGGTTGATTCTCTAGCAGTGTCAGCTTCCTTAGTGACACCTCATCCTTCTTTTGGAAAGGATAAATTGACCATTGAAATGGTGTTCATACCCAGCGTACCAGACAATGCAAATCACTGGCAGGTCTTCAATGATGACAATCAGATCCTAGCCTTCTTATAACAAAGGGATAACTTCAATAATCTATTCTTTGAAGGAAGTGAAAACCCACACCATGAATCAATCACCAAAAAAGAGAAGGAATTGAGGGAATTAATGAAGAGGGAGTAATCAAACTGAAAGGAAACAAAATCCCCAAAGGCCTAATTTCTTTGGAAGACCTCTTTGACAAGCATAACAGGTTCATCCAAGAGAAAGAAAAACAATCTTTTCGGTGTCCATCTGATGTTGATCAAGAAAACATTGGCACTTCAGAGAATCCAAGAATGGTTAACATTGGTAAATGCTGCTCACCAGAAGAGAAGAGAAAGTTTGTGGCTATGCTAAAAAAGTACTCAAATGTCCTAACCTATTCCTATGAAGAACTCAAATCTTTTCAACTAAAGGAAATGCATCATTCCATTCCATTGAAGCAAGGAGCTAAGCCTTTCAGGCAAAAACAAACACCCTACAATCCAAAGATTGCCGATGTTATCAAAGAAGAGGTGACAAATATGCTCAATGCTAGAATCATCTTCCCCATCCACCATTCAACATGGGTGGCTAACATTGTGTCAGTAAGGAAGAAGAATGGGGAAATAAGGATTTGTGTAGACTTCTGAAATCTAAATCAAACATCTCTCAAGGACAACTACCCTTTTCCAATCATGGATCATATTTTGCAAGCAGTCGCTGGATCTGAAATGCTCTCTTTGCTTGATGGATTCTCAGGGTACAACCAAATCAAGGTGGTAGAAGAGGATTGCAACAATACACTCTTCACAACACCTTGGGGAACTTTTTCTTATAGTAGAATGCCTTTTGGCTTGATCAATGTTGGAGCCACTTTCCAGAGAGCAATGGACTTGGCCTTCAAAGATTTGAAACATTGTATTATCATTTACCTTGATGGCCTCAGGGTTTTTTCAAAGAGAAGGAGAGATCATATCAGTCATTTAGAGCAAGTCCTCCCAAGGTGTAGGAAACATGGCATTTCTCTAAATCCAAAGAAGTGCATTTTTGGAGTCACAGAGGGTAAGTTGTTGGGACACATTGTGAACAAAAATGGAGCACACATTGATCCTGAGAGGGTTAGAGCTATCCAAACACTAGCCTTACCAACCAACAAGAAGGGATTTCATTCATTCTTTGGAAAGGTAAACTTCTTTCGTCGTTTTTTGCCTAAGTTTTCTAAACTGCCTAAGCAGATAACTTCCATGATGAAGCCTCAAGCAAGTTTTAAGTGGAATAAGGAAGGACAAACAACATTTGAGGAGATCAAGAAATCCATTGCTAAAGCCCCAACTCTTGTATCTCCAGATTTCAACAAGGATTTCATCATGTATTGCTATGCATCAGAACATACACTCTCTGTTGTCCTTGTTTAGAAAAATGATGAAGGTTTGGAAGCACCCATTGATTTCATGAGCTGTCCTTTGAAAAATCATGAGCTAAAGTACATCTAATTGGAGAAACATGCCTACGCAATGGTCAAAGTTGTTAAAAGTTTCAGATTCTACATTCTTAATTCCCATACAGTTGTGATGGTCCCTGAAAGTGCAATCATGTCCATTTTGACTCAACAAGATCTTGGGGCTAAAAGAGGAAGTTGGATTGCAAATACCCAAGAGTATGACTTGGAGATTAGACCCTCTAATATGGTAAGAGGAAATGGTTTGTGCCATCTGATTACTGAAGATGAAGCTCTCAGGGCTCAGCAGGGAGAAAATGATGGTGTTTGCTCAACCTGTTCATGAGACAGTCCACAGGCACTCTTTGTCACCACTACTGATGAGTGGCATGTTGACATTTCTTACTACCTCACGTATGGAGAATGCCCTCCTCATCTTGATTACAAACAAAGAAGGACACTCAAGCTAAAGGCAACCAGGTTTGTGATCTAGAATCATGCACTTTACAAGAGAGGCCTAGATGGTTGTTTCCTCAGGTGTTTAGATAAGGAGCAGCAAGAAAAGTTACTCAGGGCATATCATGATCAAGCTTATGGTGGACATCTCTCAGCAATGGTCACTGCACATAAGATCTTCAGAGGGAGATATTATTGACCCTCCATCTTTGCAGACACTCAGGATTGGGTTTCCAAATGCAAAGCATGCCAACAATTTGTTGGAAAGCCACAACTAGTTGCATTGCCACTCAATCCTGTGGTGATTGAAGAACCATTTCAGCAATGGGGGCTAGATTTTATTGGTTTTCTGAATCCTCATTCTAGTGCAGGGCATACTTATGTACTCACTGCAGCTAACTGCTTCACGAAATGGGTGGAAGCCATCCTAACCAAGCAAGCCAACTCTGAAATAGTTTTCAAATTCATCAAGGAGAATATCATTGTTCGTTTTGGGATACCACAGAAAATTGTTGTAGACAATGCCACCTATTTCTCTTTTAAGGAGCTCACAGAGTTTTGTTATGGCTTTGGAATCTCCCTATCTCACTCTTCTGACTAATACCCATAGGGAAAAGGGCAAGCTGAGTCAAGCAACAAGAATATTGTGACCATTGTTCGCAAGCTGGTAGATGAGAATCAAAGGAATTGGCACAAGAAGTTATGTGATGCATTGTGGGCTCATAGGATCACTCCTAAGAAGGCAAATATGTATGTCACCTTTCCAAATGTTGTATGAAGTTGAGGCAGAGATTCCCCTCACAATTGAGATGTCAGCTCTCAAGTTGCTGCAAGAAATAGAATATGGTCAATACAAAGAATCCATTGACAAGAGGATCCTCTTCATGGAAAAGCGGGAAGAAAGTAGATTCCAAGTGGTGGATAGAATTAAAGAAAACCAATTGAAAGTGAAGATCTTTGACAAGAGGGAAAAGGCGAGAGAATTCAAGGTTGTAGACTTTGTCAGCTATGGGACGAGAGAAGAGAACCAAAGGGCAACCATAAAATTTTTGATTCATTATGGCTCGAACCATTCCAAATTCATGGAACTTGTGGTGAGAATGTTTTTATCCTCTCATACTTCGATGGAATGCCATTGGAATTACCTCTAAGTGGGCAATACTTGAAACTCTATCATCAGTGAAAGCGGGTTGTCCCCCACCTTGTACCATAGGTTTTTTCCTAGCGTGTTTCCCTTTTCTGTTGTGTGATTTTGGTTTTTGTTTTGTTTGGTTTTTGTTGTGTGTGTTTCCTCCTTCCATTCTTTCTTAGAATTATACATGACTCTGCAAGGCCCAATGGATAAGGAACTGGTCAATGTAATAAGTTTTGAAACTTGAGATTCTAGATCCTTATGTCGTGCCCTAGCCATGCCCAATTCACGCCATGTCCCCAAGCCAGAGCTAGTTGTTGTCTCCTGAAAACTGCTCTGTGTTTCCATGGCCAAATTCAAATTTTTTGAGGTCATGTCCTTCGTTTGTGTTTAGGCCACGTTAGAGATTTAAGAAATTAGCAAAAGTCATGCCCTAGTGTTGTTTAAATCTTTGTTTTGCTCATTTTGAGAAATTCTCCATCTCTCGATCTGTAAAAGAAATATCCTCTTTACAATCTCCTTTGTGATCGAAATTATTCGCTTGTTCTTTGGCTTGGGTCGTCAAATCATTGTTTTACCTCCATGCCTTTGGTTTGTGAAGAAAATTCAAAAATTGGACTCAAAATGACGAAGTTCTCTTCCTCTGTGTATTTTTCCCACAGTCGGGAATGATGGGCTTTTCTTTCCCCGTCATATTTTACCTCAGCATCCCTGAGTGATATGTGGGTCTCTCTGATTGGATGTGGTTCGTTCATACTTCAAGGCTCAACAAACGGCTCCACGTGTCGCAACGGCGCAATTCCGAAGGTGGCGCAAAAAGGGTCAATTACCAAATCAACGCCAGATGGCCACGTGGTTGGAGTCATTGGAGAGGAAAAGACTGCTATTGAAAAGTCAAAGTGGATGAGCAGGCCATTAGGGGGATTTGAGATTTTGAGCCTCTTTGTAAAATAAGGCAAAAAATTAAAAAGTAACCCGCAACCCCAATCAGGTTATCAAGGAAAAAGTCAAAGGTGAAGCCCACCGTTGAAAAGTCAAAACAGACGAGTAGGCCATCGGGGATCTTTTGGAAATTTAACCAAATTTCCAAAATTGAAATAAAAGTTCTAGAATGCTTCGCAGCTCCGTCAAGGTCTCGGGCCCGCCATTAAAAAGTCAAAGCGGACAAGCAGGCCATCATGGCACTTTTGGAAATTTAACCAAATTTTCAAAAGTGAAGTAAAAGTTCTAGAATGCTCCGCGGCTCCGCCAAGGTTTCAGGCTCGTCATTGAAAAGTCAAATGGAAGAGCGGGCCTACGAAAGAAATTGAGTTTTTAAACATTTTTCTAAAAAAGGTTAAAATGTTGAGAAAAGAGTCACGACCACGTTTCCAACCAGAATGTGCCACGTGTCCTGGTCAAATCGGAGTAGCAAGCAGGCGGAGGAAATTGAGTTTTTGAGCCTTTTTTCCAAAAAAGGTTAAAATATTGAGAAAAGGGTCGCGACCCCATTTCCAATCAGAGGGTGCCACGTGTAATGTCCCATCTCCTAAGTACTTTGTCCAAGCTTCACGAGTCACTGTAGCCTTTCTTGACACTACATCTTATTATTAATAAACAGCGGTGTTCATTGTATACTGTCATATGTTATTGTTCCGTCATCAAAGTGTAACGTGTTTTTCCTTTGGGACATTCAATGGTGGAGACTTTTATTTACCAATCACCTCACCTAATATTTTTTTTTTTTGTGCGCTTGTTTCCATTCTCAGCCCATGGAGACATATGTTGATGATAAGGCAAAATTGACATCTCATGGATTAGTGTAGGTTTTATTCACTTTAACACTTAATTTGGCATTTTTAAATAGACTGTATTTGTTTATTCTATTTGGTAGCGGCTGAAGCACTTTTTTTCTCCCCGGTTAGCTGGCAGATGGGTGACGTTTCTGTCACTTCTTTAATGAACTTAAATTATTTGGGTGGCGTGAGACCGTGACAGTTCGGTGGAGTCCCATTTTTCTCCACCAGGATCTTGTATTCGATTCGGTTATTAAATGCGTATGGGTTTCTGCCAGGCTGTAGATGGCTTTCTGCTGCCATGGATTTTCTTGTCTCTTCCATTTCTACTTCAGTTTCTCCTGCTTCGATTTCTCAGTCGCGTAACAACTTATTGAGGAGTACGGTGGTGAGGTGCTTCGGCCGTCCCGATTAATGGAGACTGAGAAAGGTCCTCGGGCCAATCTGTAGAAAATGCACGCTCAAAAGGGTGGTTCTTCGCCTCGAAGTGATCTGGTGTCTCGCTCTTGTGGGACTGGTTGAGACACGTGAGGAGCCATGTCCAGGCCTCGGTGAAGCAGCTGGCCATCAGTTACAGTGATGCACCTATTCGAGATCCATTGATGATCTCCTCCAACAGAACGGGGCCATTATTGACGTAGCGCTTCCTAGCCAGTGTTACAGAAAGGCCAAGGGCCTCTTAGCCAGGCGACAGGCTTGTTGCAGGGTAGTAGAAGCCATTTTGAGCACTTCCAGCAAGCAGGTCGACCAACTATGTCATTAGCTGCTTAAGTTCGACTGCATCCTCAATTCGGGAGTTCTCCTTCAAGATATTGTTCTCAAAATCGATGAAGTGACAGTGAGAGTGTTGCAAGGACAACGTGTTGCCGGGATGACCATTTTTTTGTGTTCTGTCCATTCTGTTCTGGACATTTTTGGGCCCGTTTATTCTGTATTGTGTTTTTCAATGTAGTGTTCTTTTGTGTTGTGCATCTGTGTGGTGCGAATGGGCCCATTCTGCCGTCTGTATATTGTGCTTGTACTTCGGGTTGTAGCCACTGTGTGCTTTATTTCAGATTAGAAAACAGAAAAAAATGGAGGCTCTTCCAATATATTTGGATAAGATTTTTCACCCTGTTGTTGTTGTGATTCTCTCTGTTACCTTTGTCTTGGCCTTTGGTGAGGTTACTCCACAAGCAATATGTGCACGATACGGCCTTGCTGTTGGTGCAATCTTTGTTTGGCTTGTACGCATGCTTATGATCATTGCTATCCCATTGCCTATCCTGTTGGGAAGGTGCTAGATTGTGTTCTTGGGCAGAACAAGTCTGCTTTAATAAGGATGGGGTAGGACGGATTGGTAAGATGCTCTTTGCACGTCAGGGTAAAAAGTTTTATTGTGATCTGAAGCAGCTTCGATTTTCTAGTGATCTCTTTATGGATTTTGGTGCTGCTGTGGAGTTGGCTACAGTGGCAGCTCCTCATTTGTTTTTACCATTTTCCTGTGCTGCTAATTCGGCTAAGAATATTTCCGCTGTGACTTCTACATCGACTCACTCTCATATATACAGAGCTTTTGCCTGAGGAGAAAGCATTGGAGATGTGACTGCTAAAGGGGAGTGCATTAGCAATATTGCAGATTTGTTGGGGACGGGACTCAACGTTTGCATCACAAAACAAAATCCATCATTGTTGGCCACTTTTACAGTATTATCATGTGGATACATCTTTTGTTCATATCAAGAGGTAAAATCAGTTCTTTTGAACTCCTTAAACAACTCAAGATTTGCTGCAGCTGTGGAATCTTTCCTTGAAAAATGGAGATTATAGGATGCTGGATGGCATTGAAGAAGGGGAGGTCATAGGTATTATCACTTGAAGATGCTTTTGAAGAGCTGTTGCAGGAAGAAATTGTGGACGAAACAGATGAGTACATTGATGTACACAAGAGAACAGAGTGCTTCTATCTTCCCGGAGTTGCTCCCGAGGATTCCAAGAAGGCATGTTTCATCACCCCCTTTCCTATGCCAAGCATGGCCGTTATCAGAGTTGGACCTTCAACAGGCTGAGGAAGAGAAGCTGCGCTGGTTGGGTTGCTGTTGCAGGCCCCGTCCACCTTGTGATCGACTACGGGAGCTTAATCAGGCACGATATTCTCTATACCATTAATTCTTATGCTGTTATTTAATTGGATCACTAAATAACTCTACTCTTCATATTAATGTCTCGTGTGATGGTATACTCTTTGGTTTCCACTTCCTGGCTCGTTTGTATTTGTTTGGGCATTAGAAATGATTGCGTTGGTTGAAGCCCTTATATTGTTTTATGGGTTTTAATAAATATTATTTGGGTGAATTTTGTTCTTAAGACTAATAAAACAAAAGAGGCGGGGTCTTGTAATGAAAATTCTCGAGTTCTATGTGTTGGTCTCACGATTTGAATGTTTTACCAAACATTGTCGTTGGACTCAACTTCATAGTTCATGTTATGTTCTTATTCTTGTTTCGGTTCGAGATCTGTAGTTCTGGTCTATGTTGGGTTTTTGCAAATTGGTGATTGAGTTCTGCGAGTGCATCGTGTATAGGTGAATGATGCTATTCCTGTCTCTATCCTTTTCTTTCAGTTGTTTTAGGTTCTAGTAACCCTTCCCGGTTGGCTTGGTGTGTGCTTGCTTGATTGACTTTTGAATTGAGCCAAGTTGATATTTACTTTCAACTAGGTTAGTTGCTTTTGTTATTTTGTTTTGAATCGCTCGAAGAAATAATTTTATTCTTCGAGTGTCATGTTTGATTTTCATAATTGATATCAATTCATGTTCACCATTTGGAGATTGTTGTCTTTGGAACCACCTTCTCTCCCTTGGTGACTGTTGTATGTTTGAGGAATGTAGTTGAACCTATGGAATGTTTTCTTTTGACGATACTCACATTTCTTTTGGATAGCTTAAAATGTTAGAGGAAATACTCTTTCTTACCTTGATTTTGTTTCACACATGTTGGAGGATACGAGAGCTACTTGATCATTAGTGAGGAAGTTTCAAATCTTAATTGGGATGTTGGTTTATGCGTAAGTAATTACTGCTATGTTTTTCTCCGTAAAGATGCTTAAATTTCATCCTCCTGTGACTCATAGGTTGGTGTGGTTTGGAAAACTCTTTGGTTGACTGGTTTTCGTGGTGATCGTTGTGATACGACCTCCTTGCTGTCATTGTAGTGATGGTTATGTATTGACCAAAAGGTTTAAGTCCAACTTTTTTTGGTTGACGATAGATCCTTTGGAAGCTATGTATCCTGTGTTTGTGTTCTTGTGAATGATTGAGTAACCCTCCTGTAAGATTTATAATGGTTATGTTTGGTCTTGTCAAAGTTTGTCCTTTTTCTTAAGACATTCTCTTGATTAGAAGAAAGTTTAATAGAAGGATTGTTAGGATAGGACGTGGACCCATACGGGGTCATTTGTGCGTCTCATCCCTTTTTTCTTTCCATTTTTTTATTTATTCTGTGCTGACATAAAATTAACTGTTATAGGCACATCATCTTAATATTAATAAGTCATGTTGGTTTAGATATTCTCATGTCGATTGATTGTTTGGGATCTTCCAATGACATAGTGATCCTTGGCTTGGTGAACTAACTTAAAAAATAGGGACATATCACGTTTGAAATTAATAATTCTCTTCTTGTAATTGTTTTTGTTTCGAAATGTTATCTTGTTAAAATTACGGTCATTATTGTGATATGGGTGAAATTCACTATGATGTTTATTAACTGGTCCTATGAGAAAATGATAATTAAATAGAGTTTGTGTCGTCCCTTTTTATTTAGACATTTTATGCTATTGGACAACTCTTTAATTGCTCTTGTTTAGACTGTTAGATTATTTTTCATAATCAACGGTGTTTTTCTTCTTCCTTGAAACAGTTAGATAACAACATATTGTCTTAATGTTATAGCTTTTATCGTGCTCAGTTCTTGCGAACTGACATGTGCTAACAAATGTGCAGGAGGATTTCCTGAGTAAAAGAAAAAAAAAAAGAGAGAGAAAAAGAAACACGTGTAGAAAGTGGATTCCATCCTTCTTAGGAACTGCTGTTGTACGAATGTTTTTTTCTTTTGCTTTACAGCATTGGTATGGAAATTGTGGAGACTATCTAGAAGGCATTGTGTTATAATTTTGTATTGTTCTCCATGTAGGTTGTTGTTATCGTTTGAAAGTCAATTTGAGAAATATTATGTCAATAAGATTAAATGAACTTGTTTTGACATGCGTATCCTTTGTTGAATTTTCACTTTTCAGAATATGATTTATCCTTGAATTGTCAAACCTAATTCTAATTATCCAAACTTGAATCATCTTGCATCGCTCTAGTTACCTTGGTCTTGTGTCGTTTGGTAGAGGACTATGTTTTTGAACCTAGCAAAAAGAAAACAAGAGAAACAAATATACCTTGTGATCCCGCGTAAACAAATCAACAATCTCTTATTGTGGTGAGTCCTTAGAACGGTCTTAAGGTGAAATCAATGATTAAATTCTTGGAAGATAACAAGATTACAATAAATAGAAGGAACTTGCCTAAGAAACTCTTCGATCTATCTTACCCGTTGAAAATGTAAACAGTATACTTATTTCTATCTCTTCAAGTGAAGCCCAAGTGAAACCTTTAATTTTTCTGATTAGACTCTTGACCCCAATGAAATCTTATTAACAACTAATAAGATCTTAATGATGAATCCAAGAGTTAGACAGTCATGTACTGAAAAAAAAATAAAATAAAATAAAATTGACCGCTTGAAAAGGTAAAACATATATGTTCAAAAGCACAACGTCGAAAACAGATTGATAAAGTTAAGAGCCTTGAGAAATTAACTGCCTCCTCACAAATGAATAAGTTAATCAAGTAAATGAAGTAACCTCTTGCTATTCTATAATTGGTTTACACTGTATATTAACATTATCAAGGTAGGGGAAAATTCTTCAAAGGAGACATGACTTTTTCATTCTCCTATCGTGATTCCTCTGGCAAAAGTAAAGAATGTAAAAACACTTACAGCTAAAACATGAATATAAAGAAACCTTCTGTGGGAAGACCTTGTTGTAAGACTGCATACTTTAGATGAACCATTGTGTCCTTAGTGTGTGCCTCATGTCTATCTGTAACTAGTGTGGGTCCGTGTTGTGGAAAGCATGTCTTCTTTGGTTGTTTGTATTCCCTAGAGAACTTGTGTAGTGTCGTATTATCTTCAAGCAAGTCAAAAAAAAAAAAAGTTATCCTGTATTTCATTGTGTTGTCCTTGTGTTGGTATTTTGGTGTGTTACATTTGGTATCAGAGCGTAGGTTCATGCTCTCGAACCTATGGGCCGGATTGGTGTTGTATGGTGATGTTGCATGGTGGTGGTGGTGTTACATGATGATACTGCATGATGATGATGATGTTGCATGATGATGATTTATATTGGAAGAGTAATGTGCTTTAAGCGTGATGTGATTATTGTCGTAATTGTGATATTGTGAACGCACGTGATGTGTATGTCACTCAGTGCGTATTTGTCATCATGTTGATGTGTTGGGGATGAGAGTATTCTCTCTCCTTCTTGTGGATTCTAGGAAGAATTCACGTGTAAATTATTGTTTGTGATGTGTGAAAAGAATTCTAATGTGGATGACGTAGTGTTGGAGCATTGTGGCATATTGTGATATGTGGGTGTATCAATGTGTTGTATGACTAGTTGATGTTAAAAGAAACGAGTTGTACCATGATGTTTTTACCATGTTCTGAAGAAACGTGTCTACCACCTTGTTATGTTGCAATGTATGTTATGTTGTGATGTACTATGTTCATCGTATGTATGATTGTGCAAACATGTAATGCTTCATGTTGTTATTTTGGGTCATACGGTGAGTGTATGAACCCTATCGTATTGTGATTGCACCTTGGGTGCAGAATGTGGTAAAGTGATGTATTGCACCCTGTGAATGTATAATTGTGATCTACCCCTACCCCGTATACCTACCATACGTGAGACGTTATGGTAGCTATGTGTGTACCACCATGGTTAGTAATGTAGTTATATGTTATGTTGTGAACCTTACGCTAACCGATCCTGAGGGGGAAATCGGTAAAAGTGTATGTTGAGAGTGAGGAATGGTGTACCATGGGTCAATAACTCGAGTCAAAACTTGGTTTAGTAGATTACATGTGATTCTTTTCCTCTCTCCATATGTGGTTGTATGTACACAACCTAAGTGCAACTATGACTATGTTTAGCCTTGTCGAAGTGGGGTGGCATGGGATGGATTATTGATATGTATTTTACAAGCTGAGGCTCGATGTTCCGAGTGCTAGCAACTCGTTGAGTACCCCTTTGGTGGCCAGATAAGGCCACACAGTTATCGTAATGTGACATTTATTATAAGTTGATTTTATTCGTAAATTGAGCTTTTACTTTATTTTGCAAGGACCAGCATCTTTTCTTGATTGCAATGCTTTACAATTTTGGGCATTTCCTTGGTTTGTGGCACTAACATGGGGATTTCGATACTAACTTTGGCCATTTGGTCATTTTTTTTTAGCTTGATTTGGGGTCTTCTTTTAAATTTGGAATTTTTACCGCCTTGCCCAAGGCTTGTACTTTGCCACTTGGCACTTTGACTAGATTGTTGTGCTGGTTCTAATGTCGTGATGTGTGGAATAGGGTCATGGGATGCACCATGGATTGGTTGGACCTATGGACCCCACTTCGTTGTATGGGGGTACGCCCAAGGGGTACATATAACTAGCGGGTTGTTGAACCACGCGTTATTATGTCACTTGGGTTAGGAGTGTTCGAACTCTATGTGTCTTGGACCATAGGGACAACCGGCTTCTTGAGGGAGGCATAAGAGTTTGAGGGAGGCATAAGAGACTTGAGGGAGGCATAAGAGTTTGAGGGAGGCATAAGAGACTTGAGGGAGGAGACATAAGAGACTTGAGGGAGGCATAAGAGACTTGAGGGAGGCATAAGAGTTTGAGGGAGGCATAAGAGACTTGAGGGAGGCATAAGAGTTTGAGGGGACTTATGATATTTGTCTGTATGTTGATGTCTTGGGATATATGTTGAGTTATTGTGATGTTTTGGTAGTGGTCTTTTGATGTATGTGTTACTCATGTCAGATGGATATGTGTTGTGATGTAGTGGTTATGTCATTGATTCCCTAGTGGACACTATGTACCTGTAGCATGGTTTGGTGTTATGTGAGTTTTCATTGATGCAAATTGAGGAAATGTTTGGTGGATTGTAGTACTCTTTTGGTTGAGTATTTTGTATGTCAGTCATCGATGTGTGACAAGTACTATGTTATGTGGATTGTGCCTATTCTATTCCGTATTTGAGTAACCTTTTTGTGGTGTAATCTAATCCCGAAGTATATACTTGTGTGCTTGTGAATCTGTAGGGTCTTGTGAACCTGATAGGGTGTTGTGTTAGCAGCTCATGTTGGGCACCCACAATAAGGAATAAATCAAAACCCTCCAATGATGATATTTTTAAAAGAAACTAAAACTAGAAATAATGATAATGGAAAGAGACTAATGAAATGATGAACAAGAAAGAACTGCCAATCTTCACAGAACCTTGAAAGTTAAAATTTCTACCAAATGTTCCTAAGGCTACCCTGTGGCCATGCTTTAAATCAACTAAAATTTAAACCATAGAGTGTACTCCCTCCTGTGTCTGTTCTTGGTTGCTTACCATTTCTTTGCATTTGTGTTATGTCGCATCGAGGACGATGCTTCTTAAGGGGAGGAGAATGTAATGCCCACTGGGCATTGGCTCCTTTTCTACCTGCCCTCCACCAGATATCTCCATTTTTTTCAACATACTAACTGTCACAACCTACCGCAATTTATAATCCTGTCACCTCATTTTGACCTGCTCCTCCACGACGTGTGCTGAACAGTGGATTCATTAATGGTGAAATGAAGTTCTGTCACCCTAATGTTGCGTGGGTGGGTGTGGATTCTCAAAATCGTGTTGTGCAGGCGGTTTCAGTGGAGGCGTTAACTTTGCTGTTCTTTCTTCGCAAGCTACTTCTGTGACATTATGCCTTTTACCATTTCTGTTCTACTGAAGGGTAAGGTAACAAAACATATTTCTCTCGATTTGCTACTGAATAAAACAGGAGATGTATGGCATGCATTTCTTCCTGGAAAGTTTGATGATATGTTGTATGATTATTAAGTTGATGGACAACATTGTCCTGAAGAAGGCCACTGCTATGATCCTTCGTGCATTTTGGTGGATCCTTATGCTAGGGCAGTCATAAACAAAGTAGAATATGGGGTTTTGGGTCCTAGAGGAAACTGTTGGCCTCAAATGGCTGGTATGGTCACTGTTCCTGATGACGAGAGGGTGAAGAATAGTGTGGGAGCCGAACAATGGAGCAGATCAGTTATGGAGCAGGACACTAATCATCTCACTCTCACCTACTTCGCCATTTCAGGCCTCGACATCCTCAATGCCTCGATCAGGTGGAGACTGGTTCCTCATGGAGGAGGGGCGTGGAAACCAGCTAGTGTAGCAGGTGTGTGTTGAATGGTGCAGCGGTGTGTGAAATGCACATCTGTTGCTATGTTATTTTCTGTTAAGTGTCGAATACACCCTCAAATTCAAGATTCTCCTACAAGATATTTTTATCAAAATCAATTTAGTGACAGTGTGACTGTTACCAGGAGACCTGATGAAATTTATTTATAAAGATTCTCTTTTTAGATCTTCTTACTGTTCGATGTAACTCATGGAAGAGAACCTCATAGAGGCGGACCTGTTTCATATCAGAATATTCATGAAGCACTGTTTTCCTTTCAAGAAAACTTTCAGGAGATCTATGCAACGTTGGAGAAAATGTATTGGGAGATGAAGGTAGCAGGATAATTGTCAGATTCAGAACTTGTGCGAATGCTACATTGGTGAAGGTTAATAGTGCCAATAAGCATGGCATTCTTTTGGAAGTTGTACGAGTGCTAACCGATTCAGATCTCACTATTTCTAAGGCATACATATCTTCTAACGGTGGAAAGTTTATGGATGCATTCTATGTAACAGAAAGGGATTGTTAGGCCAGGTTTACTCTTTGAAGTTTTTTCTGTTCTTACAGACCTTGAATGCAATGTCGATGGGGCTGAAGTCTTGACCCATAACATGAGGGTTGCACCGAGTGTTTGATACTGTCCTCAATCTAATGAAGGAAAAGGTTTATCGATCATCATGGTAGATGCCTACCAGAGCCAGGAGCATGATGTAATCTTCACATATTTTGTGTCCAAGCTTCAAATCATGGGGTTGGATTTGTAGATGATATTCGCCGCATGAATGTGTAATTGCAATGGCACAAGCTCGCAAAGCAGCTGCATTGAAGCAATCTATTGACTGGTCAGCCTTAATTGAGGATGCTAAGTCTAGGGACTGTTTTATGGATATGGAGTCTGTACCAAGAGATTGTTTTTGGTTATAAAGCCATCTTCTTTTGCTTTGTCTCTGTGTAATGCCCACTTCCCTACGACACTTAGTTGATCATCATGCCCTTCAGTTATTTGAGTTATGCCAGACTTGGATATGGACATGGATTATACTTATGTTGATTAGCATGATGTCTGTTTGTGACTGATAGATGCTTTTAGTTTTATGGTTGGATTTGATTTTGTTTTAGTATGATCGGCACTGAATCATGGACAGACTATTGGATATTGATATTATTTTATATAGATATATTCGCATGTGTTTCTAACATTGGATTTCTTCGCCCTGATGAGTAGAATGTAGTTGTTGAATTTACATTACCGTGATTTTGAAAAAATAATGATGAAATGCATAATTAAGTTGTGATTAGACCTAGAAATAATGATTGCTTGAATTCGTATAGATGTTAATAAATTTCATGCATATGATTATTTTGGATATTTTGACATGGCCGCCAGGCCGAAGAGGGTATTTTTTGCATTTTGCAGGCAGGAAACACAGCATGATCACAACCATGAGGGGGATTGGGGACCAAACACAACAGGATGCCGGGTGGTTACAACATTGGTCGTCAAGGAACTTGTAAACTGTATTGTGTTAGCTTGTTCTTGTATGTGTTGAGAAAATTGCTTGAGGGGTAATGTTCTAATGTGACCATGGGGTTGAGAATTTTATTTAATTGTTTTTACTTACTTTAGTAGGTGACTTCATTTGGGATGCCCTTTTCTATTAATTTTTGCTAAGTATGTTTAGATTAATTTATTATCTGTTTTAGTCAGTTTTGGTGGGTCAAGTGTAATAAATTTTTTTGGTTGGCTCCTTGAGCCATGTGTTGTCTCTTAATGTTTGAATGCTTATCTTGAGTGTTGACCACTCCAAATCTCTTGAAACTCGAATTTGAGTTTGAGGGCAATTTTGGAGGACTTGTGGGACAAGTTAAACTTGTCCCACACTTCCCAAAACCCCTTACCAACCATATCTATGGGTTGGGAAGCCCAAAAAGGGATTAGTTATTGTTTTGGGAAGTGATTTTGACTTGGAGTGCACTTTTTTCTTCATTTTGCATTTATTTTGTACCTTAAGGCACATGGGAAAGGGATGGTTGTGGAAGAGATGTCATTCAACCCAACCACCCATTTATGGTGTTTTGGGATTTGAGTTGACCTTGGGAGATGGTTGAGGATGTGTGATGTGGCATCCTACATGGAGCCACATCACCCTCACCCTTACCTTTGTTCTATTTATTGAAACTTCCTCTCTTGTTGAGAGGGTTAGAGCTTTGTTTTTTTTGGTGTTGTTGAAGAGTTATTTGTTATTGGGAGAGAGAGGAATTGGGAGAAGGAGATAGAGAGAGTTTTTGGACTTGCATGCTTGGATTGATTTGGGAAGGAGCTTGGACAAGTTTCTTGGTTAGGCTTCTCCAATGGAGAGGTAGGGAACCCTCTCCTTTGTTTTTGCTTTTATTATTATTGCTTTTATGCTAAAATTGTGAAAAAGAAATGCATGTTTACTTTGGTGATATTGTGAAAATGGGTTTGAATGCTTATTGTATAGTATAGGAGAGGTCTATGGGGATAGTCATGAGGGAGGCAAAAGTAGTAGATTAGGATATTGTGGAGGGAGTTTGAGAGGGATGCCCATCTTGGGTAGGAATGTTTACATTCTACCTTGTCTTTGAGGGAGCCATAAGAGGAGGGAGGCATAAGAGTATGGGAGGAAAAGGGGGTACTTGAGGGAGGCATAAGAGTCTTAGGGGCTTGTGTTATATTGTGGAGGGCTTTTGGATGGGCATCTCATCTCATTTGGGAGGCATAAGGAAAATATTCCCATAGCTCCTTCTCTTGTTGGCTTGGATGCAAGCCTTGTTGTGTAATGTTTAATGTTATTGTGTGTCTCTTGTTCTTCTATTTTAGTTTGAATGTTGTGAAGAACTTGTATTGTGGAAGCATGTATAGTTGCCTTGAGTTGGAGACCACCCTCCATTGTGTTGTGTTTGGGGCTCGGGGGTCAATGGAGGAGATTGATTCTCTTCTCCATTGAGATTTGGTTGGGAGGAGAGTGTTGCCTCTCCCCCTATCTTGGTTGTGATTGATCTTCATGGAACTTGGAGCATGGGAGAAGAACTCTTGGGAGCACAAGAACCTTGTTGTTGACAATGTTAAAAATATCATGTAATTACCCACCTTGAGTGGAGAAAGAAATGTAATATTGCCTTGTTTTCTCTAGTTTTCCATTATTGTAAATTGTTTCACATGAAGTAGGATGTGTTGTCAAAGATTTTGGAGGACAAGTTGCATTGGAATGATAGTATTTCTTACTCTCAAAAATTATTGGAAATGTTGTGGAAATTCTTTGTGGATGTTGGGTAGAAATTTACAAGGATATACATGCTAGATCTTACTTGTTGCTAAAAAGGAAATATGTTATAAACAATTTTATCAATGGGCTCAAAATAGAGAGGAGTATGATCCATTTTATACTTTATAACAATAAGACACAATTATGTATCTTTTCAAAAGGAAGGAAGCACCACTAAAGTCAAAATATGGTTTTAATGTATTCCAAATGTTCTCCATTAGAATATCCTTAATATTCGATTTGCAACAAGCATTTCAAGCTCTAGTTCTTTTATGATTTATTCGTTCATGAAACTATTGTAGAATCCATTGCAAATAAACAAGATAATGAAACCGAATCCTTTAGTACACCCTTGTCATATCTATTGAATTGTGTGAAAAGAGATTTTAATACAAATTCAAAACTTGATAATATCTTAACCACGTTTCATTGTTAAAGGAACTGATTTCTAAAAACATCATCCATGCTTTAACATTATGACTGTCTCACCGTCCCTTCTCGATTCTGTCTCTTCTGTGCGCCTTTCCCTGCCCACCACTGAACACTGATAAAAATCTCTTGAAGGTGGAACCCAAAACTTGAAGACACGTTCAGCATTGATCGGTTAATGACAGTGGGACAGGCCGCGGTTTTGTTTTTTTTTCTTTCTTCCTTTTAAACGCCCTTCATCTTTGATGATCATCACAAAGGAAATCCTCAAACTCGAAGATGCTTTCCTTACTGTACAGATAACAACATAGTTGGATGGCCTGACACAAACATCCTGCTGCACCCAATGGATATGGGGGTAACACGCCCTCTGTCCACACGCCAGGGACAGAAAGAAGAGAGAAACCAGTCTCTCCCACGCGGCCTGGTGTCTGTAAAGTGAAGAGACTGAGATATAATGACACTGTATTATTTTTTTGTGTGTTCTCTCGTGGCCATATGCTCCTATTCGTGACTGGAAATCCTATAATGACTGCTCGCCTCGGTTCTGGTCTTCCCTTTTTCAGTTTCCATCAAAAGAAAAAGAAGAACAACGTCTTTCCACCTGGGCACTTGGTCTGCGTTGGAATGGCGCCAGTAGAAGCTAGTAAAAACGCCATTCTTGCGCCTGTAGCTTCCTCTTGCCCTCCATGTCTCTCCCACGCGGCCTGTCGCCCCGCCTAACCTCAACCTGCAACATACCTCTGTCAAGGCGTCCAAACGGCTGAGAGATACGTGGTGGAATTAGTTAATAATGAAAGGAATAGTAATAAAAACAGTAAGAAACATAATATATTGGGGACGTCTCCTCTGTCCGTTTCTTTTGAAAACGGTATTTGAGAAGCGTTTTAATCTTGCTCCAGCGGTAGAGCTTCAACAGCGAAAGTTGCGGGTGGATGTTTGTCAAACAAGACTCTTCATGGAAGTCTCTTTCGCTTGGGAGGATTCTTTGTTTTTATTTATGGCCAGTGAAAAACAGCCTGTCTGTCCAAAGGAGCTCACCCCTTGGTACAGACCACATGAGGATGTATCCGATACTGAACGGACAACAACACAGTTGGTGTCAGCCTGCTTGTTTTGGCGCTCAGAGAAAAAGGGGGGGGGGGGGGGGGGAAACTGGTTGTCACGTCGCCTGTCCCGCTCGCCTTAACTCCATTCCCAACCACCATTTTGAACCATGGGGCCAGAACAGCACCCAACGCATTAGGTCGGCTGAGGGAGGATTGCCTTTTTGCAAGATCTGAGGGTAGTAATTGAAGTGAATCAACTAGGCGGCTGTGTGTTTCCTTGTGGCGTGCACGCATGAGGAGGAAGAAGTAAGTGCGCGTGACGGGTTTTGGTGAGCTGTGACCGCCCCAACTGCAAAAAAAATTAAACTTAGTGGGACAGCGGGACTCGCCAAGAACCCTAGTCTTTTGATTTTTTTATTTTTTTTTGTTTGGTTATAGGTAAGACACATAACGTTTTTTTTTTTTTATATGCGAGCATAGTGATTTGTATACCTAACACTTAAGCCATGCCTTGTAAATAATGCGAATCGGAGCCAAGTAATCTCCTTAACGTATAATTATTATACATAGATATATTTTATAAAGTATTAAATTTCGTGATAACGTATTATAACCGAATGTTATATATATATATATATATATATAAAGATGTATTGAATTTTGAAACAACGTAAATTGACCAAATAACAAAGCAAGAATAAAGAAATCGAAGTGGCTATTGAATTCGACGCAAAGTAAATTGTGCCTTACTCTCGAATTATCTTTCCGTTTCATTGCTATCACGACAGCACCAGACCTCAGACAAATAACTCAAAAGACGCCCTCCTTCATTCTTGGTGAAAGGTCGAATGAGACTTAACTTCTTCTTATCATCGTTCCCGAAGCATTAACGGGACTAATTTAGTTCGAGCCTGTATGCGAGCACACCATCATCAAAAAAAAATTTGTCGCCTTTTCGGGACGTTTGTTTGGTCGCTTGTTTGTTGAGGCGCTGTCGATGTCGTCATCGAGTGAGCGCTACAGATATAGACAATCAATGTACCATGTCATATTAATTTCACTTATTAATTTATTTTCTGATGTACTTCTTCCACATATTTAGGCTAACTGACAGTGAATATCAATAGTTTATTTTTCCATGTATAAATAAGGTTGTGATTTAATCCAATACCATGTTAAGATAAATTGTGTTTGTTAGATTTTGAACAAACCGTGTGTTTTAGAATTTAAATAAACAATATTTTTTCTTCTACATTTTTAATATCTAATTAACAATTTAATCCCAGTGGTGATTCCCTGAACTCAAACCCTAGATCCTGTGCCAAAAAACAAATTGAAGAGGTGGAAAACAGTTTTGAAAACTTAAATTTTTTTGAAAAATTTGTAATGTATAACAATTCATGCATCTGAAGGAAAAACCCTAAATATTAAAGAACTGTACACAAAACACAAGGCTAAAGTACTTAATGGTTCCAAAAACCCAGAGAAATCAATTTCTTCCTAATATATGAGAAAAATTATGTTTCATAAGATTACTCGGTGATTAGAAATGCACAGAAATCAATTTCTTCTTAATATATGAGAAAAATATAAGGGATTTCAAAAATGTTAGGACTTTGAGCAATGTGAGGATTTCAATAAATTCAAGATTGATTTAAGGAACATCAACTGAGATTATCTGAAAAAGTTGTGGATGTCTGGATAAACTTACCAATTCCTAAAAACTCGTGTTGCCTCAAAATAATGTCGCCCATTCCATTTTCGAAAAAGTCGTGCATTTCTAAAGCATGTTATTGCACTGCATTCAAATAGATGGAAAGAAGTGAAGCTTTCTTCATCTTAAAAAGTGTCAGATTTTGAAAATGATTGTGGATTTCAAAAAGTTAACAATTTAAAAAACACTAAGGGATTTAACCCTAAAAGTCAGTATCTTATCAAAAAAAGTCTAGATTTTTTACAAAGTTAAGATTTTAAAAAATGGGCATTTTCGTACAAATCGTTGGAAATGACATTTTTTTAAAGTTCTGGAATTTTTTAAAAAGTCAAGATTTTGAAAAAATCAAATGATTTAATGAATGAAAACCATTACGCAGATTTCATAAAAAGTAGCGATTTTTTAAACATTCGTGGCTTTCCTATAGAAGCGTGGAACAATTTTTTAATTGTCACATATTTCTAAAAAAGTCCCTGGGATTTTTTTAAACAATCGTAATTACTCGAAGAATAAGTCGCATGATTTTCAAAAAACTTGGGGTTTTCGAATGAACATGGGATCCTTTCTGATAAATAAGATCAAGATAATATTTAAATGATTCACGATTTTGCATACAAGTCAATTAATTATTAATAAAGGTCAGGATTTTACAAAATACAATCGCATGGAATTTTACAAAAAATTTAGGATTCCTTGTACAGAGAAACATGATTTTGTGAAAATAGTGATTTGTTGTAGAGGTAGTCTTGATTTGATTGAAAAAGTCAAAAATCTTTAAACAGACCATCCTAAGAATGATCTACGCAAAACATGAACTGCCTATACTTGTCTCTGTCTTTGTCTATGACTGAATAAAGTAATAATATCTCGGGATTACTTGTCAATAGTCTTTGATCTATGACTTAATAAAGTAATAATATCTTAATTGTTAGACTTAATTTTGAAAATCCTTAAATTGTGGAATTTGCCGTGCAAAAATTCATGGATTTTAAAGCTGGTGGCTAAGCAAGATCTTGTTGCAACCCCCCTTAAGGATTTTTAAAAAAAATTATCATAATTAAACAAAATTATTGAGTTTTTCTTATCGACACATTTGCGAAAAAATTCATGGACCTTTTAATAGCTAGCATAATTTATCTATCATTGCCATTTTCCTAAACTGTATTCAATTTTGAAAACCCCGTGCTTTGTTGCAAAGTCTGGAATTTCGAAAAATTTGGGACTTTGAAAAAGTCAATATTTTAAATAGACCATGAATATGCGAGCAGGTTTGCGATGGCCTGCTTGATTCCATAACCAGTCAATTTATTATGTGCCAAACAGTCAAAATCAACTTTTGATAAATGGCGTATGGGCCACAAAAATGTCGGATAGTTTAAAAATCAGGCCATTTTGATAAGAAGTTTGGATTGTGAAATGCGGCCCTCCCCAGATCTTGTAAACATTCAATAAATTATTAAATACAAAAAGTCTATACAACAACAATAAACTGACCTTGCAGTTGGGATATTTCCAAATTATGTCATAAAATTTTATTTTCTTAAAAGTCTAAAACTTTAACTCAGCTCGATTTTATAAAATCCCAGCAATTTAGTAAAAAATCAGGAGACTCGCTTATGAAAAAGTGCATTTACATATAGAAAAAATCAGGAAGTCTTTTGAAAAAAATGGGATTTTGCGTTGAGAAATGTCACGATGGTTCTTACAAATTGATTTGAAACTTTTGGTAAAGGTCAGAAAACACAAAAAAGACATTGAACATATCCAAAATTCCGAACTACTAAATTTCAAACTTTTAGTCATGATTTTGAACATAAGTTAGGATTCTGAATAAAAGTTGGCATTTTGACCAAAAACGTCTATAATTTTGATGAAGTCCAGATTCATGAAATGTTCGGGATTTATTAAACATTGCGAGCCGCCATCCGCTCCTCTATTACAATAAGTCATTCAAGTTTTTGAAATAGTTGAATTTCACCTCAAGTTTGTTCCAATTAGTGAAATAACTTCAACTACTTTCAATAGATTGCTAGGTTTTTAAAAATATACAAAAAGATTTAGCTATGAATTTGGCCAACCCATTGAAGGATTATGTGCTTCAAAAACTGTACGAATCCTTCCCACCAAATTTAATGATTTTCAATATGTAAAAGTACGCAAGACTATTTGAAAACAAGTTGAGTTTCTTGACATAATTTCAGGATTTCGAAAAATTATATGGATTTCAATCTAAAAATTTTTACTTTTTTTGACAAGAAATTTCATTTGACCCATTTTATGAAAACATCAAGTTTTATGATCATAACGCATTAATTTATTTTAAAATAGGTTAGTAGTTTCAAAGATTCTACTCAGTTTGTTTTAAAATAGTCAACTCAGATTTGAAATCCCATGTACCGGCCGATTATAGGTCAGATTATTGATAGCCCATCCAAAGAGTTGTGGGCACTTCATGACTGGATAAAGTATTTGGCATTCCTTAACTCGGGACCTACGGAATTAATTGATATATATATGATTTTCAGAAATGGATTTTTTGAAAAGCAAGATTTATCGTAAATGTCTTGAGCCTTTGTAGGGTAAGTATATTTAATTTTTTACACATCTGATGCGGGCTTAGTTTAAGATCCAATCCTTACTTTCTAACCTTTTGCCTTTTCAACAAATATTAATATTACCCATGCGTTCACCAATCCTTTAAGAGGATCATGTGTCTCAATTTCACAAATTGGGACTTTTTGGAAAGTCTTCCTGCCAAGAATTTTAAACCATCCATTTACTTTTCAACAATTTATCTTTCAAAAACCATCAATTAGTGAAAATCATAGTGTTTATCACTAATTGAGTCTCCTCTTGCCAAATCAAAACTTTTTCAAAATTGCCAATTTTAATAAATCTATGATTTTGAAAATCCTGACATAGGTTGATCACTTTTACGACAAAAATCATGGCTTGTTCAATTAATCATGAGGATGGCTCTGATAAATCATTATTTGACTTTTTGGGAAAAAATTACCAACTTGGAGGTGAAATTTTTAAGCCCACGGAGGTGATCCTAACCATTGAGAAGTATTTTATGGTCCGATTTAAAATGAACAATAGCATTACTTTTTAAGCCAAGATAATCCTGGTGCAAAACATCCCTTCAATGAGATAGGATCCTCTACCTCTATTGGTTTATCCCACAATAAGGTTTGGAAAAATTCAAAATTAAACTCTTGAAATTTCAAGAGTTCCCATTACTATTCATTCTTTCTAGCAAGAAACTAATTAGGGCCATTTAACATAAATTTAAGGAGGGTCAATATTATAGAATTACCGGGTCTTCAGGCGGCATGTTATTCCTTATCAAAATATTGTGCACTTGGTCAATTTTGCAAATAATTGGGCCCATTAAGGTTACTAGTTCCATATTTTTTCAAGCAGGCATGGTGCCGGCCCTTCCCCCTCTATTTTATAATACATTTTTAGAACATACCTATCAATGGGGTTAAATTGTCTTTGATAGAAGCAATGAAGTTCTCATTTCCCCTAGATTTAACATGCAAAAACGACTTTCAAACGGATTGTTTGTGCCCAATTTTATAGTAAATTCTAAAAATGTCTTAAGACTATTATAGACCTATGCCCACCCCTGGGATAATTTTAATCTTGTAAGCCTATGTATTAAAGAAGGTAATGATTTCAAGACCCTAAAAATGCAATTCACAGAGGGGAAGCCTGTACTGAAAAAACTTCTAGATAATGTATGTTGTTAGGACTTTCCCTAAAAATTACTGCAAAAATATAAATGTCTAATACGTCCAAAGTTTCATATTTGATTCTTCTTCCATAGTATCTAGATACGTTCCAATTGTCAATGCATAAGAAGTAAGAGTTTGATTCTACATCAAGGGGATTCACCAAAGGGTGGAATGCAATTTTGATTTCATAATCATACAATATTTGTACTCTGAGTGCAGTATAGAGCATGAAGCTCTCAGTTTTCCTCACACACATGTTGGACCTATGCAAGAGATTTCATCCCACATTGTAAATAGATGTAGATTAAACCAGAATGTAATTTTAGCTTCAGTCTAAAGATGATAAAGCATTTATTGGTTACCTCAAAAGTTTTCATATGCTTACAGAACAACATGTTTTCATTCTTAACAAATTTCACTACTAAGCTGTTATGAATGGTCCTGAAATAATGACATGGTGGAGGAAGTTGACCGCTATAAATTGTTATTGATCAAATGTAATCGGCAAATTATAACCGAATCCCTCACAAATATAGATCTATTATGCGGCCCTGTTCTAAATTATTGCATCTTTATTATTTGAGTACATTAGAAAATGCTACATCAATGGGAGCCAAAGAACATGAAGATCCAAGACATACCCAAGCGTGGTTGTGCGTGAAGAGCTAACAAGCCGTAGCAAGTTAAGGTTTGTTGAGCATTGTGAGTTTGCAGTGTGTGGTCGGTTGAAGAGAAGGATCATTAGTTTAGTCGTTACAAGACGCTGTGTCGCCTCGCTGCCTACGTTGTTGGTAGGCGCAGTTATAACTTGTCACCTTCCTCTCCTTGCTAATCCAGCAATATACATATTTCTTCTTGCTATGCGTCCATCATTGGTTTGGAGCGTGTGTTGAAGGCGTGAAGTAGAAGAGCAATTTTTTTCCTTGCCTACAGTTTTTCATGTGAAAGAAGAGCAGACCTGCGTGCGAGAAGGTCCCCTGTGTTGTGGAAGGAGGTTTTGTGTGAGCTGCGTGCGCTGGACAGAATCAATGGTGCGTGGAGTGTTGGTGAGGCATGAGGAACCTGTGTTTTTTGCTGTCCAAGTGAAGTGAGGAGGAAAACCAAGCTTGCTGTGTAGTTTTCATGCCTGTCTCGTTGAAGGTAAGCGTGGTGTCTCAAGCCTGTCCCGCCTGTACACAGCAAGGAGGTGACCACTGCCTGAAGGAGCGTGGTGAAGAGAGGAAAAGTGTGCCAGTCCCTGCGTGGAGGAGTGTGCAAACAAGGAGGCTCTGTCCAACCAGTTGGAGTCCCTCGTACCTGTAGCTGCGTGCCTGAAGGAAGAAGACTGATGCCTGAGCCTGTTGCCATTTCTTTTGCTGTGCATGGAAGTGCTTGAAGTCTGAGCCCAAGAAGTCGCCTATCATCTAGCAAGCATTCTTTGCTGGCTGTGACGTGGAGCTTCATGAGAGAGGATAAATCTTGTGTGTGGAGCAAATCCAGTCCTCTACTCTTGCCAGTGAGTGTGCGTATGTCACACATTTCCGATGCACAAAGCACTGCGAGCAATGCACCAAATATTTGGGCATTGAATGACAACGAGGACACCACTGGGCTATTCTTTGCCTTGGTCAACGAGCTACACAACACTGGTAACATTCTCTTTGACGAGATTGTGCGCCAAGGACTGTTGGAATACTTCTGGTTCGACGTTCGATGTCAAGCACGGCGGATTCGTGCAGAACTTGAACGTGGTTATGATGCAGATGACGAACGCGAAATAGAACGCCCACAGGAGCGTCGGCGTCTCACTGCACGAGCCTATAGAGCCCATCTTCGGGACAGATTCCTTCAGTAAGCATTGTATCCATTTTGAATAAATAAATAAATAAATAAAGATACATTTTTGAGTTTTTTGCAAAAATGTCTGCTCCAAAAAATATTGCTATCAGATGCCCAACTCTTGAAAGGGCCAAATTTCACCGCATGGAAAACCAAAATGCGGACGATTCTTCAATTCGAAGACCTTTGGGGGATTGTCTCTGGCAAAGACGCCCCTCCTGCAGACGATGATCTGTTGGAAAAATATGAAAAGGCTGATGCGAAAGCACTCATGCTCATCACCCTCAGTCTTTCTGATGAGGTGCAGCCATACATTCGAGAAGCAACTGCTTCTTCTCAGGCTTGGAGCACATTGTGTACCATCTACGAAGCTAAGAATCTGACGTCAAAGTTGCAACTTCAGACAAAGCTTCATACGATGAGTATGCATGAAGGCGAATCAGTAGAAGCCTTCTTGCGGCGTGTAGCTGAGTTACGTGTAGAACTCTCTGCACTTGGAGAACCAGTGGACGACAAGTTGCTTGTCCCACTCACCCTGCGAGCTCTTCCGTCACGGTTTCGGACACTGATCACCATGTTGACAATTACTCAACAGGAGGTGAGTTTTGTCAACCCTGGTGAATTATCTCCAGCAGGAAGAAGCCATGCAAAATGTACAAGAAGCCTTCGAAGACAAGGCTCTTATCACGAGGCAAAAACATAAGCCTTGGAAAGGGCAATCTGCCCCCCAAAATCAGAAGCAGCATGCTCAGCAGCCATCTTCACAGCGGCCACCCCAGAAGCAGCATAATCACAAGGCAGATCGGTGGTGCCACATTTGCTCCACGGATACGCACACGACTGCGAACTGTTATTACAACGGTCGCAAGTATGGAAATTCTGGCGAAGAGAGCACTTCTGGCCGAGGATATTCCAAGAAATCCCGATGGCATGCTCGTAATCAGAAGTAGAAGGGCCACATTGCTGCTCAGCAGGAAGCCACCTCAGATGAAGAGGTACCAGATACAACTCATTCTGACATTGTTCTAGTCTCACAGACTTCGCAGACCGTCAGAAGATGTCTGGTTGATTGATTCAGGTGCCAGCAAACACATGACTGGCAACAAGAAGTTGTTCCATACTCTGAGTGACCGGCCCACTGGAGATCGGATCACCATTGCAGACAATCAAGAGTATATTGCAGCAGGGATTGGTGATGTCATCATTCCTCTTGGAACACGAAGATGTACACTGACAAAGGTGCTCTATGTTCCAGGTTTGACTTCAAATCTTTTGTCTGTAAGTCAACTTCTTAACCATAGAATGCAGGTTGAATTCTTTGTTGAGAAAGGGGTCAAGTCCTGCATCATTTCCCAGGGAGAGTCCGTCATTGCTCAAGCATTTCTGAAGGGCCGTCTATTTGCACTGGATGCGGTCACTTCATCTAGCGTTGCTCTCTCTGCATCAACGGTAGAGTCCACTGCACTTTGGCACTTTAGATATGGTCATCTTTCTGCCGGGGCTCTGCATCAACTCAGTGCGAAGGAAATGGTAAGAGGGCTTCCTCCACTCTCCCATTCCTTACCTGTTTTCTCAGGATGTCTTGCGGGAAAACAACATAGAGGTCCATTCAAATAGAGCTCTTATCATTCTACAGAGCATCTTCAGGTCATTCACACCGATCTGTGCGGACCCCTGCCAACTAGCTTTCAAGGTTTTGTGTACTTTCAGCTCATCATTGATGATTACTCACGGAAAATGTGGGTATATTTCCTTCGGAAGAAGAGTGAGGCACTTACAAATTTCCAAACCTTCTACCAGCAAGCCACCAGGCAGTCTGGGAAGCCTCTTCTTCTCCTCCGCTCAGATCGAGGGGGGGAATTTGTGTCAAAGAAGTTCTTAGCATACCTGAAGCAGCATGGCATTCAACAACATTTGACTGCTCCCTATACGCCCCAACAGAACGGGATTTCCGAGCGCCACAACAGGACTGTCATGGAGATGGCTCGTTGTATGCTCTCGACCGCCAAGTTGGAGGATCAGTTTTGGGCAGAAGCAGTCCAGACAGCAGTGTATTTACTCAACTGGGCACCCACGAAGATCTTGCAGAACAAGACACCGGAAGAGGTATGGACTGGTCGTAAACCTTCTATTCATCATTTAAGAGTTTTTGGTTGTACTGCATATATGCATGTTCCATATGAAAAAATGAAGAAGATCGATCCAAATACATTTCCATGTCTTTTCTTGGGGTATAGTACTACCTTAAAGGAATATCGTCTCATGGATCCTAAGACAAAGAAAATCTACGAGAGTCAAGATGTGGTGTGTGATGAGTTATCCTTTGACTCCTTACCACACAATGAAGATCCAATAACGACCTCCATCACATAGATTTCTCACACATCCAGATGATGGGCAAGATGATTCTTATTAGAGAGAAGAAGAGCTAAGTGGAGACTTATTCGTTGATCTAGGCACACTGGAAAACCCATCTTTACATCTATAGTAGTAGCAAAAACGTCTGAAATGGGTCTAAAATACTATTGGGGATGCACACTTGAACTCACTTCCAAACACTTCTACAGGAGTCAGAACATGAAGTCAAGCCAGATATGAGGTAAATTTTTCACTCATGAATTCAGTTGTTGATAGCAAAAAACCTGACACTATTCATGAGGCATTAGACCAACCACAGTGGAAACAAGCTATGAATGCTAAATATGATTCCCTGACTTCAGAATCAGATGTGAGAACTTTTCGATCTACCTCTAGGTAAGAAATCCATTAGCTGTAAATGGATTTTCAAAACAAAATATAAGGTAGATGGATCAATCGACAAACACAAAGCACAACTTGTTAAAAATGGTTATGCTCAGCAAGAAGGAATTGACTATGACGAGACTTTTGCACCCACTGCGAAGATCAAAAGCATCAGAGTTATCTGTGCACTGGCAACACAAAATGGATGGAAACTTCAACAGATGGATGTCAAGAGTGCTTTTCTAAACGGTGATCTACAAGAAGAAGTGTACATGGCCCAACCTGAAGGGTTTGTAGACGAGCATCAACCACACAAGGTATGTCGTCTGATAAAATCAGGAAGTCTTTTCCAAATTTATTTTGCGTTGTGATGTTGATGGTGGACAAAGAAAACTGAAAAAAAAACACAAAAAATGAAAACACCAAACACGAACTATAAAACCAAACACAACACTACAGAACATAACAGGGCCCTGCATAACATACAGACCAAAAACGTCTCAATTTTGCTTTTTGCCCTTCTGCTTTTTCAGATTTTTATTTTTTGCGAGCCGCCATCCGCTCCTCTATTGTAATTCATTCACATTTTGAGTCCGCGCAGTTGCTTTCACCTCGAACTTTGTTTCTATGATATAATTCAACTACTTTTAAAATCCGTCTAGGTTTTTTTTTAAAAGATTTAGCTAAATTTGGCCAACCCATTGAATGCTTACGTGTTCAAAAACTGACGATGCCAATAAATTTAGTGTTTTCCCCTTGTATTAAAGTCGCAAACTATTTGAATTTATATTAGATTCTTACATATATTTGGTAAAAATCGGTTTATATGGATTTAATCAAAGTTTTAATTTTTACAATTTTCATTTTCATTTGAATTTTTTTTATGCAAGTGGTTTATGATCATAACGCATTACTTTCATTTTATGGGTTAGGTTACTTGTTTCACTCAAGATATCTCACGGAACTAAAATAGTCTACTCTAAAAAAATAATAAGAATTATATGTGAGTGTATTGTATAAATCTAAACGTATGTGGGTTATATATGATGCATAAATATTGTTTTAAAGAGATATTTTTCATATATATATATATATATATATATATATATATATATATTTATTTATTTATTTATTTATTTTTTTGTGATTTTTTTTGTATAAGATTATCTATCTATTTTAGTGGTAGTATATTTAAGTGTTTATTGATTATTAGTTTAAGATGTGTTCTATTAATTTTTGCCTCGTTTCAACTAGCATATTAATATTATAAAGTTCACCAATAAGATGTTTTTAATTTTTTTAACTTTGTCATTTTAAAGTTGTGAATAATTTTAAACATTTTTAAAATTAACATATTTATTTTACTAACCAGTTAATTAGTGTTCAAGAGTTGATATGACTAATTTAGGGTCATCTTGCCAAACCAATTTTTCAACATTCTAAAATAATAAAATTTTGAACTGATAAGTGTTGTATCACTTGTTACGCCGATAGCATATTCTCTATAGGGTGAGACCTCCTAACTCTGATAACTCTTATGAGATGAGCGGTAGAAAATGAACCATCATGCATGCATTGAAAGTACGGAGGTGATCTAACCATTGTTTGAATGTTTTTATGTCCATCTGATCACAATCACGCATTTTTTAAACTGATAATCAAGTCACATGCAATGATTAGGGAACCCCTCTAGAGACTGAATGTAACGTGTCAGGAAAAAGACTACTGTTGAAGGCCATTTCAAGAGGCCCATACTATTCAATCCGCTTGCAAGAAACTATTTAAAACTTTCTCCATTATTTTTGACACATGTTGTACACTTACCGGGCATTCTAGGCGGCATAGATTGTTATAAAATAGTTGTGCAACAACACAAATCATTGAGCTCTTTTGTAACGAACCAAAAACAAATCACACACAAACAACACAGTGAAAAACAGGATAACTTTTTTTTTTTACACAAACACGACACAACATGTCGTCACAAGATTACAACCAACTCTGGGAACCACTTGTTACGAGGATGACCACAAGGTCAGCACGGAAACGTTCACACCCAAAAGGATAATACACTTCTCTTTTTGACAGAACAACATAGAAGTCCAACCACATGACACTCACACAGCTAGGGCAAGCCACAGTAAGAAATTATTGAAGGTTATTTATTTTGATAAAACACCCTTTAACTCGTGACTGTAATGCCCCGTTTGGCGGTTACCCAGTTTCTTGGCATAGTGACCTTTCCCTTGTTGGGCGTCGAACAACTGTGCGTAATTCTGTTGTCTTAGACCCGGTCTCAGTGATGTTTTAGCACCTTCCCCCTCCTTTTGGTGTCCTCGAGTCGTTATTGACACCTCCCTTTGCTGGTAAACCCTTTTCGAAGGTTGATTGGGCTAGTAACTTTCCTTGAAACCATTTCCATCCTACTCCTATTCGTTGTCGAGCCAAGGACTTTAACCCATCGACATGAGTTGATGAGTTCAGACATTTGGTTTATTATCGCTTGGGGTTCAGTTTTTGTTATGAGTTGGGATAGAAACCACTGTTAGTTACAGAGAATTAAAAGACTGAGGTTTTTCGACTTGCTTTAGCCCAATGAATAAACTTGTTACTGAGTTACTGTTGGAGATGTTCTAGTGACTCTGGTAAATTTGGATTATATACACTCCTTTTTAAGTATCTGTTGTTGCGTATTTCATTTACATGGGATTATATTTTAAAAATAAAATACCCAAAAGACATGGGTGTAGAACGATATATGTATTTATACACTAGTAAATCAAATCCTTAGATTCGAGTGTGTGGCTTTTAACTGATATGTTTTGGTTTGGGGAAATAGATGAGACCTTAAGCCATGCAAGCCTCTTAACTTAGTGTGTTTTCAATTAGGTCAATTAGGTTATGTTGAGAATTATATTGTAACCTTTAGCTTGGTCTTACATCGTGAAAGAAAGTAGCTTATAATTTTACAAATCGTAGGATTTGAATGCAATAAATACAGATTTATACCGATGGCTTAATTTCTATTCTGATTAAGGTTTGGAATATAATGATCAATGGGTACTGAAAATAAACAACTAAAGGAATGGAGGGGTTGCGTGGAAATGATGGGGGGTAGGTGTGTGGCGCAGGTTGGAGGTGACATGGTTTTAAAGTCAAAATTCTATCTACTTGTGCCTAAGGCCCTACTGTCCCTCACCCCCCTTCCTACCATCTAGACCTGGTACGTGGCCATCTCCCACTAGCCTTACCTCTACCAGCTCCCACACCTTATTTAATTCCTTTGATTTTCAAATCTAACGCGTCTTTTGCTATCTGCTCTCTTTGACCTGTTCTGGCCGCGTGAGCAAGGAGGAGTGTTGTTGTCAGGATTTGGGATGAATGGCATGAAAACCCCAATCCAATGGAGTAGCAGGTGTTTGGGAGCTCTTCTTTTGTTTTTCTTTCCTTGCCATGGCCACATAGACTGTTTTAACAACATTTTTTCCAGCTGACGGATCGTGCAAAGAATGGAGTCTGAGCCTTCAACAAACTGAAACGAAGGGAACTTTCACCTTGCGTGGCCGCTACAAGTGTATGGCGGTTGGAGTTGAAGCTGAAAGCTGGTGAAGTAGACGTATTACCTGCTCTTCCTAGGGCGCTGTGAGGTGTGTTCTTGTTGGGGATCCATAGCAGAGCCCTGCCATAGTTTTCAGCCAGACTGTAGGCACGTTACAGGAAGGAAGAATCCTTTTTGAGCGCCTCCAACAAACAGGTCGTCCAACTATTTTGTTATCTGTTCAGTATCGACTACATCCTCATTTCGGGATTCTCCTTCAAGGTATTTTTTATCAAAATCGATTATGTGACAGTGAGAGTGTTACCAGGAGACCTGACGAAATTCTTTTGCAAAGATTCTCTACTGAGACCTTGCTGGTTTTATGATGTAACTCATGGAAGAGAATCTCATAGAGGCGTGGATCTGTTTCATATTAGAATATTCATGAAACACAATTTGCTTGCAATTTTATGAGCTGCTTCAACGAGTCACTAAGTTGGCAGGCATAAAGGTTTCTGTTGGATTTATCGCACCTTGCAAGCTACAGCTGAAATGGTTGCACGGAGAGTTTGATGCTGTCCTCAAATCTGATGAAGGAAAAGGTTTATTTATCATTACGGTAGATGCCTTCTAGAGCCATGAGTGTGATGTATCAGTATGTCTTGTGTCCGAGCTTCAAATCATGGGGTTGGTTTGTAGCTATTTTTCACTGCGTGAATGTGGCTCTAGCACGAGCTCGCAGAGCACTTTGGGTTAAGGGAAAGCAGTGGCATTGAAACAATCATATGCATATGGAGATGGCGTTTTAAACTAGGCATGTTAAACCTGCCCTTGCAATCTTCTGCTACCCCTTTTTATTATGTCATGAATTGAATGTCCTTCTATTTATTTTTTTTATCTGTTATGGCATTTAGAATGGGCTTCTACTTTTTCCTTGTGAATCGACCCTGATTGAAGGAAAGGAAGGACTGTTGGGAGTTGTTTGTTTTTCATACCCTAATAGCAACTGTGACAGCCTGTATACATTCCTTTCTACCTCATTTTTCTTTTCGAAATAAAAGAGTAACTGCTGTGTGATAGCAAAATAATGGTTTTATACCGTGGGTGTTAGATCTTTAACCTGGGTGCTTTCCTGCTTAATTCTTAAAATTTGGGTGACATTTAGAGACAATAGTGAACAATGGCCGTTGAGTTTGATTTCTAAACCAGCAGTAGTAGATATAAACTTGAGCCATGAATAACATTAGTGGATATTTGTAGATTTGTCGACTCATGGCCAGTTTTAGGCTAAATGTTTGTTTTTGTCTTGGTAAAAGCTTTTCTTGGGCTGAATCTATGTGTAGACCTCGGATAGTGAGCATGATGTTTTCTTAGAGGCCTACGTGAGTGGAATATTGACTGCTCAATACAGATCATGTGACGTGAGTCACTGTATCATGAGATAAAAGAGTTCAATCAAACTCTGTAGTAGCAGATGTTTTCTTCGGAGTGACTATGAGGATAGGTCGAGTAGACAGTCGTGAAATAGATGGGTATGCCCAAGCTATTCATATTTTTTTTTAGAGACGGAAGAGAAGGCTTAGTTCGTAGGAAGAGTATTTTTCTTGTATTCCTCCTTCGCTGACTGTAAACCTTGTGATTGGTGACTCGAGTTGGGTCACGGTAGAGGATCTTGTGTCGATTCACTTATATTTTCAACAGACAATCCCTTGCTTGTTTAAATTCAAGTATCGAATGAAATGGGTTTCTATTAAATCCATTATGTAGCTTAGCAAACCTTCAATAATTCAGGTAGGGACTTTTTGAGTAAGTGTTGACTGAGGCATGTATGAAAATAGAATGGTTACCTTTCTTCGAATTTGGTTAGACTTGTATGAAAATGGAAAAGGTAGGAATCGACTCAGTTACATATTTTAGTGAGCTAAGTCCCTAACTCTTACAATGATCATACGAGTGGTGGATTACGGGTTTTTATTACTGATTATGTGATGTAAGATAATAACAACCTTTGGTGAAAAGACTTCTTCTTGATCCCTGCTTGTGTAATCCAACTATAGTTGTTGAATGTAATTTAGTTGGATAGAATCTAATTTATTTAACTTCTTGAAGATAAATAATTAGGTTCGGTGAGAATTACTTGGCATTTTGAATCTTCAAATTCAGTCTTTGTGTTGTGAGTATTATATGTATGTTGGTTTATTCAGTCGAGTGAAGTTAACTTTAATCTTTGACTGATTTGTGTTCATATATGGTTGGGGCCTATTTTTTCTTCCTAAAACAAGGATGTGCGTTAATGCAGTCTTGTTACCAAGAAATTTTGAATATGTTAAGTCATTTGACTAATCGTTATCTTTTTTGTTAATAATATGTTTGGGTGTTAGATTTCAATCACGTAATCCATAGGATTACATGACTGAAATCTCAATACTCTCAGCCTTGTTGTCTTCACCAATAAGGTCTCACCTTGATTGTCTTTGGAATATCTCTCTCACTTGAATATTGGGATTCCTCCTTGTTGGCTGATATAAATCTCTTCATCTTGTGAAACATATTGATTAGTGGTTTGTGATTTGATCCATTCTTGAGTTTAGAATTTTACTTTCATGATATTATAAAATGTTAGCTTACTGTTGCAATGGGTAGTCTTAACATGCTCAGTTCTAGCGAACTGACTCTAGTTAATATTTGTGCAGATGGATTATGCGAGTAGACTAGAAGAAAAGAGTGTAAAAGGTTCATCTGTACAATTTATGAAGTTCCTTGTAAAAATGTCCAATGTGTTGTAAATTGTGTAACATTGCTTGTAAAGACAGTTTATATGACCTCTTACCTGGAATTGTTCAGAGAATTACGTGAAGTAGTAGTTTTGCCCTTTTTTGTAATTTGGCTGGTAACTCTTCTTAGTGAGAAATAATATTCAATCTCTTCACTGGCATAAGAATTGTAAAACTTTGATCTTGAGAATTAAGTGTTAATTTAAATCTTTCTAAGACTTTGTATTGATGGGTTATATGTAATTTTTAATGGGGTGGCTTTTCCTTACAGAAGTTACCTAAAAGTTTTATTCAAATAAATCTGTTGTAGAGGAGATCCACTCGAAAACAAATAATACCTTAAGTAATCAAGAGTGAGATTGTCCTTGCAAAGTGATTTTATATAACGTGTTATCCCTAACTGAACTAGTAAACACTACTCTTTTGGTGAACGCTTAAAACAAGCTTAAAGGAAAACAATGGTTAGTTTCTAATAAGATTTAACAAGTAAGAGAAGAAAATTTTGAAACCACTCAATTTATCTCTAAGACTATTTAAAAGTAAGTAGCTTCCTCTTGATAAGCTCTTTCGGTGAAGCCTAAGTAAGAGCGCTAATAATTACGTATAAAACCTCAAGCTTCAATTAAACCTCAGTAAGAGCTAATGACGTCTTAAGGGTGAACTCATTTGACCATCTTCCTTTAACTTTATCCAGGGTACCTTGTAATTTTCTCTTAAGTTTGTTGAACGTGAACCGATGTTGTCATAAGGGCATTATAACGACCCAAAAATCACACACACCGAACAACACAGTAAAAGACAGGATTTTTTTTTTTTTGAACTTGCTTGACACATAACATGACACAACATGTCGTCACCAAGGATACAAATAACTCTGTGAACAACTCGATACAAGGATGGCCATAAAAGCAGCCTGGAAACGTTCACACTTATCAAGAACAATATACTTTTTTTTTGTTACAGAACAACATAAAAGCCCAACCACATGATACTCTCACAACTAGGGCAAGAATTTGCTTTAAGTCTTCTCATAGTAAGTAATGATTGGAGGTTATTTATTTTGATAAGGCACCCTGGGTTCACGTTCAACACACTTAAGACAAGGATAAAGTTAAAGGAAGAAGGTCAAATGAATTCACCCTTAAGACGTCATTAGTTCATACTAAGGTTTAATTGAATCTTGAGGTTTTATACGTAATTATTAACGCTCTTACTTAGGCTTCATCGAAAGAGCTTATCAAGAGGAAGCTACTTACTTTTAAATATGCTGAGAGGTAAAATGAGTGGTTTCTAAATTTTATTCTCTTACTTGTTAAATCTTGTTAGGAACTAACCATTGTTTTCCTTTAAGCTTGTTTTAAGCGTTCACCCAAAAGAGTAGTGTTCACTAGTTTAGCTAGGGATATCAATTTATAAAGATTTAATTTCCAAGGATAGTTTCACCTTTGAGTACTTCAGGAATCTCTTGTTCTCAAGTAAGTCATCTCTACATTAATTTATCTGAATATATATATATATAGTTTATACTATCTCTATAGTATATAAACATACCCATATTTATATTTACTTATGATATATTTTAGTTAACTTCTATAAGGGTTAACCATTCCATTTAATTTTACTTCTATCACATCATTACAAGGTGTCAGAGAGTTTTGACTTAACACTTTATTCTCAAAACAAGGTTTTACAATACTTATGCCAATGTAATGATTGAATATCATATCTCACCAAGGTAAGTAACTAGTTTAACAAAAAAAGGGAAAGAACACTTCACCACGTAGTTTTCCAAACATACTAAGGCAAGAGATCTTCTAAACTCCTTGCAAGCAAAGTTACAAAATTTACTGTAACGCATTGAACTTTCTACAAGAACTTCATAATTTGAACTGATGAAACTTTTACACTCTTTTCCTTTAATCTACTCGCATAATCCATCTGCACAAATATTATCTAGAGTCAGTTCGCTAGAACTGAGCATGATAAGATATAAACCTCACCTAATAACTTATGCCATCTAGTATTTAAAGAAATGAAAGTTTGCAATACTCCTTATCAAATAATTTCTAACATACATTTAAAACTTAACTGCACATCTCATGATAATACATTTCATACTCATTAATGTTCACTTCCTTAAGATCTGCTTACATAAGAACACCATTCCAAGAGACTAGATATACAACCTTAATCATGCAATTAATCATACTTAGATTACAGTAAATAATAATGACGCTCACCTAATACCCTCGACCTACTTCACATATATAAGTGTCTAACAAGATTATCTTTCAATTAAATAAAAGCACCAATGACATTAAGTTTATATATTAAATACAAGTATCAATCTTACATTGTTCATCGATATTACCCAAGTATCAAACCTTCATAGATAATCAGTGGTATGTAAGTATAGTTTAGATATTTATCTCGCAATTTTAAGGTTGTACTTATATTAACAAGGATTCCACCAATCCACAGGTTCATGTATTATTTAGGTGTCCTTTTGGTTGCTTATTCCATGTCTTTGTATATTTCTTCTAGTAAAAGAGTCCAACTCATTAAGAATGAGTTATGAACGACAATACTGTCATCTGTTGGTAATATGCCAAAGATACATTTGTCTAACTAAGATATGAAAGCACAGTCATCCAAGCCACTATGAATGCGAGTATCAACATTATCTCAACTCCTAATAAGATGCTAAAGTATCAAAATTTTAGCTAAACATAATAATCATCGTAAAAGCCAATAGAATTATTCCACTCGTTAACCAAGCATTGAAATAACATATTTATCCTTACCGGATACCTGATAACATAATATACTAATTCAACCTCCACTTGCATACCCCAATCTAATAATTGTTCTATAAAATGGAGTTAAATAATTTCAAGTGGACTTATATCGCAAAATATTACTGTCATACATGGTAAGCACAGTTCCATTATGGTAGCTGTCACCTTTACTTAAGGCTATGCATGACTCCTTTTTACGGTAGTTATCTTAACTTCTCTATTCATCTGTTTTCCTACCAAAAGTCTTTCGACAAGCTTCAAGGTCAAAGTATAAGATAAATTCATAATTTTATATTTCAAGCATTGCCTGAATTTGTATACATGAGGGAATCACAAATCAATCAAACTTGAAGAATGTCGATGTATCCAATATTACTTTAACCGATCCAAAGGTCCAAGTAGTGCCTCAAAAATTAAGCCAAAGAATTATCCACACAGGATTATGATTTGCGTGCATAACATATTCGTAAAGGTCATAGAAACCCATTAACACATGCTTCAGGAGGGTTCCAATCTAATAATAAGCTCATAGTAATAATAATAGCAGAGGGCCTGGTGAGGGGTTTTCCATAATCCCCAAGGTAGATGGTAATCGAATGACTCAGATGGAGCTATCTAGAAAGACCATAAAACTAGTACGACTCTTCCCAAATAGAAGCCCCCAATCTAATGGGGGTTTATAATCATTATCAAACCACAGTAAAAGAACAAATACAGTCATAAAAAACAGAAAATTCCCTGTTTTCAAGCCATGTTCTAAAAACATAACAATAAAGAGGAGATATTCTACACGCATGCTCATACACACACCACAATACTGACTACACGATAACCAGCTAAAACACAGAAGAATAATCAAGCGGAAAGGGGATGATAAACCAACTTCATAAGCATCGATAAGCGACAAATCAATGCAAGGAAGAGATTTCTTCTTGTCAAATAGTAATTAAGATAAACTGGTAAAGGGGAAGAGAGATCAACTCATGCTATTATGATTCAAAAGTCATTTGAAACCCATCTCTTTCTGGGCATCTCTTTCAAGAAAGAGTCAATATATGTAAATACCATGTTATATAATATCCAGAGTCCAAACGCTATTTACTTAGTAAAACAAAAACACATCAACATTCCAAAAGACAACCCACATCTACAGCATTCGAACAAAATTGCAAAGATTGATTTACCCAAATACTAAAGGGAATAAATTATTAAGAGAGAGGGTTAGGGCTTATCATGCCTGTTTGATAAACACATCCACCAGCAACACATCCAGCAGGGACTGCATAAGCCACACATTCCAACTGATCCACTTCTTTTAGCTTTGAAAAACACCACTCAGGGAGAGGCTCCCCTTAAGACGGCTACAGCTTAGGAGGAAAGAAAAGGAGAAAAATGTCCCTTATTTGTCTGCAACCTAGCACTGCTAACTTGCCACTGGGTGCTTCTGAGCATTACCAACAAGTTTCAAAATCAGTTTTCCTTTTACAACATCCTCGTGCATCGTGGCCACAAGCAACAATCTTGGAAGGGACAGAGCAGGGTAACATACAAAAATGACAGGATGAGAGTTTACATTGCATGCGGCCAACAACTATGAGTGGCAAACAATGCTCCTTTCCCGTTCAAATCGTATCAGGAAATCTAACATAAATCCTGCTACCCATGTCCATAATTTTCTGTTATCAGATCCCTCATGCCTATGGTGGCAGAGTAGAAAGCAAAGCACCCCACGCATGCCAAGGAAAGGTTGGATTCATGTTTGGTACAGGAAAGAGGGGGGAGTCCTAATAACGCATTGCAAGGCAAATCTGTGCTTCATGAATATTCTGATATGAAACAGATCCACCTCTATGAGATTCTCTTCCATGAGTTACATCGTAAAACAAGTAAGGTCTCAATAGAGAATCTTTGCAATAAATTTCATCAGGTCTCCTGGTAACACTCTCACTATCACATAGTCGATTTTGATAAATAAAATATCTTGAAGGAGAATCCCGAATTTGAGGATGCATTCGACACTGGACAGATAACAACATAGTTGGACAACCTACTTGTTGGAAGCGCTCAAAAAGGCTTCTACTAAACTGCAACATGCCTGCCGCCTGGCTAATCCCTGTTGCAGGTCGTTGCTGTGGATTCCCAACAAGAACACACCTCGCAGCACCCAATGAAAGTGGAGGTAACACGCCTACTTCACTAGCTTGAAGCTTCATCTATAACCACCTTTTTATCCAAAACCCAACTGGCAAGGGTAGGATAACAAGGAAGGGGAAACGCAGCCAAGCAAAAATTTCCCTTCACCACACAACTCATGCGGCCAGGGCAAAGAAGACAGCAGGACAAGACCACGAAGGACAAGCAGAAAACCCATTAAAAAAGGGACCTCCATCTGCAATCCCACGTGGCCAGCAACATAAGCCAAGAGCAGTGTAAAAGACAAACACAGCGGAATGTCCCCTCTTCAATAATAAACATGCAAGATTTTTGAAAGCTAAACGGCCAGCAGGGAGGAAGACATACACAAACAATGGGTAGTAAAATTAGTTTCATTAATTCTCACCAACCATATGCCAAACAAGGCACCAAAAGAAATAAAAAAAGAATATGCCTCGCTAGGAAGGCCATACACTCTACCACGCACTCCTCTTGCCAGAAAATCAAAGCAAATAAATGTGAATCCAAGGACAACAATGTAGATCCACATCTCCTCATGTCTAGCCTGTCACATCCATAATCCAACGTGCAAGGAAAAGCAATGGACACAACAAGTAAGTGCACCTGGGAGGAATTAAGAATTGCAACGAGGCTAGTGCGTGTGGGATCAGATCGGTCAAGGTGGCAGTTGGTGGCTGGAGGTTTTCCAATAAGATAATTAATTCAAAACATGAACATTACTTCCTGAACAATGGAGCCACCAAGAAAACAAGCTCCTCTTTTAAGCGAATCGAGGATCGCTCTTCGGGGACGATAAAAAAAAGATGCAATAAAAGAACATTAAGATAATTAATATTCTATGACGATAACGATTCGACAATCAAATAATAATAATAAATCGTAGATCGAAAAATGAAAATAAGAAAAATGATAATACCGTTACGGAAACAATTTATATTATTTTTTACTGCTCCCAAAAATTATTATCCATGTTAATAGCGATGATCACCTGGAAGCTCGACTATTCCAAAATAATCCGCACCAAAGATCGATAATGCTCACAAGATGGAGATAATACAGATAAGGAGAATGATAATCGTTCACTATAAAAGCAAGGTCACTGAGGCAAGAACTGGGAATTGGGATAACGTAACGAGGCATTACATTCTCCTCCCCTTAAGAAAGCATCGTCCTCGATGCAACATAACCCAGAGGGAAAGCAAGTGGTAAGCAACAGAGGAACATGATAAGGGTGAAGGTACACTCTATGGTTTAAAATTTTAGTTGATTAAAGCACGGCCACAGGGTGGCCTTAGGAACATTTGGTAGAAATTTTAACTTTCAAGGTTCTGTGAAGATTGGCAGTTCCCTCTTATTTATTATTTCATTAGTCTCCTTTCCATTAGCATTATTCTTAGTTTAATTTCTTTTAAAATTTCATCATTGAAGAGTTTTGGTTTATTCCTTATTGTGGGTGCCCAACATGAACTGCTAACACAACACCCTATCAGGTTCAAAAAGACACTACAGATTCACAAGCACACAAGTATATACTTCAAGATTGTATTACACCACAAAAGGTTACTCAAATACGGAATAGAATAGGCACAGTCCACATAACATAGTACTCGTCACACATCTATGACTGACATATTAAATACTCGAACAAAAGAGTACTACGATCCACCAGACATTTCCTCAATTCCACGATGAAAATTTCACATAACATCCAAACAAAAGCTATAGGTACATAGTGTCCACAAGGGCATCAATGACATATCCACAACATCACAACACATATCCATCTGACATGAGTAACACATACATCAAAAGACCACTACCAAACATCACAATAACTCAACATATATCCCGAAACATCAACCATACACACAAACTCTTATCAAGTATATGCCTCCCTCAAACTCTTATGCCTCCCTCAAGTCTCTTATGCCTCCCTCTCTTATGCCTCCCTCAAGGAGGCTGATTGACCCTATGACCCAAGACACATAGAGTTCGAACACTCCTAACCCAAGTGACATAATAACGTGTGGTTCAACAACCCGCTAGTTATCTGTAACTCCTTGGGGCGTACCCCCATACAACGAAGCGGGTCCATAGGTCCAACCATTCCATGGTGCATCCCATGACCCTATTCCACACATCACGACAATAGAACCAACACAACAATCCAATCTAAGTGCCAAGTGGCAAAGTACAAGCCTTGGGCAAGGCGGTAAAAATTTAAAATTTAAAAATAAGGTTCAAACCAAGAGAAAAATAAATGGCCAAATAGCCATAGTTAGTGTCAAAATCCACATGTTAGTGCCATAAACCAAGGAAATGCCCAAAATTGTAAAGCATGGCAATCAAGAAAAGCTGCTGGTCCTTACAAAATAAAGTGAAAAGCTCAATTTACGAATAAAATCAACTTATAATAATGTCACATTACGATAACTGTGTGGCCTTATCTGGCCACCAAAGGGGTACTCAACGAGTTGCTAGCACTCGGAACATCGAGCCTCAGCTCATAAAATACATATCAATAATACAACTGTCATCACCTCTATCTGAATCATCCCACCACCACTTCGACAAGGCTAAACATAGTCATAGTTGCACTTAGGTTGCATACATACAACCACATAGGGAGAGAGGAAAGAATCACAGGTTGTTATCTACTAAACCGAATTTTGGCTCGAGTTATTGACCCATGGTACACCATTCCTCACTCTCAACATACACTTCTTACTGATTTCCCTCAGGGTCGGTTAGCGTAAGGTTCACAACATAACATGTAGCTACATCACTAACACAATAGTGGTACATATACAAGGTAGATCACAATCATACATTCATTGAGTGTAACACATCACTTTACCACATTCTGCACCCAAAGTGCAATCACCATACGATAGGGTTCATACACTCACCGTATGACCCTAAATCACAACATGAATCATTACATATTACACACATCATGCATATGATGAACATAGTACATCACAACATAACATCCATTGCTACATAATAAGGTTGTACACACATTTCTTCAAAACATGGTAAAAACATCATGATACAACTCATTTCTTTTAACATCAATCTAGTCATACAACACATTGATACACCTACATATCACAATACGCCACAATGTTCCAACACTCCGTCATCCACATTAGAATTATTTTCACCCACCATCATAAGCATTAATTCACACGTGAACTCTTCATAGAATCCAAAAGAAGGGGAGAGAATACCCCCATCCCCAGCACATCAATATGATAACAAATACGCACTGAGTGACATACACATCAAGTGTGTTCACAATATCACAATTACGACAATCAATCACATCACACTTATACCACATTACTCTTCCAATATAAATCATCATCATGCAATACCATCATCTCCATGAAACAATATCATGTAACACCATCACCATCATGTAACATCATCATACAACACCAATCCAGCCCATAGGTTCGAGAGCATGAACCTTACACTCTGATACCAAGTGTAACGACCGAAAAATTTCACACACGCTATCAACACAGTAAAAATATAGGATATTTTTTTTTGACTTGCTTCGACACAACATGTCGTCACAAAGTTACAACCAACTCTGGGAACCACTTGTTACGAGGATGACAACAAGGTCAATATAGAAACGTTCACACCCAAAAGGATAATACACTTTTATTTTTTTTGACAGAACGACATTGACGTCCAACCACATGACACTCTCACAGCTAGGGCAAGCCACAGTAAGAAACGATTCACAGGTTATTTATTTTCATAGGACACCCTTTAACTCATTTCTTTTTTTTTGAGAGAACAACATAGAAGTCCAACCACATGACACTCTCACAGCTAGGGCAAGCCACAGTAAGAAATGATTGAAGGTTATTTATTTTGATAAAACACCCTTTAACTCATGACTTATGTTTTAAGAAAGATTCAATATATGATTCGCACAAATTCATCTTACCAACTGAGTTATTTTCTTATACACTATAGAGTAGTTCACTTAAAGTCTTCTCCTACTTGGTAAATCTTATTATCTTCCAGAAACTAGCCATTATTTTCCCTTAAGCTTGTTTAAGAGTTCACCCAAAAGGGGTAGTGTTCACTAGTTTAGCTAGGGATATCAATTTTTAAAATTTTACTTTACAAGGGTAGTTTCACCTTTGAGTACTTCCGGAATCTCTTGTTCTCAAGTAAGTCATCTCTACATTAATTTATCTGAATATATATATATATATATTATATATTATATATATATATATATAGTTAACTTCTATAAGGGTTAACCACTCCATTTAATTTTACTTATATCACATCATTACAAGGTGTCAGAGAGTTTTTGAATTAACACTTTATTCTCAAAATCCAGGTTTTACAATAGTTATGCCAATGTAATGATTGAATATCATTTCTCACCAAGGTAAGTTACTAGTCTAACACCAAAAGGGAAAGAACACTTCACCACGTAGTTTTTCCGAACATACCAAGACAAGAGATCTTCTAAACTCCTTGCAAGCAAAGTTACAAAATTTACAACGCATTGAACTTTCTACAAAGAACTTCATAATTTGAACTGATGAAAATTTTACACTCTTTTCCTTTAATCTACACACATAATCCATCTACACAAATATTTACTAGAGTCAGTTCGCTAGAACTGAGCATGATAAGATATAAACCTCACCTAATAATTTATGCCATCTAGCATTTATATAAATGAAAGTTTGTAATACTCCTTATCAAATAAATTTCTAACATACATTTAAAACTTAACTGCACATCTCATGATAATACATTTCATACTCATTAATGTTCACTTCCTTAAGATCTGCTTACATAAGAACACAATTCCAAGTGGACTAGATATACAACCTTAACCGTGCAATCAATCATACTTAAATTACAGTAATAATAATAACGCTCACCTAATACCCTCGACCTACTTCACATATATAAGTATCCAACAATATTATCTTTCAATTAAATAAAAGCACTCAACGACATTAAGTTTATATAATAAATACACAGGATCCACCTTATATTATTCATCGATATTACCCAAGTATCAAACCTTCATAGATAATCAGTAATATGTAAGTATAATTTGGATATTTATCTCGACAATTTTAAGAATATACTTATGTTGACAAGGATTCCACCAATCCAACAAGCTCATATATTATTTAGGTATCCTTTTGGTTGCTTATTACCATGTCTTTATATGTTTCTATCTAGTATAAGGGTACAACTCATTGGAATGAGTTACGATCAACAATACTTTCATCTTTTGCTAATATGTCAAAGATACATTTGACTAATTAAGATAAGTAAGCGTGGTCCAAGCCACTATAAATACAAGTATCAACATTATCTCAACTCCCAATATGAGATGCAAGTATCAATTTTTAGCTAACATAATAATCATCGCAAATGCTAGAAAATAATCCACTCGTTAACCAAGTATTGAAATAACATATTTACCCTTACTGGGTACCTGATAACATAATATACCCTGTTATAGAATTCAACCCTCCACTTGCATACCCCAATTTATGGGTATTAATTATTGTTCTATAAAATGAAGTTAAATAATTTCAGGTCAACTTCTATTCTTACTATCATACATGGTATGTACAGTCCCATTATGGAAGTTGTCACCTTTACTTAAGGACTATGCATGAATCCATTTTAGGGTAGTTCTCATAAATTCCCTATTCATCTGTTTTCCTACCAAAAAGCATTTCAACAAGCTTCTAAGTCAAAGTATAGGATAAAATTTTAATTTCATATTTCAAGCATTTCCTGAATTCATATGCCTGAGGGCCATTGCATGTCAGTCAACTTGAAGGGTGTACACATTCATGAGAGTTCAATGTATCCAATATTACTTTAACTGATTTGAAGATCCAAGTAGTGCCTCAAACTTAAGCCATATAATTATTCACGCAAGCTAACGTCTTAAGAGATTACCATATTCAAAAAGATCACAAAATAAAAACCCCATTGACACATGCTTCAGAAGCGTTCCAATCTAAAATAAATAAGCTCATAGTACTAATAATAATAACAGAGGGCTTGGTGAGGGGTTTACAATAATCCCCAAGGTAAACGGTAATCAAAAGAGTCAGATGGTATCTAGAAAGACCAGTTAAAACTAGTATGACTCCCCAAAGAGAAGCCTCCAATCCTAATGGGAGGGGTTTATATCATTATCAAACCACATTAAAAGACAAACATAGTCTTCTAAGAAAATTCCCGTTTTCAAGCCATGTTCTACATAATAAATGCAATACAAGGAATATTCTAAATCTCATTCACACACCCACAATATTTTCTACAGAAACCACTGTTCACAGGAATAATCATGGCAAAAAGATAAACCAAATCTATAAGATTGATAAGTGAGAATCACTGGAGATATTTCTTCTTGTCAAATAGTAATTAAGATAAACTGGAAAGGGGAGAGAGATCAGCTCATGCAATTATGATTAAAAGTCATTTGAAACCCATCTCTTTCTAGGCATATCTTTCAAGAAAGAGTCAATATATGTAAATACATGTTATATAATATCTAGAGTCCAAACGCTATTTACTTAGTTAAACAAAAACACATCAACATTCCAAAATAAACCCACATCTACAACATTCAAATTTTTTTTACAAAGATTGATTTACTCAAATATTAAAGGGAATAAATAATTAAGAGAGAGAGTTAGGGATTATCATGCCTTTTTTAAATGCATCCACCAACAACATATACAGCAGGGACAACATAAGCCACACGTCCCACTGATCCACTTCTTTTAGCTTTGAAAAACACCACTCCAGGCTCCCCTTAAGATGGCACAGCTAGGAGGAAAGCAAAGGAGAAAATGTCGCTGTCTAACCCCTGCTAACTGCATTGGGTGATGAGCTCCAACGGTTTCAAAATCCCCAACAACATCCTCATGGCTAGAGGCAAGGAAGGGACAGAGCAGGGTTTAAAAAAATGAGGATATTTACATAGCATGCGGCCAACAAGAAAACAATGCTCCTTTCCCCCAAAATGTATAAAGGAAACAACATAAAACCATATCCATAATTTGTGTTATCAGACCCTCATCTACGAGGCAGAGTAGAAGAAAAAGGTACGCGTGGAAGGAATGGTTGGATTTACATTTGGTACAAGGAAAGAGGGGGGAGTAGAATTACGTAGCAAGGCAAATCTGTGCTTCATGAATATTCTGATATGAAACAGACTCCACTTCTATGAGATTCTCTTCCATGAGTTACATAGTAAAAACAAGTAAGGTCTCAATAGAGAATCTTTGCAATAAATTTCATTAGGTCTCCTAGTAACACTCTCGCTGTCACATAGTCGATTCTTGATAAAAAATATATCTTGAAGGAGAATCCCTAATTTGAGGATGCATTCGACACTGGATAGATAACAACATAGTTGGACAACCTACTTGTTAGAAGTGCTCAAAAAGGATTCTACTAAACTGCAACATGCCTACCGCCTGGCTAATCGCTGTTGCAGGTCGTTGCTGTGGATTCCCGACAAGAACACACCTCGCAGCACCCAATGAAAGTGGAGGTGACAAGCCTACTTCACTAGCTTGAAGCTTCATCTATAACCACCATATCAAACCCAACTGGCGAGGGCAGTATAGTAAGGAAGGGGAAACACAGCCAAGCAAAAATCCCTTCCACCACACAACTCACGCAGGCCAGGGTAGAAGACAGCAGGCAGACCACGAAGGACAACAAAAAACCCATCAAAAAAGAGACCCTCCATCTACAATCCCATGCGGCAGCAACAAAGCTAGAGTAGGTAAAAGACAAACACAGGGAAGATCAATAATAAAATCTAATTTTTGAAAGCTAAATGGCCAGCAGGGAGGAAGACATACGGTGGGTGGGTAGTAAAATTAGTTTCATTAATTCTCACCAACCATATGCCAAACAAGGCACCAAAAGAAATAAAAAAGAATATGGTAGGAGGCCATACACTCTACCATGCACCCCCTCTTGCCAGAAAATAAGGAAATAAAGAATCCAAGGACAACAATGTAGTCCACATCTCCTCATGTCTGGCCTGTCACATCCATAATCCAACGTGGGAGGAAAAGCAATGGACGCAACAATAAGTGCACCCCGGAATTAAGAATTGCAATGAGGCGTGCGTGTGGGATCAGACGGTCAAGGTGGGAGTTGGTGGCTGGAGTTTTTCCAATAAGATAAAAAGAAACATGAACATTACTTCCTGAACAATGGAGCCACCAAGAAAACAAGCTCCTCTTTTAAGCGAATCGAGGATCGCTCTTCGGGGACGATAAAAAAAAGATGCAATAAAAGAACATTAAGATAATTAATATTAATGACGATAACATTCGACAATCAAACAATAATAATAAATCGTAGATCGAAAAATAAAATAATGATAATGATAATATCGTTACTATTATTTTATATTATTTTTACTACTCCCAAAAATTATTATCCATGTTAATAATGATCACCTGTCAAGCTTAACTACAAAATAATAACCAAAGATCGATAATGGCACGGGGAGGCAATACAGATAAGAAGAATGTTAATCGTTCACTGTGACAATGTCACTGAGGCAAGAACTGGGAACTGGGATAACGTAACAAGGCACTACATCTTTGACTCTTGTAATCACTCATAGAGGGTTGTAAAACATTTACTAGATGGTATTATTAGTTTGTGAAAAAACGTAGCCTTTTCAAGGATTTTTTCTTCTTTATGGTATGCCTCCCTGGTTTTTGAATTACCATTGTAGGTTTCAACATGAGAGAATGTAGATTGGAAATTGTATGCCAATATTTTCCTTCGTAAGCTACTATTGTACCACATAATTGCTTGTGCCATAGAATATGAATTCATCATCTTATTTTTTTTATTGTCTTATTTGTGAGAATTAATATTCTACGAAACCAGATTCAATTTTTTTACGTATTAATAAACCTTCTCACGACACCATTTCTCCCAAAAAAACTACCATTTCTATGTTTTTTCCCTTGCACGACTTCGTTGTTTTTTATGTTAATGCAGAATGATAATGGTAGAATCTGGCAACAGCCCTTCGCTTTATACCTCCGATTAAAAGCGTTTAATAATGAAAAAGCAAAAAAATGTCACATCGTCGGTCGTGGTTTGGAATTTGTTAGTCGCACTACCATGGTGGGCATTTGTAGTTGAATATTGTAATATTTTATTTATGAGGGTTGGAATTGTACGGGTGGAAACCCATTAACCCCCATTCATAGCTTCGATAAAAAATGTTTAACAATAAATAAAATGTTTATATTTAATATTATAATATAGTATTTATATACTATATATAATTAATATAATTACATAAATATATATATTATTTATATATAATATCTTCATACATAATATTTGAGTATCTATATTATTTTTATATAATATACATATATATTATTTACATAATATTATATTTATATATAATATCATTATACATAATAATACAATATATATTAATTAAGTAAAAATACAAATACATAAATAAATCTAAGTATACACACACACATATATAACTTACAATATATTATTTACATATATATCCATAGAAACTTCCACACAATATAATATATATATTGTTTCCATGTATATTAGTATATAATTCTTAATTTAGATCTGTTAAATATGTGTAACATATAATATAAAATAACATATATATATATATATATATATATATATATATATATATATATTATATATATATATATATATATCAGTTCTAAAGATATTGATTAAAATAATATACATATGGATTAGTTACGTATAATATAATATCATTTTACATAATATTTCAGTATATATCAAATATAAGAGAAGGGAGGTGAAGTGAAGGTGATTAAATGCCACCACCGTTGTTTAAAAGTAAAACGACTAACCCTTCCCATGGATCTGAAAACCTGGATATAGTGGCGTTGTCACATGTAATGCCCCGTGGGCATCGGATTCCATTTCTGTCACCTGCCCTCCACTGCCACCTTGGCCTCCTCCCAACCACCCGACCTGCAGGCTGTAAGGACCACCGCGTTTTTTTTGTCCTTGCGTGAGGGAGACGGGAGTCGGTGGAGTCCCGATTTTCTTCACCTTGATCTCATTTGGATCCTCTATTCAATGCGTATGGGCGCAGTATGGGTCTGACATGATGGTTAGATGAAGCTACAAGCTAGTGTAGCAGGCTGTCCAACTACGTTATTATCTGTTCAGTATCAATACATCCTCAGATTCGGGTTTCTCCTTTAAGATATGTTTATCAGAATCGACTATGTGACAGTGAGTATTTGCAGCTAAGCCATTGGGTATACTTCCTTCCGGGAGTTGTATTGAATGCCTGTAACACAGAGGCGATCAAACTTCATCTTTTCCTGAGATTTCACACATACCATTCATACCGAACGAGCAGCTTCTGGTGGACTTTCTGGAGGAAACAGTTGGCAATGGGCGTTTTTTCTTTCTCCTGACACGTTTTCTCTGCCCCTTGGTTGTTGCGTGAATGTTGAGTTTGATTTGGTGGTTATAGATGAAGCTACAGGCTAGTAGGCGTGTTTCCTCCACGTTCTTTGAGTGTTGTCTCCTGAGTTGAAGGCACTATTCATTGCAGAGAGATATTGCGAGAACACAGTTTTTTTTTTGTTTCCAGGACCAAGTCTCGTCAGTCACTGGTTTTTTCAGAAGCTGGGCACTCTTATTTTGGATTGCTTATGCAATGTCTAATTCGTCTTCTTCATCAGTGAAGAGGCATTGGTGGCTGAGCAGCAAGATGCTTGCAGAGAAGCATGTAAGAAAAGCTCGGCATTTACTTCAAAGTAAAGAATCAGCTGATGACTTCTCAGCAATAAATCTCCTTGATGTCATTCTCAAACTCAGGCCCAAATGTGAGAAGGCATTGGAACTTAAAGTGGGAGCACTCTTATATCTCCGTAGATTCAAAGATGTTGCAAACATGTTGGAGGAACACATCCCTACCAGAGAGATTGATCCATTGGAAAGCCCACCACTGTCAAGAGAGAGCATAAAACTTCTTCCCAGCTACAATGTAGCTAAACAATCGGTGGCAAAAGCTTTCTTCAAATGTTTTTTTTTGGTACCCAAATTGAAAACATTTCTTTGTGCAGGAATGTCCAACAAATTTGAACGAGAGGAATGGAAGCACCTGATTCTTGGACAGGCATGTTGCCATTTGGGTATGATGGAAGATGCCATGCTTTTGCTCCAAAGTGGTAAAAGGGCTGCCTCTACAGCCTTTAGACATGAAAGCATAAGCAGAAGTGAAGATTGCTTCTCTTCTGAAATCTGTACTTCTGAATCTGATGTTGTAACCCACTGTTTTCACCTTTTGTGGACAAGGCCTTTTTGAGCGCTCCAACAAGCAGGTTGTCCAACTTTGTTGTTATCTGTTCAGCATCGACTGCATCCTCAAATTCGGGATTCTCCTTCAAGGTGACAGATCACACCCACGGGCACAGGAGATCTATGCAATGTTGGAGAAATGTCTTGGGAGATGAAGGTGGCAGGATATTTTTCAGATCCACACTACTAGAAATAGGCTTATTTATCCACATTGTTATCCACAATAAATTCATTTTGTGGAAAAATTGTGAATTGTTAACATTAAATAGATAAGTTCTATAAAATGTATTGTGTATTTTCTACAAATTTTAAAAATTCAAATTCAAATTTGTGAAATATTTATATTTTGAAATCTTGTTGTGGAAAAATCACATTTTATCCTCATGTTTTAAAAAACCTTACAACTTTAAAATTATGATTACAGATAAAACCCATAAATCAAATATATATTGTCTCCCAATGTGATTTTATCACAACATTTTACAAAAAACAAATTATACACTATACTTTGATTGTATCTTCAATATTAAAATAGTTTTTTTCAATAATTTAAGACACAATTTAACACAAATTTTTCACAATCTAGAATTTATTGTTTGTATTATATGTCTAAATTGCTAAGGTTTAAAAAATCTGAGAAAAATCTTCACTCTAAAATAATGAGTTCTTATTATCCACAAAATATTAAATATATACATTGTGGAAATTCAATATTTCTATTTAATAATATACACTAGAAAAATATAATAAGTTCTATTTAAAGATTATCTACATTACTTAAATTTAAACATAGATAATTAAAAACAAGGTAGAAATATTCAATCGTGAGTAATATAAATCATCCCCCCTTTTAAATTTTTAGTGTGGATAATTCACATAAGTAGAACAATATAAAATAAAACATTAGTTTATTGTTAAATTTCCCCCACAACTTTAATGGGCTATAAAACAAATAAGATTTTACTATATTTTGCATGTTTCACTTGGATCGAGGAGCAATATTTGTGAACCATTGATAAAACAATGTGATCTAAGGGCAGGGATGTGGGCCATATTAAACGGTTTGTTAGTATTTGTTTTCCACCAACGGTGGGATAGAAAGGTGTAAGTGTTTGCCAAGTGTATTTTAAGAGTCGTGCATTGGCTTATTTCATTTACCAGATTTTTCAGATCTGTAGTTGAAATTCAATTATCAAAGGGAGAATAAGATGAGATTTGAGTTAGCTCTAAGATCATGAAGATTGTATTTTTTGAGATTACCTGACCATTGTAGGAATGCAGAAATATTAAGCTATTGTCTCTTTATAATGATATGACAGATCAAAGTGATGCAGATTGAACCATGCTTGGATGGAAGGGAATAAGCCAACATGACTGAAGCATGGTAACTAATCCAGCATTGCACATTAAATAATAATAATATGATCTGAAGTACTTGGCAATATAGTGTTTAAGTGCCCAACTTCCATGACGAATAAAATGATTCCGAAAGGGGGGCTGTCAAATCTGGCACACATGCATGATAGAAGAAAATTAGTAATTTAGTTTATTGAACAAATAAATCCAGTGCAGTAAAATAAGATATTTTTAATAGGCTAACATGATTAAAATTATAAATGCTTTATGGATTTTTTTTGCCTGATATACTTGTCTATGTTTTGTTTACAGATAAGGAAATTCAAAGAATGTAAGGATCTGAACTACCAAAAAAAATGGAGATTGAATGAGAGAAATATTTGCGAAATTTGCAATGCCAACACTCTTATTCAATGAACATTTATCAACAAAAACTTCAACTTCTATTGCTTATGCTCAAATTGGATTGGAAATGTGTGTTTATGATTTCTATTTCAACCAAATTTATAGACATTTATGAAATTAGCTTAAATTCAGGTTTTTAAATTTATGCATGTTTATGAATTATGTTTAAGCCCAACTTTATAGACATTTACGAAATTAGCTTGAAATCAATTTTTTGAATTTATGCATGCAAGTTTAATAAATATTTATATTTAATATTTTTCTAAATATTAAATCTTTACAAGCGTTTTTTATTAGTAAAATAATATATCTAAATATTTATTTTAAAAACTATTTTTAATACATATTTTTGAATTATATTTATTATTGATATTTTGAAAATTTTATTCTATTGCCATATTTTATTACTCTCTAATATTATAGTTAGAGCATGTAGGAATTTATAAAATTTTCTAATGAAATTGCTTTTTCAATTTTTATTAAATATGATTTTTTTTTCTCATACACTTATATTTCAAATTTTGAGTAAATTATTGTGTGTGTGTCTATAATTAATAATATTATTTAAATATACGACATTAATATCTATATAATAAATTTGATCTTATGATTTAAATATTGTATATAAAAATATAAATTTTAAAAATAATAATAAAAATTTGGATCTTTCAAAACTATTAAAAAATAGTAACAATTTTAATAAAAAGGAGATTACTTTTTATAATTCTTAAAATTATATATGTAAAATTCAATAAATTTTATAAATAGGTACACTTTAAAAAAAACGGACCCAAGAAAAGCTTTTATTGTTATTGAATTATATATCATAATTTTAAAACTCTAGATCTAAAAAATATTTAAATTGTGAAAATTGTCACAATTTTCACAATTATAGAAATGTAACAATATTAAAATTGTGATAAATGTCACAATAAAAAATTGTTAAATATTCATAATAGTTTACATTGTGGCTTTTGTCACAAAGTTTGTCACATTTAATATTTTCACAAAAAAATTGTAGGTGGAGTCCACAAATTTGGATTCACAATTTTGAATAAGATATCCACAAGAAATTTGTTGAAAATTTGTGGATACAAAACCCATTTTCTTGTAGTGCCAGAACATGTACTGAGTTTGTATCTTCAAAATCGATTATGTGACAGTGAGGGTGTTACCAGCAGACCTGATGAAATTTATTTACAAAGATTCTCTATTGAGATCTTACTTGTTGTACGATGTAACTCATGGAAGAGAACCTCATAGAGGCTGATCTTTTTCATATCAGAATATTCATGAAACACAATTTTCTTTGCTATTATATGAGCTTCTTCAACGAGTCACCAAGTTGGCAGGCATAAAGTTTTCTGTTGGAATTATCACACCTTACAAGCTACAGCTGTAATGTTTTCACCGAGAGTTTGATGTTGTCCTCAAATCTGATGAAGGAAAAGGTTTATATATCATTGCGATAGATGCCTTTCAGAGCCAGGAGCGTGATGTAATCATTATGTCTTGAGTCTGAGCTTCAAATCATGGGGTTGGCTTTGTAGCTGATATTTGCCGCATGACTGTGACACTGGCACGAGCTCGCAGAGCACTTTGGGTTAAGGGAAAAGCAGCTGCATTGAAGCAATCTAGTGACTGGTCAGCCTTAATTGAGGATGTTAAGTCTAGGGACTGTTTTATGGATATGGAGTCTGTACCAAGAGATTGCTTTTGGTTATAAAGCCATCTTCTTTTGTTTTGTCTCAGACTAGGGTTGCTCCTAATATGAGAGCACCAAGGTTAGGAGGTCCAAATCATAAACAATCAGATGCATATGGAGATGGTGGAGGTGTTTGGATGAATGACAAAGGATAAAGTTCAATTGCCAAAAATGGGGCCTACAGAAGTTCTAGGGCTGATTTGGAGCGGTGTTGGGAGGATGTTGGCAAGTATTTTAGACCACCCACCTGGCCGTGAACTCCTACCTGTGCCAACGTGAAGATGGTTGATGTTTGGGCGCCCAACGAGCTTGAAGAAAATGGAATTAGGCTTGGATTGTTGTTGCTGGTCCGGGCGGTGTCCATGAAACCTTCTAAATCTGGAGAAAAAGGCAAGATATTTCTACACCTTTCTACTGCTATTATATTTACAATTATTGCGAAATCGAACCGCTTTTTCCTTGCATTGATTTGTCAGTTGGATGTCATGATGGGAGATTTCCCTTTTTTCTTGTTTCTTCTTTTCTTAGCTTTTATCGTTGACAGTATGTGGGTCGAAAGGATGCGTGTGCCCTCTCCTCTGAATGTTATGTTTCTCTTACTCGAATGATAGACCTTCGTCTGTTTGTTTTTGTATTAATTCTTCTCTGCGATTGAGTTGCAAGTTATTATGTTGATCAACTAGTATTTTCGATATTATGGAAGTAAGTTACGATAACTATGAAGCTCCTCCCTAGCACCCAAGTTGTCTTTTGACGTTTTTTTGTTAGCCCCTTCGCAAGTCCCTTTGATAACCTTTTGGCATCGAGAAAGAAAGGTTGTAGGATTGTGTGAGCAATGCGTGGGCTAGCCAGCTTAGAGTTTTGGTATTAAGACTGGTAGAATGAAAAGGTTTGTGTGCAATGTGTTTTTCCGTCTCGCGTGTTTAGACTCTTATACTATCTTTCATCTTGTTTCTAGGCTTTTAAGGCCATCCTCAAGAAGTATCTTGACCATCCTTATCAACTTGAACCATAACTAGCTTTTCGGATCAGCTAAGCTCGAGGTTTCATTGTGCGAATCCAGTTATATTGCTAATGGCGCTCTTCTATCTTTCCTAACTTGAATTAATTTCTCCCTTGTAATGTTAACGCTATTAATTAATATTGGTCGGTTTTTATGCACGTAATTACCGTAATAGTTTGTGATGGAAATTTCCTTAAATGTGATTAATCTTCGGGAAAAAAACTCAGCTTTCATTTGATAATCTTATGGATTCATAGCGGAAGGTTTTGTTTGATAATGTCACTTAGAAATTATGTTTGTATCTATGTGTGACGGTTGACTGTGTTACCAAGGGTTGCCTTAGAATATGGTTGTTTTGGGAAATAGGTAATTTATTTTAAATTAACCAAACATTAGTATTGTAGTGGAGGTTTGCAAATCTTTAGTGTTATAAAAATTTGTTGATGACATTATTGTATACTCTTGTTGGACGGAACCCCCATCTTCTCTCGCATGTTTGCTACTAGCCTGTAAGACTTTGACCCTTCTTGGATGATTGGAAAATCTTTGTAGTTAATGGTCAAAACTAATATACTTTGCTTTCGCCTCGAAACTTATGTTGTGTGTATACTATATTTGATTTCCGGTTTGAAACTCGATTATACATGGCTTTTTGTGTAAATTTTTGAAGCCCGTGGTTCCCCTTTTCTCGGGCCGATCAACTCTTGTTCTTCTAGAAATATAATATTATAACCTATGCATTTGGTACCTGTGATAAAATTTTGGATGGTTGGTACTTTATATCAAATCGCACTCTTGTGATTGTTATTTAATTATTTACTTGGTTGGAATCCTGCTTTGTTAGATTGGTTATTTCTCCTTATAGGGCCAAGGGCCATTCTCATACAATTGTTATATTTTCGTTGTCTTTACTCCTAACGGAAGTACATGATCTCCTTCTTTGATTGGCATGATGAAGACTTTATTATAACTTGATGTGTTGATAGTGTTTAGAGGTTTGAACCAATTCTTGTAATAAAGTGCTTCATTTTCGTAGTATTGTTAGATAATAGTTTTGGTGGTTTTGTGTAGCCTTATCTTGCTCAGTTCTCGTGAACTGACTCTTGTAGAAAATTTGTTGCAGATGGATTTTGCGTGTAGATGAGGGATAGATTTGTAGACTTTTGTCATCAACCTCAGTTGAGAAGTTCCTTTGCTCGAAACCTTTTTATGTTGTTCAACTATTGTTAACGTCCAGTGGAAAGTTTAAAAGAGAGTAATGTCTTAGTATAAAGTATTTTGGACTTTGTCATCTGAACTTTGGAAACCTTGTATTGTTTGACCATCATTGAAATTATAAGAAAATTTGGTTATTGTTGTTGAGTGACTTTGTTGGAGTATCAGTATTTTAAGAATTGATGTAATCTTGTTTTGGATCTTGTAAATGAGTGTTGCTACAACCTTGCCTTGAGAATAAATTTTGAGTTAAACCTTGATATGAATTAGTAATAAAGTGTCATAAGTAAACTAACATGGGATTGTTTAATACTTCTGGAAGTTAAATTAAAAGTTGTATTCAAATAAAGTAACGTAGGGGTCACCAACTTGAGAGCAAGAAATTCTTTAAGTAATCAAGGGCAAGACTATCATTGCAGGTAAACTTTATAACATGATAACCCTAGCTCCTCTAGTGAACATTATTCCTTTTATGGTGAAATTTGTAAAATGACCCTAAGGTGAAATGAACTGTTAGTTGTTTGAAGATGATAAGATTTAATAAGCCAGAGAAAATAAATTGGAGACCTCACCATCTTTCTCACCGCCTTTTGGAAAGTAAATTTTTACTCCTTGTTATTACTTTTAGCGAAGCCTAAGTAAAGTTGTTGATAATTCTGGTTAAGAGCCCTAGCTTCAATTAAATACTGGCAATAACTAATGAGGTCCTAAAGATGTTCCATCTCGACCTTCTCCCTCTAACCCTTTTTTTCAAGGCACCTTGTATCTCTTCTCTTAAGTGTGTTGAACTTAAAACCATGTTGTCTTGTGGGCAAGAACGAATCTTAGTAGCGTTAGTGGTGAGCAGAGGGCCTTGTGGAATTTAAATACTCCTTTTTCTTGATAAACGAATTAAGCAAATAAATGTCATAATAGAGAAGATTTAAAGATAATTACTCAGTGTCAAAAGAATAAACTTGGCTTGGCAAGTTGAATTATATGAATCATATCTTGAGCCTCCTTGAAAACGTAAGCTAAGAATTGCAAGATGTCCTTTTAAAATAAATAACCCTCAAGAATATCTCATTGTGGTTGGCCCTAACTGTAAGTGTGTTATGTGATTGGACTTCTATGTTGTCTTGTCAAAAGAAAAAAAAAGGTATTGTCCTTGATAGGTGTGAACGTTTCCGTGCTGCCCTTATGGCCATCCTTGTATCAAGTTGTTCCCAGTGTTAGTTGTATCCTTGGTGACGACATGTTGCGTCATGTTATGTGTCGAGCAAGTCAAAAAAAAAATTATCCTGTCTTTTACTGTGTTGTTCGTGTGTGTGGTTTTTCGGGTCGTTACATCACATCTAGTAACTCTTTGATTAGTTAAGAAGTTTGTCGTTGAATTTGCCTCTCTATATACGTGGGAGATGGACTAAGACGGAATTTTGCCAAGCCAAGATAAGATATTTTGAAAATAAAACTCCAAGTTCTAGGCTAAGTCTTTACCTCTTTGCACCCCACTTATGATCACATGCGAATCATCTTCAATGACCAACGTTGTACAACTAATGTTAACGACAAGTTCTTGATGGGGTCAAACTTGTTGTAACATTAGTTGTACAACATTGGCCACTGAAGATGATCCACAAGTGATCATAAGTGGGGTGCAAAGAGGTAAACCCTTAACCTAAAACTTGGAGTTTTATTTTCAAAATATCTTATTTTGGCTTGGCAAAATTCCTTCTTAGTCCACCTCCCACATATATAGAGAGGCAAATTCAACGGCAGACTTCTTAGCTAATCAAGGAGTTACTAGATGTGACAATGCCACTATATCCAGGTGTGTGGATCCATGGGAAGAGTTGGTCGTTTTTTTTTTAAATGACGGTTGTGGCATTTAATCACCTTCACTCCACCTCCCTTCTCTTATGTTTGAGTTAGTGTGTTGGAGGGTTGGTTTCGATTCTACTCAATGGGTTCGCCTCCCCTTTCGTGTTTGTTTCTCGGTTGTGATTGTCAGGAGATGGTCTTTGTCAACAACATCTCTAGCACCCAAATCAATTTTGTTTTCTGGATAGACTGTGAAGCGGTGGGTGATTCCATTAAAATAATCTTTGATGATGAGTATTTGTGCCCTTCAATTCGATCAGGGGTTAACAATGAGGTTTCTTCATGGCTTGTCACTCGCCTTTTGTTGGTTGAGGGCAAAAGGAGTCATTTCTAATTGTTGAGCGTTTTATCAAGTCAGTTCCGGGTTCAGTTGGAAGAGGCAATTGAGGGTGTGAATTTTGTTCCTCCTATTCAAGTTGTTAGGGCAGATGGTCTCTCGTTGGAGGAGGCTCATCGAGTCATTTCTGCACTTTCAATCAGGATCGCCGAACTAATGAAATTTGTTTCAAAGGTACATGGATGTGGAGGTGATTGATCTTTCTAGGCAACAAGTCAACTTCACTTACAACAATAGTCAACTCGCTTTGGTTCCAGGATTCAAGTCTCAACTGGTCTGGTGGACTTTTTGTTTTAGTTGAACTATTTACTGATGCAGATCCTCAATTTCCTGCTTGCATACAAGTCGTGGACCATACTCCTTTTTGGTCCTTGTTGTTAGTTGGTCATATTTACTTTACATGTTTGGGTTCATAACTACATGTAAAAGCATTTATCGATAATTAAAAAATATACAATATTTATATATAGTACAATTTTTATATATAATATAAAAATTTAGACTATATATTTAAAATAATCATATATATATATATATATATAATCTAATATTTATATATTACTTATACCTATCATGCACTATTATGTATATAAAATTATATTTAATTATAATTACTTATAATTACATAATATAAATTTTAAAAATACATATATATATTACTTAAAAACATTCCTTACACACAAATATATATATATATATATAATTACGCCGAAGGGCTTCCTCCCCCTATGGTAAAAGACTTTCAGACGCTTCTAAGACTGTTAAATTTGACGTCTATTTGGACGTTTTTGCTTTTCCAATTATTTTTAATGGGGATTTTCCGTTTTTTGCTTCGTTTAGATTTGTTTTTTTATGTCTTTAACCCTAATTGTCAGATTTGCACTGGGCAGATCGTATTTTAGGGCTCGGTCGCGTTGTTTTTCTCCTCCTCCCCTGTCGTCGACATTCTTGTGTAGGTGTTGTTGAAGCATTTGCGGTTGGAACTGGAGGTGGAGGATGTGAGATAAAAGCTGAGTTTCATTCGCTTGGAAGCCCTTAAAAAATACCTACGCCAACTCCCAAAGGATTGCATTTCCTACAAGGAGCTGCTGCAAGTCTGTATGGAATCACTGGGACAGTGTTCTTAGGAGGAATTTGCGGCCTTTGTTAAGCGTTTGGATGAATCCGGCCACATTCTTGTATCAGGTCACATAGTCCATCTTCGTCCCCATAAGGTAATCTAGATTGTTTATTTCGTAACATAGTTTCAATCAATACACAGGAAAAAAATTTCAATTAATAAACGCCAAAAAAAACAGAGCAAATAAAACATGTTTGAAGCATTAATACCATTTCCGAAATCCAGCATAAGAGGAGCTGAAAATATCATCAATTAACAAGAAAGAACATTCAGCGTCCTTGAACTAGTAATCTAGAGATAGTTACAACTATAACTAACCAAGTTCTGAGAATTAAAATTAATACAGAGGACGAGATGGTAGATAGAGAGGAAGAACACCGCACAAGATTACGCTCACTGCATCACCAAATTTTTACTCACGGTATGAGCTTCATCGAGATATACTCTAGAAAAAAGGTCTATGTACAGCATACATTCCTACGAGCAATTCAATACCAAAATTTAAGCCATAAATTATAAGAGACTTTGCAGTGTTGGTGGATTCTGTTCCAAATTGATCATATGCCTCTAGAGAGGAGGCTGATGGTGCTGCAAAGATCAAGGGATGCTTCCAGAAAAAAGTAGTACAGCATACTAAAGGCTGTTAAGTGTTTCAATTTCGCAATCAAATTACATACCCTCCTAAAGCAAGCAAACTCTTGTCAAAAAGATCATTAGCTTAAGAATGTATAAAATGCAGACATGCCTGAAGTTGCTAAGGCTATTGCTGGAAACCTCACTTCTGAACCCGTTTCTTCCACAAATCCCCAATTTTCTTTAGCATGGCTTTCTTCTTCTTGGAGTTCGGCGAGGTATCGAAATCATCCTTCATGGGAGATGAGAATCTCATGTTAAGAACTTCAGAATCTGATAACAGAGAGGTTGATCTTTCCACTACTTTACCATTAAGTTCCCCGTTATGTGCAGCAGCTAAAACAGTTGCAGTTATGTCGGCGGCCTTCTTCCATTGTTCAGTCTGTATCCGCAGCCTCTTCATCTCTGCTTCCATGGCGAGATTCGCACCCTGTGCAGCCTCGAGCTGCTCTACAGATCTGTTTGCTCTCTGTCTTGCAACTCCAATTCGCAAAGCCTCAGTTTCTCCAAGGCTTCTTTCTCTCTCACATATCTAAAATTTGTGTCTTCCATTTAATAAAAACATTTCAATTTGCAGACATAGCCCTGTAATGTGATTCATCTGAACATGTCAATAAGGGAGTGCCAACACAAAATTCTCCAAAACAATAAGACCCAAGAAAACAAAAAACTTGTAGCAGATGAAATGGGTCCTCCAATAAAACAGTTCAGATTGTAGTCTATTTTGAACTAAATTGTTAGCTAATCCTTTATAGTTTTGCTTTGGATTGAGGAATGAATTAGTGAAAGCAGGATACTAATACCGAGATAAAGCAAATATGTTGTTGGCTCAAGAACTTTTGTGGGTACTTCATAACAGGTGAATGTGCAACTGAACTAATGCAGGGGAACGCAGTAGAAGAGGGCATTGCATGCAAACTAGAAGTGGGCATTACTTCTTGCAAGATGTTCATGAATTTTGTAAGTGGAAATCTAGAAGCCATGAGGGTTGAATTCCTCTAGTAGCAGTGGTTTTTTTTCTGTTCGATGGTGGTCTTTATTCATAAATTGAAGAAATGGGTTTATTGACTACCCCATGTTCGAGTCTGTTTCGGGGTGGGGTGGATATCAGGGGTATATAGAGAAGTGTGTGGGCTGAGTGTCAGAGTGGAAAGTGTGGAGTCAGCAGTAATAGGAGTGTGATTGAGAGCATTCACAGGAAGAGGAAGAATGTGTGTTGTAAGATTACTTCTGTGGACAGTAGAATAACACTTCCCACTCCGCCTCTTTTGAGAGATTCAGGTAGGATTCAATGCCTACAACTTTAATTTTCCCTGTTTATAGATCAATTGTTGCCATCACTTCTTGTCTTTCTGCTTTGTTTATATATGGTGAATTGAGGGCTATTTGGCAGTCTTAGTTAAGTTAAGCTAAGAGTTTTTTTTGGAAATTTAAAGGCCCCACTGGATTCTTGATCTGTTCTGCACACCAGACTAGCAGGCTCATAGTTAAATGCGGCAAGCGATGTTGGCATACAGTGTCGTGTGTTTTTAGAGATAGATCAATATGGGTTTTTGGGAGGTATCCACAACCATCTTGATCTAGGACACTAATGAGGGGCCAGTCCCTGGGTTTGCTACTGCATGGGCTACGCAAGGAGAATTGAACTCGTATAATCCACTTCACCAATTTCCTTATGTGCCATGTTAATGCTCAAGAAACACAACGTTAAAAATGAAGATGGGATATAGTAGTATTTGATACAATTCTTTTATAAATATATTGGTTACAAGGTGATATAGTAATGCCTTGTATCCCATTTACAGCCATATGATTTAGCTTTCATCCTTTACAGCAGCCCATCTTTTCTAACACATTTCGGGGCTTGCGTCTTTTGCAATTGTAAGCCCGAGTTTCTATTTTAGATGGCTGACATATAATTTTTTTTTATGGCTAGGCTCACAGTTTTAGTTACAATCACTGGATTTTAGATGTGGCAGTTGTGCCCACATATGCTTCCATGTGGCTTGACAAGTTGCCCCAAACTTCCAGATCTGAATCTGAAGTGATGCAAGAGCATCCGGGTTCACATGCAGTTTTCTATCAACCAAAAAGATTACAGTTAGAATAAGCAGTTTCGTGCAGCTGCTGGTCTGGATGCATTCCTTTCTGTCCTTCACACGTGTTATTATATCTCTGTGCAGTTCTTTGGTTGTTCAAGATGGTTTCGAGGGTCTTACGCAGGAAGGGAGAGTTGGAGATGTGTGTTGGGGGAGGGTTGGTACACTTTGCGCAGTAGTGTTTTTCCTATGCAGCCATGTGCAACTTTGTGCCCTGCGAGTGATGAGAATGGATTCTGCGTGGTGGTCGATCTGGGATTCATGGCGAATGTCTGGCGATACTTCGTAGAGATGTTTCCTACTTAGGACCATGTCAACTAGACGTTTAACCAAGAGATCTGGAGGAAGGTGGCGTTGATCTACAGGAACCGAAGGCACTGACCTGCTTTAGATGCTCCTAAAATAATGGATCTAATGTCGGTATTGGGGAGCTTGGAATTTGCAGAAGAGGGACTGCAAAGAGGAGCGGAGCCCCGATTCATGAATGGTTCTAGACTCTAGTTGAGGGAAAAGCACAGAGTCCTGTGAGTTGAGAAGAGAGTGTGTGAGAAGAGCAAACCTGTCCATTCTTGAGACTACGAGATTCTGCAATAGTGTTGTATGTCTGTGAGCAAATATTAGGGGGATGTGCAGGCGCGTATAGAATGTAAATTTATGTTTTCTTTCTAAGATTTATAAAACAGGAGTTTATTTTAGTGCAATGTGAGAGATCTGATATGTGAGTTGCATGGTCAGTGACAATCCTTCATTGGACCCTCTAATCATGATTACATCATTTGGTATTAGAGTATGAAAAGTCTTGCAAGTGTGAGATCATGTTTTCCACATTGACGTGTGGGAAGAAAACAATGGATGCATCTTCCAGTGTAAGGAGAATTCATTAGAAGGCGTGGTGGTGGAGACTTTGAGGCATTATTTAAAGATGAGTGTCGTGGTGTGTGTGTGTGTGTGTGTGTGTGTGTGTTTGTGGTGTCAGGCAACCTGTGTAGGTTTGCATATGAGAAGTATAGCAGTAGGGTTTTGTAGATATGCTTTTAAGAAGGGCATTAGTGCAAGCTGGAGTGGTGACTGTGTTATGGTAGTGAGATTGGATGAGATTGTGGAGATCTTAAGACAATGCAAACATGACTGATTGTAGTGGAAGAAGATAGAAGAAGAGGGTTCAATGCGAGGGATGATGTGATTGATGTGGAGGTTGAATGTAATGAAATTACTAGTATAATTCAGATTATGAGCAGCAATAGAACACCAAATAACACAATATTTCAGAATAATGATCTCAATATACTTCTTTCTTACATTCATTTACTTTATAGAAGGATATGCCTTCTTCCTAAGGACTTCCACTGCTCCCACATTTGAGGGATTTTTCAAATCTTGCTTCAAGGCTAAGCAGAAGCAGGGAGCTCATGAAGAAGAGAAATTTTGATCACGAATGCTTCAGAGATCTTCACATGGTATACACGTCGAGATTCAAGCTCGTTAACTAATGTAACTAACTTTAGGACAACTTTTTGCCCAACAATGTTTTTGGAAGATAATTAAGGGTATTATTTTTGTTTCCTCCTTTACTTGTATAATCTTAGGTTTTAGGTTCAGATTGATCTATGGCTTCCTCCATTTTTTACTGGAAGCTTCCCGTTCATTTGGGGCATTCATTTAGAAAATCCAAAGTATTATTTTTTGAGGTCACCCATTAGGTTTTTTTTTTTGTTTCAAGCGTGTAACTTATTCCAAATAGTGTAGGAAAAAGATTGTTGCACTTGTGTTTAAGGCTTGAATGAATGTTTTTGAGTTACCCGATATGGCCTGAAGGATGAAGCAAATTAGCTATAATCCAACATAAAGTTGCACGCAGTTGGCCACATCAATTTATCGGCGATTCAGTTCAAACCCTTTTAAACGTGGGTTGCTTTGCAAAACAACCTACAAAGGTCATAATTTCCTTGAGAGATAATAATTTCATTCTGCCAATATTCCCTTCCTCCTAAGGTTTGCGAAGGTGAAATGCATGATCATTGATTGAATATTGTAGGTTGTAGTTTTGGAGGGACTTTTTGGCCCACTAACCTTGTGGTCCAAGTTTTTGCAGGCAAGTGGTTTCATGGTTTGTAATTTTTTCTGCTTTGCTACAATGTGTTAGGAAATTTCATTTGTAATTACTATTAGATTTTTAAGAGTATTTCCACTTGTAATTTGATGATGAAATACTAAACTCTTCTAGTACTATGTCATTGGACGATTCAAGAATGTTGGCCCTTTTGAATGTATGCCTTTCTAAATCTCTTTATCTTTTTTTGTTTTTTTTTTTGTCAAATTTGAGGGTTTGATCTAAATTTGATTTGCCTTTGAAATTGTTCTCTGTGCAAGACATTGATGATTCACTGCCCGGCTTGTGAATGAGGGTTATGGCTTATAGTTGGGAGTAGTGTATGTAAAATATGGTAGGAAAGAGGATGATCGCCAAGTGTTTGTAAAAATGCCTTCAATCACAAATGGCCACCATCAACAAGCTCTCCAAGAATCATGCCTCAAATGGAAGGAAAATGAATGGGAAAATGGGGTTACCTTATAGATCTTTCAAGTTCTTATGCAAATTCATTCATTTTGTTGCTTTTTAATGATAAGATTAGAGCATGGATACAACTTTTAGGATTTTGTTAGAGAAACCCAAATCACACCCAAATGAATGATGATGATCTTGGGATTTTATTGGCAAGCAAGCCAAACTTAATTGTTCCTATTCTTTTCATTCCTACTAATTCAAGGGGTTCCCCCTTCACACTCAAATAACGTTACTCCTTCACACTCAAAGAAGGAAGTCGTTACAATCTCAAGATTTGTTTCTCTGTTCATGATAATATTGTCTTTGGTCCTCACTTATATTAACATCGTCTGGAAGAGTGGAGTAAGAGGTAAGAATATATTTTCCACCATAAGCTTAAATGTTTCGAGAGTCGAATATGATTGGGTTAAAATTTTCAAACAGATTTAAGTTTTTTGGCATGCCTCTTTTTGCAGTGAGGTTGAAAGATTTTTATGGGTTTTTTCATTTCTATTTTTGTAGCAGACAACACTCATGTTATGCTTGGAACATTCAGTCCTTAGCAAGAGCCATACACACATATATTGGAGGAAGAGACAACACCCTCTGCACTTCTTGCCAATGGATGTTACTTAGCCAAAACAAAGGTAGTATGATGTTTTTTTTGTTCGTTTCTCTTCAGTAGTTGTGTTGTGAATTCCGTTAACCTATTTTGGTCATTTGTGGGCATCATTATTCTGTGACGTGTATTTTTTGGTGGGATATAAATGCTTAATGGCTGCAATGTTTCTTTTGTTTTGTGTTTCAGTTTGTAGATGACGATGAGAGATGTCATGTTGAAATCAATTACACTATTGAGATCAGGAAGGACTGGTAATTTTGTTTGAAGATCAAATATTTGTTTCTTCCTTTTAACATTGTAAGCTAATTCTAGCAGTTTGGGTCAGATCGCATGGTGTTGGGTAGGCAGGTAAAAGATTGTAAGGACATTTTGTGTGTTGGTTACCTGGCTGCTTGAAGCCAACAAATAAATTTGATTCAAATGAGCTCCCCAATAGAAAGGGCACAATTATTACTGTAATCGCACCTTATTGAGACTTGTACAGTGGCCCATTTACAGTGTTGTAGCGTGGTAGTTAGAATAGAGATCATTTTGAACCAATTCATAAAGAATTTCACAAATGCTACAGGATTTTTATGGTTATCATGTATATATGTATATGGAATCAATACTGCCATAACTCATAATTAATTATAATGGTAAAAAAATAGATTGGTTTGTAGGCAATTCAAAAATCCAAGAAAATACAGTTTTATTCCTCTGCACATCATTTAAGTTGCATTGACAGCCATCATTCATCATTTACGTGACCTTCTTTTATTGTTTACTATTGTAACTGGTGTACAAGATCTTGGATATGACCTTGACATATAGTTGTGCCAAGAGGTAGCAACCTCACTTCGTTTAGTATAAAAAGGAAAAATTAACTGTAGAGCATATAGGTAGCACCGATCTTGATCCGAGAAATATAAACATCAACACAAGTTATGCATGAAAAGATCATTTTCTCATGTCTTTTGTAGAAAAAAGGTGATAGTTAATCAAAAGTGGGTTGTTGGTTTTGGGAACAATGATCATATGATAGTTCTTTACTTGCCTACATGAATTTGAATATATTCTTCTTCAGAGGAAATGAAAAGTAATGCAAACTAATGCAATACTATTATAAATAAACAACTTGCATTTACAACTTTATTCGCTTGAAGATGGGCCAATGAGTGTACTCTTGAAGAATTTGGGAACATCTATTCATATCCTATAAAGCGATTCAGAACTAAAACTCAAAGTAGATTGGTTGAAGTAACAAAGAAAATTTTGATACTTTCAAGTTTATTTTTTGTCATTCATTGTGATGCCCCGTTCGATGGTTACCCCGATTCTTATCACAATGGCCCCTATTTGCTAAGCATCGAACGGCTGTGTGTAATTCCATTGTCTTGGGCCATGTCTCAGTAATGTTTTAGCACCTTCCCTCTCCTTCTTGCTGGCTTGAGTCATTATTGACACCTCTATGTGTGGACTGTGTAATGTCATGTGCGTTAACCATTTAAGGAGGATATTGTTGTCGCATGGTTAAGCTGGATCATTGGTCATTATTGATGTGAGTAGAAATTATTTATATTTATAGTATATAATGATAACAATGTTGTTTTAATTTAATTATCGATTGGCCTCCATTTTATAGTATTATTGTTTTACATTATTGTCGAGCTGGTATATACGTCTTTGTTAATATGATTAATAATTATTTTAAGTGGTAATAATAATAATAATAATATTCCTTTTAAGTTCGTCGACCTCGACTACTGACCATTATGACTATAATTGATAATTATTTTGCAAGCTATAAAATGATAATAATAATAATAATAATAATAATGACATTATTATTGTATTATCGATCAACGATTGTATTTTATTTTATTTTTTTATATTGATTGTTATCGATATCATCCTTTGTTATCGTTAAACTATCTTTTTAATTTGTTTGTCGCTCCCGCTGATCGAGCCTCGTTGCGCAAATGAGGAAGAGTATGTTTTGTTGGGGGGCGCCATGTCGTGGTGAAGACTGCCAGTTTTTAAAACTTTTAACTTCTTTCACCCACCCTGCACTGCCACCTTGGCCAACCAAGTCCATTCCCCTGTCTTGTTGTAAGTAAATGGCATTAGACTCCTCCCAACCACCGAACTACCAATAGTTATGGTATTTAATGCATCCTTCTTGGCGTGTTCGACTTTCCTTGTTGGTGGCCGCACATCTTCCTTTTATTAATTTTTTTTTAATATGCAAATCTGTTGTCCTTCGTGGTCTGCCTGTTGTATTCTGCCCTGTCCGCGTGAGTTTGTGTGGTGAAGGAATACTTCTTTTGTGTGGTCATATGGACATGGTTTTCTGTTGGTTCCTGATACGTTTTGGGGGAAGAAACCACTGTTTTCTTTTACTGGCCGCGCACAGGTGGATGTTGCTCTACAGTTTTATGACTTGCTCTTTCCATGGTTTACTTTATTCTCCTTCTTCCATGGATTTGATATGGTGGTTATAGATGAAGCTACAAGCTAGTGAAGTAGGCGTGTTACCTCCACTTTCATTGGGTGCTGCGAGGTGTGTTCTTGTCGGGGATCCACAGCAATGGCCTGCAATAGTAATTAGCTAGGAAGCAGGCACGTTGCAGTATAGTAGAAGCCTTTTTGAGCGCTTCCAACAAGCAGGTGGTCCAACTATGTTGTTATCTGTTCAGTATCGAATGCATCCTCAAATTCGGGATTCTCCTTCAAGATATTTTTATCAAAATCGATTAAGTGACAGTAAGAGTGTTACCAGGAGACCTGATGAAATTTATTACAAAGATTCTCTATTGAGACCTTACTTGTTTTACGATGTAACTCATGGAAGAGAATCTCATTGAGGTGGATCTGTTTCATATCAGAATATTCATGAAGCACAATTTGCTTTGCAATTATATGAACTTGCTGGAAAAAAAAAAAACGTGGCAACTGATCAGCTTCAACACCTGTTGGTTCCTTGTTGGACATCCTTTCCTTCTTACCCTGCTACATGGAAATGCAGTGAGACCACATCTCCTTGAGGCAGTTTGTCAAACAATTTTCTTCCTCGTGGGTGCTTCCACACCATACAAAACAAAAAAAAAAAATTGATTTTCCATTGTGTTGGATGGATGTCCATGTTCCGCTGTAACATTCCCTTTTGACACACGTTGGGAGGATGTTGACAAGTTTTCAGACCACCTACCCTGGCCGTGAACCCCTGCCTGTGCCAACGTGGAGATGATTGATGTTTGGGCACCCAACAAGCTTGAAGAAAATGGAATTAGGCTTGGGTTGCTGTTGCAGGCTTGTTTCAGCATGCCCTTGTCTTGGGAAGCGCATTAAAGGCATGATAAGCCCTAACCCTCTCTCTTAATAATTTATTCCCTTTAGTATTTGGGTAAATCAATCTCTGCAATTTTTGTTTGAATTCTGTAGAGATGGGTTTCGGATGACTTATAATCATAATTGCATGAGCTGATCTCTCTCCCCCTTTACAGTTTATTTTAATTACCGTTTTGACAAGAAGAAATCTCTCTCCGGTGATTCTTGCTTAGCGATCTTATAAATTTGGTTTATTTTTTTGCCATGTTCTATCCTATGAACAGTGGTCTCTGTAGAAAATATTGTGGTGTGTGAATGAGTTTTAGAATACTTTTTGTATTGTTTTTAGTATGTAGAACATGGCTTGAAAACGGGAATTTTTCTCGGAAGACTGTGTTTGTTTTTTAATGAGGATTGATAATAATATAAACCCCATTAGGATTGGGGGCTTCTTTTTGGGGAGAGTCGTACTGGTTTTACTGGTCTTTCTAGATACCATCTGACTCTTTGATTATCGTTTACTTTGGGGATTATTGAAAACCCCTCACCAGGCCCTCTACTATTATTATTACTATGAGCTTATTTTTTTAGATTGGAACGCTCCTGAAGCATGTGTTAATGGGGTTTCTATTTTGTGACCTTTTTTAATACGGTAACCACTCAAGACATTAGCTTGTGTGGATAACTATATGGCTTAAGTTTGAGGCACTACTTAGATATTCGAATCAGTTAGAGTAATATTGGATACATTGAACTCTCATGAATGTGTACATTCTTCAAGTTTGACTGACATGTGATGGCCCTCAGGCATATGAATTCAGACAATGCTTGAAATATGAGATTATAAATTTATCCTATACTTTGACTTCAAAGCTTGTTGAAATGCTTTTTGGTAGGAAAACAAATGAATAGGGAAGTTATGAGAACTACCCTAAAATGGATTCATACACAACCTTAAGTAAAGGTGACAGCTCCCATAATGGGACTGTACATACCACATATGACAGTAAGGATAGAAGTCGACCTGAAATTATTTAACTTCATTATATAGGACAATAATTAATACCCATAAATTGAGATATGCAAGTGGAGGTTGAATTATATAATATGAAATATTATGTTATCAGGTAAACAGTAAGGATAAATATGTTATTTCAATACTTGGTTAACGAGTGGAATATTTTCTCGCATTTACGACGATTATTATGTTAGCTAAAAAAAATGGATACTTGCATCTCATTGGGAGTTGAGATAATGTTGATACTTGTATTCATAGTGGTTTGGACCATGCTTACATATCTTAGCTAGTCAAATGTATCTTTGGCATATTATCAACAGATGACAGTATTGTCGATCATAACTCATTCCAACGAGTTGGGCTCTTATACTAATAGAAACATATAAAGACATGGTAATAAGCAACCAAAAGGATATCTAAGTAATATATGAACTCATGGATTGGCAAAATATTTGTTAACATAAGTATATTCTTAAAATTGTGAGGTAAATATCAAAATTATACTTACATATAATCATTGATTATCTATGAAGGTTTGATGCTTGAGTAATATCGATGAATAATATAAGATTGATACTTGTATTTATTATAGAACTTAACGTCGTTGGTGCTGTTATTTAATTAAAAGATAATATTATTGGATACATATGTGGGAGAAGTAGATTGAAGTTATAAAGTGAGCGATATTATTATTACTGTAATTTAAGTATGATTAATTGCATGGTTAAGGTTGTATATCTAGTCACTTGGAATTGTGTTCTTATGTAAGCAGATCTTAAGGAAGTGAACATTAATGAGTATGAAATATATTATCATGAGATGTGCAGTTAAGTTTTGAATGTATGTTAGAAATTATTTGATAGGGAGTATTGCAAACTTTTGTTTATTTAAATGCTAGATGGCATAAGTTATTAGGTGAGGTTTATATCTTATCATGCTCAGTTCTAGCGAACTGACTCTATTATATATTTGTGCAGATGGATTATGCGAGTAGATTAAAGGAAAAGAGTGTAAAAGTTTCATCAGTTCAAATTATGAAGTTCTTTGTAGAAAGTTCAATGCGTTGTAAATTTTGTAACATTGCTTGCAAGGAGTTTAGAAGATCTCTTGTCTTGGTATGTTCGGAAAACTACGTGGTGAAGTGTTCTTTCCCTTTTGTTGTTAGACTAGTAACTTACCTTGGTGAGAAATGATATTCAATCATTACATTGGCATAAGTATTGTAAAACCTTGATTTTGAGAATAAAGTGTTAAGTCAAAACTCTCTGACACCTTGTAATGATGTGATATAAGTAAAATTAAATGGATTGGTTAACCCTTATAGAAGTTAGCTAAATATATATATTCAGATAAATTAATGTAGAGATGACTTACTTGAGAATAGGAGATTCCTGAAGTAATCAAAGGTGAAACTATCCTTGTAAAGTAAAATTTTATAATTTGTTAACCCTAGCTAAGCTAGCAAACATTATCTTTATATGGTGACTTCTTAAACGAGTTTAAGGGAAACCAATGGTTAGTTGTTAGAATATAATAAGATTTTTTAAGTAGGAAGAAACAATTTAGAAACCACGAAATTTATCTCTCAGCCTTTTTTTGGAAAGTGAATAGTTCCTTTTGTAAAGCTCTTTCAATGAAGCCTAAGTAAAATCTTTAATATTTCTGGATAAAACCTCAAGCTCCAATTAAATCTTGGTAATAACTAACGATGTCTCAAGGATGAACTCAATTGAACTTCTTCCTTTAACTTTATCCAAAGTGCCTTGTAATTCTCCCTTACGTTTGTTGAACGCAAACCAATGTTGTCATAAGGGTATGAATGAGTTTTAGTAGCGTAAGTGGGAATAGATGGCCTTGTGAAATTAAATTATCACTTTTATAAAATAAATAAATAAAATAAATAATTGTCATAATGAGAAGACTATAAGTGAACTACTCTACATTGCTTAAGAAAATAATTTAGTTTGGTAAGATGAATCTTGCGAATCATATCTTGAATCTTTCTGAAAACATAAGTTATGAGTTAAAGGGTGTTTTATCAAAATAAATAACCTTCAATCACTCCTTACTGTGGCATGCCCTAGCTATGAGAGTATCATGTGGTTGGACTTCTATGTTGTTCTGTCAAAAAGAAAAATGTATTATCCTTTTGGGTGTGAACGTTTCCGTGCTGACCTTGTGGCCATCCTCGTAAAAAGTGGTTCCTAGAGTTGGTTGTAACCTTGTGACGACATGTTGTGTCGTGTTATGTGTCAAAGCGAGTCAAAAAAAATTATCCTGTGTTTTTCTATGTAGTCTTGTGTGCCTTTTTTTTTGTGGGCGATACATTCATGCTCTGATTGGTTCACTGTCTTTAGGATATGGACAATGAAACTTTTGATTGCTTCTTAGATAGAAAATGTGTGTGAGAATACACAACACTCAACACTTGATTTTTTTTTGTATTTTTGATATTTATACGGCCTAAAGAGGGGCTCGATCGTCCCCCTTAGATGGAAAATGATATGCATTCTCATATGTAGCTTTCATTTGCAGAGATGTCAGAGAAAGAACATTGGCTCTACAAAGAAGGAAAGGGTTGCAATTGCATCATAACAAATAAGGAATCATCATTTAAATTGAATGTTTAAGAAGTTAAAATCATTTTCAATCCTAATCATGTACTATGCCAAAATTAAATCACAACACCGTCCCAGTCTCATTCCAGTCAAACAATGTTTTGTGAAATCACCTCACCAAGTCACACAAATAAATTCCCATTACAAGTGTTGTTTGTGCTCCCTGTAACATATTTGTGCTTACCATTCGCATATTCATCCACATACCTCCTTTAATTATTACAAGGCGTCAGTTGGTTTGTTTGGATACTAGGAACTTGCTTTGGAGCAGGTATTGACAACATCGACTTTAGAACTCTGACAACTTCGTACATGGTAAATCGATCAGAGGGTCGTTTCTTAGTGCATATCAAGGTCAACTAGAAGATTTTTCTTACAATCCCAAAACTGCATTGTTGTCTACTTTTGATAGAATCTATGTTCACATGTTGGCGAACTATATCTTGAATTAACATCAAGTAAGATCATATTGATATAATTTTCACTACATTAGACAGAGAGCATCATGTGTATGGGATTGAAGTGAAATTTGTAACCAATTTTGTAAAATTGTTAGTGGTATTATGATATCTTGAGCGGTTACTTTTTTTAGTACAACGATATGTACTCGAACGGAAATGCAATTACATGCACTCAAAATTGCTCAAATATACACAAAATAATAAGACTATTTTTTACTCCATTTTTGTTCTTTTAGCAAGGCTTCAAATTTGGCACATGCTAGGATCATATAAGGAAAGGCTTCTCTATTTACACCAAATGATTGCATAAAAATGCTTATGAACAAGCTATGAATTATTACAGTCCATACAACAAAACTCACCGAGGCATTTTGTAAAACACCAACAAGCACCATAAAAATATAGGTTATGTTTGAAATAATGGAAATGTTTTCCTGTTTCATAACATTTTGTCAAGCAAATCCTAAACTTTTGCAACACATTGCTTTCCATTTCCTGAAATCTGCAACACTCTCACATATAAACCTTGCTTCGGTTCCTTGTACATGTACAACCAGTTCCTTCTCTCTTTCTAATTGTTTTCCACCTTGCAATCCACCGTCCACTCCAACAGAACACCCCACCTATCTTCATGTATTCATGTTTAGTTTAAATAAACTACTCCACAAAACAGTACCACTCATGATATAAGATTTGCAAATGTATATGTACAAATTTGTAACAAGTTTCAAATGGAGAGATGGAATCGCACCCCTTATTAACTTCAATTGCAAAAGTAATAACTATCCCTCTAAATCAAATAACATATACCATTCGGCGTTCATATTACATTGTACACATGTGATTGCTAGTTATTTATTTCTATCATGTATTATTATGTATATATATATACATTTTATATAATTATATATAACATATCAAATACAAATTTATTGTTAAACATTCACGAATATATATAAAATATCAACAATTATAATATTCATATATTAGAGAAAAATTATTTCATATACAAATATAAAATATATAACAATTAAATAATTTATATTAAAGTGGCTTGTAGAACCAAGTTAAAGAAAAGTATATAGAGAATACCAATATTAATTAAAAATAATAGATTCCGGGATAGATTCCTTCAATTTTGGCACATTTTCGAGAACAAACTCCATCTAGTAGCCTAAAATTGGTATGCAAATTTAGGGGCCCATCCGAATTGTTTTTTTGGTAAATAATTTTTGGCATTATTAGGGTTTTTAGAGTAGACATGAAATAAAAGAAGGATTATAATGATTCAAAAGTTTAGTGTGGAGAGTGATAAAAATGCTATTTTGAAACTTCTATGTTTTATTTGCCTAGTTATTTGTGTTTTTTCAACCTCTTGGATATATCATATATTATACACATACTATTTGTATACGATATTTATATAATAAATATAACATATAATATATACTCTATATAATATATAATATTTATATATTTCAAAATATTTATATATAATTTAAATATATTTATATATTATTTGTAAATAATATAAAATAATATAATTTATATATATTGTAAAGTATATATATTATTTATATGAAATATTAAGTTGTATAATATATATATATATATAATGAATATAATATTCTTATGTAATAGAAAAATTGAAACTATGTAACTTATATATATATAATATAATATTTATATACTAATTATAACATTTATAATATTATCTAAATATAATATATTTAATATATATATAATATTTATATACAATTAAGAAATTTAGACTAAAGGGGGCGATTCAGAGGTCTACATTCTTTCAAAGATGTTATAAAGCAAGTTGTTTTAGTTGGTTCGGAATTGTTTCTCTATGAAATAAATAGTTGATTGAGTAATATGATACATAAATGTTAAAGAATTGCATCGTATATGTAATGCCCCGCTGGGCATCGGCTTCCATTTTTGTTACCTACCCTCCACTGCCACCTTGGCCTCCTCCCAACCACCCAACCTGCCAGACTATAATGACTGTCACATTTTTTTACCTTGCGTGAGAGAGATGGGAGTCGGTGGAGGCCTGTTTTTCTTCACCTAGATATTTTTTTGATCCTTTCATTCAATGCGTATGGGTGCAGTCTGGATTGACTTGATGGCTAGTGACTGCGTAGGCGTGTGAGAGGCGTTCTTCCTGGTTGCGTGGGCAGAGAGGCCAGCAAAATCTCTGTCATGGCATTTTTTTTTCTTCCTGGCTCCTCCCTGTGCGCGTGGTTTTAGTTGGAGCTTCAAGCTAGTGAAGTGCAGGCTGTGTGTTTGCCTCCACTTTCATTGATCTTGTTGCTGTGAGGTGTTTTCTTGTCAGGGATCTGTAGCAGTCACCCGCAACGACCCGTTTGGCCATTTTCAGCAATTGAATGATAGCAGAAGATTGTTATTTTTCAGCGTCTTACTGTCCTTTCTATTTGGTGCCCGTTTACTGGGTTGCCAAGAGAAGATCCCGACCTGTTTAACTCTCCTTCAAGGAGTGCGTGGGATCAAAACGCAGGAAGGAAGTTCGCTCCTAAAGGTTCCAAAGTCGCAGGCATCCTTCTTCTCCCTCAGATGACTCTCTTACGGTTTTCCCCGTGCTTTGTGAATGCAGACACCCCCCCATGGCATGTCACGATCCTCCTCAAATTTTAAGATGGGAGACACCGTTGCAGTCTGAAGAATTTGACGAAATGCGGGGAAGGCATGTTGCAGCCCCTTAGTAGAAGCCTTTGTGAGTGCTTCTAACAAGCATGTTTTCTAACTATGTTGTTATCTATGTCTGTATCAATGCATCCTCAGATTCGGGTCTCTCCTTCAAGATATGTTTGATCAAAATCAACTAAGTGATAGTGAGAGTATTACCAGGAGACCTGATGAAATTTATTACAAAGATTCTCTATTGAGACCTTGCTTGCTTTACGATGAAACTCATGGAAGAGAATCTCATAGGCGTGGATCTGTTTCATATCAGAGTATTCATGAAGAACAATTCGCTTTGCAATTATGAACTTCTTAGGAGATCGATGAAGTATAGAGGAATTAAAAAGAAACTTGGTTGTAGTTGGATTAAAGGTAATAAAATGGTGCATGCTTTTTGTGTAGGTGATAGATCACACCCACAGGCACAGGAGATCTATGTAATGTTGGAGAAAATGTCTTGGCAAATGAAGGTAGCAGGATATCTTTCAGATTCAGAACATGTACTGAGTGAACGGGAAAGTAAAAGTATTCCTCTGCCACCATAGTGAGAAGATGGCAATTGCATTTGGATTGTTAAGCCTTCCTCGTGGGACAGCTCTCAGAGTTTTCAAGAACCTTAATGTATGCGTTGACTGCCACACTGGACCAGGTTTTGTCCAAGATTGTTGCAAAGCAAATTGTTGTGACAGATGCAAAGCGTTTCCATCTCTTTAAAAAAAAAAATGAAAATGTTCTTGTAGAGATTATTGGTAATGCCAGGTGAAGCAATCTACAGACATAGTCTGGCACTATAACAAGGCGCACTGTGCCAGGTCTGCAGTGATAAATAAGAGACCAAATTTTATTTCCAGCTTCTTAAATGGGATCCAAAAGTGGATTTTCCATTGTGCTGGATAGTTCTCCATGTTCTGATGTAGATTTCCCTTTTGACGCATGTTGGGAGGATGATGGCAAGTATTTTAGACCACCCACCCTGGCCGTGAACTCCTACCTGTGCCAACGTGAAGATGGTCGATGTTTAGGTGCCCAACGAGCTTGAAGAAAATGGAATTAGGCTTGGGTTGTTGTTGCTGGTCTAGGCAGTGTCCTTGAAACCTATTGAATCTGGAGAAAAAGGCAAGATATTTCTACACTTTTCTACTGCTATTTTATTTAAAATTATTGTGAAATCGAACCACTTTTTCCTTACATTGATTTGTCAGTTGGATGTCATGATGGGAGATTTCCCTTTCTACTTGTTTCTTCTTGTTTTAGCTTTTATCGTTGTCAGTATGTTGGTCGAAAGGATGCATGTGCCCTCTCCTCTGGGTGTTATGTTTCTCTTGCTCGAGTGATAGACCTTCGTCTATTATTTATGTATTTATTCTTCTCTGCGATTGAGTTGCAAGTTATTATGTTGATCAAACTAGTATTTTCGATATCATGGAAGTAAGTTTTTGATAACTATGAAGCCCCTCCCTAGCACCCAAGTTTTTCTTTTGACGCTTCTTGTTAGCTCCTTCGCAAGTCCCTTTGATAACCTTTTGGCATCGAGAAAGGAAGGTTGTAGGATTAGTGTGATCAATGCTTGGGCTAGCCAGCTTAGAGTTTTGGAATTAAAACTTTGAGAATGAAAAGGTTTGTGTGCAATGTGTTTTCCATCTCGCGTGTTTAGACTCTTATATTATCTTTCATCTTGTTTCTAGGATTTTATGGCCATCCTCAGGAAGTACCTTGACCATCCCTATCAACTTGAACCATAACTAGCTTTTCAGATCAACTAAGCTCGAGGTTTCTTTGTGCGAGTCCAGTACCTCGTTGACACTAGAATAGTTTTGGTCTAATCCCCCTCTCAGAATTGTTGTTGATGGTTCTCTTCTATTTTTTCCTAACTTGCATTATTTCTCCTTTATAGTGTTAACGCTAGTAATTAATATTGGTCGGTTTTATGCACGTAATTACCTTAATTTTTTGTGATGGAAATTTCCTTAAATGTGATTAATCTTCGGAAAAAAAAAAACTCATCTTTCATTTGATAGTCTTATGGATTCATAGCGGAAGGTTTTTTTTTTATAATGTCACTTAGAAATTATGTTTGTATCTATGTGTGATGGTTTCCTGTGTTACCAAGGGTTGCCTTAAAATATTGTTGTTTTGGGAAATAGGTAGTTTATTTTAAATTAACCAAACATTAGAATTTTCGTGGAGGTTTGCAAATCTTTAGTGTTACAAAATTTGTTGATGACACTATTGTATACTCTTGTTCGACGGAACTCCCTTCTTCTCTCGCATGTTTGCTACTAGCCTGTAAGACATTGGCCCTTCTTGGATGATTGGGAAATCCCTTGGAGTTATTGGTCAAACTAGTATACTTTTCCTTCGCTTCGAAACTTATGTTGTGTGTATACTCTAGTTGATTTCCGGTTTGAAACTCGATTATACATGGCTTTTTGTGTTAACTTTTGAAACCCGTGGTTCCCCTTTCTTGGGCCGATCAACTCTTGTTTTTTTTTAGAGATATATTATTTTAGCCTATGCGTTTGGTACCTTTGATAAATTTCTAGATGGTTGGTATATATATCAAATCTCAATCTTGTAATTATTATTTAATTACTTACTTGATGGGAATTCTGTTTTGCTAGATTTTTTAATTCTACTTATAGGGCCAAGGGCCATTCTCATACGATTGCTTTACTTTCATTGCTTTTACTCCTAACTGAAGCACAGGGTCTTCTCCTTCTTTGATTGGCATGATGGAGACTTTATTATAACTTGATGTGTTGATAGTGTTTAGAGGTTTGACCCAATTCTTGTAGTAAAGTGCTTCCTTTTGTGGTATTGTTAGATAATAGTTATGGTGGTTTTGTGTAGCCTTATCTTGCTCAGTTCTCGCGAACTGACTCTTTTGGAAAAAAAATTGTTACAGATGGATTTTGCGAGTAGATGAGGGATAGACTTGTAGATTTTTACATCAACCTCAGTTGAGAAGTTCTTTTGCATGAATCCTTTTTATATTGTTCAACTATTGATAACATCTAGTGGAAAATTTAGAAGAGGATCAATGTCTGAGTATTTTGTATCATGGATTATGTCGTCATACTTTGGAACCTTGAATTGTCTGTCTATCTTGGAAAATATAAGAAAAGTTGGATTACCACTTGTTAAGTGACCTTAATGGATTCTCGGTATTCTATGAGTTGATGTAACCTTTTTCGTTTTCATAAATGAATATTGTTAAACTTTACCCCTACGATTAAATGTTGAGTTAAATATTTCTAAGACTTAGTAATAGTGTGTTATAAGTAAAACAAAATGGGTTGTTTAATACTTATAGAAGTTAAACTAAAATTTATATTGCAAATAAATTAGGGTAGAGGTGACCAACTTGAGAGCATGTAATTCCATAAGTGATCAAAGATGAAACTATCCTTTGTTAAGTAACACTATATAACTTGATATCCCTAGCTACACTACTGAACACCATCCCTTTCATGGTGAAATTCTTAAACGAACTTAAAGGAAATCTATGGTTAGTTCTGGAAGATAATAAGATTTAATAAGCAGGAGAAAATAATTTCGAAACCACACAATTTATCTCTCAGCCATTAGAAGGTAAATAGTTTTATTCTTATAAAACTCATTTAGTAAAGCCCAAGTAAAATCTTTAATAATTCTGGTTGATTTTTAAAGTTTTAGTTATATCTTGGTAATAGCAAATGAGGCCTTGAAGATGATTTCAACTCAACCTTCTTCTTCTAACCTTTTTCCAAGGTTCTTTGTCTTTCTTCTCTTAAGTATGTTGAACGCAAACCCATGTTGTCATATGGGCATGAACAAGTTCTAGTAGCGTAAGTGTAAATAGATGGCCTTGTGGAATTAAAATTACTCCTTTCTCTAAATAAATGAATTAAGCAAATAAATGTCATAATAGAGAAGATTTAAGGATGATTACTCAGTGTCAAAAGAATAAACTTAGCTTGGTAAGATGAATTTTATGAATCATATCTTGAGCCTCCTTGAAAAAGTAAGCTAAGAATTGCAAGATGTCTTTTTAAAGATAAATAACCCTCAAGAATATCTCATTGTGGTTGGCCCTATTTGTTAGTGTGTTCTGTGGTTGGACTTCTATGTTGTCTTGTCCAAAAGAAAAAGTGTATTATCCTTTTGGGTGTGAACATTTCTGTGCTGACCTTGTGGTCATCCCCATAGCAAGTGGTTCCCATAGTTGGTTGTAACTTTGTGATGACATGTTGTGTCGTGTTATGTGTGGAAGCAAGTCAAAATATTAATTAAGTAAATATACACATACATCCATTCGTAAGTTCACACAATATAATATATGGTAAATATTATTTCCCCTACGTTATTTATATAATTATTAATTTGGATATGCTATATGTGTATTGTATAATATAAATAAAAATATATACAATTTATATATTATTTATAAAGTATATATTATAGAGAAACTTAAACTATATAATTACACAACATAATATAATGTCTTTGCTATAATTTATAATATATGTTTACAATACAATATTTCTATAATTCTTAATTTAGATAATATATATTTAATGGATAATATAAAATAAGAATATATATTTTAGAAAGAGATTAGGAATATAAAATAATATTATTAAAAAATTATGTTATACATAAATAATTTAAATAAGATAATTATAGTATTTTATAGTCAATATTTTTTAATAATAAATAATAATAATCAAATAAATATGCACATACGTATATAACTTATAATATATTGTGTGTAATGTATAGTGTAGAACTTTGTTGAGCCACAAACATAGTTGCAGTCGCGTTCAAGCACCCTAATGGCAGCCCTTTGAGTTTTATACTCGGGAAACTATCCCACTTTTGCTAGTTTGAGAATTGCCACATGGTTTAAATATAAATATACATATTGAGAAGACATTATATTTTTTAAATTATTATGAAACTTATTTACAAATGTAAAATCCTGTGTAAAAAATTTTGTAAAAAAAGTAAATGGAGATGCAAGGGGAATTTTTTTTTCAAATTCCCCAAAGGTTTTTATATACAACTAGCAATCGTACGCGAGTCGTGTGATGTGAGTGTCGAAAGGGATTTGGTGTGTGAATTAAAAATAAATGATAAATAAAGTATGGGGCATAAATAAGAATGCAAAGAAATAAATTATGTACATATATGTAAATGGAAAAAAAAAGGATTGGTAGTACGAAAGTGTGGGGAAGGGGAAATGCATAGGGGCTTAAGAGGCTAGGAAAAGTTTTAGCGATGAATGTAGACATTATTCATTGTTCATTTGAGATTGAAGTAGAGGGGATGTGGATGTTATATCAAGAGGTAGTAAAAAAAGTAGTTTTGTAGTACAAATATGACAAGGAAAGAAACATAAATTTACAAATTTGTGCACACCCTAAAAAAAATTATCGGTAACTAAAATAAAAGGCCATATCTAAATATAGAAAAAAAACAACAAGAACAACAATCTCAACGAATTTATCATTTTGTTTTTTTTTTCAATTACCTCTTTCAACAAAATGTAAACATCGAAGGAACATGTCCCCACGTACATAAGTGAAAGAGGGAGTTGACAAGATTATTATTATTTTATTTATCTTTAAAGGTAAATGCTAGTAACAGTGTTAAGCAAGAACATTTCCTATAGATTTAGGTGGCATCCCATAGTTTTTGAATGTTTCAAAGAATTGACGGAGTCACCCCCAATTTTTTTCTCCTTTTAATTTTAAAAATTTGTTACTTTTACCAAATTAGAATGTATGAATAATTGAATCTTTGGTGAATCTTTGGTAATCAATTCCCCTTGTTAATGTGCACCAATAGGATAGGCTAAAAGGTTTGAAGGAAAATGGAGAAAACCACCTCCCAACATGTTTAAAATTAATTCCAAATGGGAAACTGAATGAATCCAGAGTCTCTCCAATGGTGGAGTCTTCACAAATTATTTAGGGCTACCAATTTTGGCCTTATGTACTCCAAATCTGCATTGACGAATTATTAATCACACAGAAGCAATGATATGTTCACCAAATTAAGAATTCCCAATGATAGGGGTTGGAAGAACATCTATGTTGAAGGGGAATCACAAATTCTAATCTAAGCAATGAACCAATGTAAAAAATATTCATTCACATTAGAAGTCATTGTCAAAAAAGTACTACCGATAGCCAACAATGTGGATGCTATTAGAAAAAAAAATATCAACAAGAAATTCAATAGATCATTAAGCCTAACAATATTTAGAGGGGTTACACTCTACGAGCAAAAAAATATTGTATAAGATCTACTAAACTACTTTCTAATTAGAGAACATTTTACCTACTAACTAACAATTTGTAATATTGGGATCTTTAAAAAAGACAAGAATCAAATGAGACTAAGATAAGAGAGAGAGACCTTATATTGAACAAAGAATTTCTGCATCCACCCTCAACTTTGTTTCTCTCTTGCACTAATCTTCTTCATTTATAAAATGAAAATGAGAGATAACTAATAAAAACAAACCAAAGAGGGTATTACCAGAAAAATTAGACTAGCACAACTTAATGTCTAAGACAGAGGATACATTTGATCAATGAATTTAAATTTTGATCTTTTCGTGTTTTATATTTTAGAACACGGTTTGGGAGATGGAACTGGTTGTATTGTTAAAATCATAAGGTTGTTGAATTTTTATCATGACAACATGGCTTATCTTTCCTTGCACAATTCAAAATTTAAAAAGAGTTGAGTGATTGATAAAGGAGATCAAATGATAGAACACTTCACTTTTTAGTTCCAAATGAGCTCAAATGAATGTAAGAGGACGTAAAAAATCTTCAAAACTCAAGTACAATTTTAAATGGTGCACTCTTGGGCCTCCCCCTACTATTTTACATATTAGGTCAAGTTAAAAGAGTGGCATTTGGAATGTTTTTTGTAGAATTGTTAAGTAATTTTTAGAGGCAATTGATTAAAGCCAAAGACTCAAATCACCTAGCTATTTACTTATTTTCTTCATCATACTTGCTATTTTTTCCACCTCTTGAAATACACCAAAATGATTGATCTACAAATGTCACTCCTTTTCTTTTGGGGGAAACCTATTACAATAAATTATACTGACATTACATTGCAATCCAAGTGTGCCTATTATGTCAATAGTATTTAGAATAAAATACACAATGGTGATATTCAATAAATATTCAATAAAATGGTCTCAACATGCCTTGGCAAGATGGACGAAACAACAAAGGTCAACCCAAAAAAAAAAACTACACACTAGATATCAGCTCTAATAGCTTCAATTTATTTTGATATAAAAGACATTGTTCTTCACACCTAAAAATAAAATAAGCTAAAAATTAGTTAAAGAAACACAAGATGCTTCTTGGGAACGATGTTTTTACATTAGATTGGGATGACCTAAAAAGTGCAGTCGTGTGAATTAAAATGGATGTAAATTATGTTTTATAAAAACTAACAACCTGAAAAGAATCATAACATTGTCTCAAAAAACATCACAAGATTCAGAAAGAGACTCTCTAATTTTGAAAAAGCTAGCAGGGACGAAATACATAAAAGAAATGAAATGGTATATCTCACAAAATTTCAAATGTACTGGTTAAATCCATCAGCTCTTAACTAAAAAAAATGCATTAACAATATATAATTGTTGTATTTAATAATATACTATGTACTAATAAATTAATAAATCATATAGTAATTAACAATAATATATTATATTTTACATTATGTATTATATTCTATTATATATAAAATTAATGAAATGTTCAAAATAATTTTGAAAGATCATTATAATCAGTAGTGTTTGAACTCAATTAAAAATAACTATATATATTAAATAATGATAATAAATATAAAAACATATATTATAATTGTTGATAAAAATAATACAAGATATTTAATAATTATAATAAATATAAAAATAAATAATGTTATAATTACTAATAAAATAATATATTTTTTAGATTTGATAAATAGTTGATTTTGAAGGACTCAAAAACCCTGTACAACTAAAAGATAAGCGTTAAGGCTCAAAAGAGAAATAAATTGGAATGTCCAAACAAGACCATAAAAGAAACAAATAGACAACCAAATCCTAGGCAAAATAAACACACAAAAGAAAAAGAAAGCTCCCAATGGAAAGAAGGTCAAAGCCTCTTGACCATCCATCAAAATCTTCCCTTTCTTTCATGGTCCTTCACCCTTTGATACCTAAGGTTCATCTTGAGATGGTAAATAAAGGTTTTCCCTTTCTTTTTTTCTGTTCATGACCATCCATCATTCACCCTTATTTGGATCTGCATTCTCATCTAGATGAACTGGTAAAAGAACTTCAAAAATCTCCTTAGTTTTTGGACTATGAACCTTATTCAAACGAGGAGGCTAATGTAGTGTGACATACTTCTTTGCTTCAATAAGCACCATATCAACCTTGGTTTTAATTGATTTCTTAACAAAATAATATAATATAATAGTGTTTTCTAGTTTTTTATGCTATATTACTTTTAAATTATAAATATGATATTATAATCATTAATATTATAATATAATATAATAGTGTTTTAGCGCACTTTATATTATATTAGTCTTAAAACATAGAATATTAATTTTTTATTAAGAGTAAAGGTTTTTTGGCAGGGATCCTACCCTGGTGCAAAAAGAGTCTAACCACCCAGATAAAGCCATCAAAGAGACAAACAAGAATCCAAACAATAATAGGTTGAAAATTCAACAAACCAACAACAAAAAAAATGAAATTTTAACAAAGAAGCAACATTAAAACAACACTCCTCCTAAAAGAGAAGCGAAAATCACCACAGGGGTGCAAGGTCAAGGTAAACTTTGAATCTGCTCCTTGTGATTGTCGAAATGTGAAACTGTATACTTTTGCTTATATCTTCTCGATTGCACCATGTTACACCCATTGTGCGAGCCTTCATCAACTCCACTCCCAAAATTTGAATTTATATACTCTTTATATCCATCACCCTCCCAAAAGTTGAGGATCTAGATGGAGTTAGGATCAATGTGTCGGTGGCATATTTTCTAAGGTATCTTCGTATATCTTCGTATTAACAATCTTTGGGGCCAAACCATTTCCATTTCATGATCCATTGGATTATGGTTATCTACATTCTATAGCCAATCGCTCTATTTTTTCCCTATAAAATTTCCATCTTTCTTGTTCAAAAGAAGTTAATGTTCCATTCGATTGCACTAGAACAGGGGACCCCATATCTGTTTTTAGATCATCTGATTCAATAGAATATTATAATTATTAATGAAATAATAACATATATTTAATAATCATAATAAATATAAAAAATAACATTACAATTATGAATAAAATATAAGAATATTTTACTATATTCTATATTATGTAAGTGTTGAAACATATAATATTAATTATTTCATTAAGGATAAAGGTTTTTTAAATGGTGTCCTACCCATATACAAAACCAAGGAACAAAAGAAAAACAAAAGAAAAAGATGTCGGGTTGCAACACTAGAACAAAACCAATTAGGACCAAAAAATCATTTCATCTTATACTTCCTTGGGCATCGGCTTCCATTTCTACTACCTTCCCTCCACTGCCACCTTGGCCTCCTCCCAACCACCCAACCTGCCAACTATTATGACTGTCATGTTTGTACCTTGCGTGAGGAGTTGGTGGAGTCCTTCTGGCTGGTGGCCGCACTCATTGATTTTTCTGATTTACAAATCTTCTTTGTTCTGGTTGACTACCTGCAACACGTTACTCTGGCTGTTGACTGTGTGGTTCACACTGGGAGAAAGTTCAATGCGTTAGGTGGAGGGTTGGGCACGTTTTTTCTTGGGATGCAGGCCCTTGGAAGGAGGGAAACATGTTTGGGTGTTGTTTTATCCTTTCTGCGCAGTTTTGTTCCTTCTTCCTGCTAAACGAACCCTCTTTCTTTTTCTTTTGTTATCTCCTTCTCTGCGACTTGGGTGCAGCTTTGGGTTTGGTATGGCGGCTAAATGAAGCTTCAACTAGTGAAGTAGACGTGTTACCTCCACTTTCATTGGGTGCTGCGGGGTGTGTTCTGGTCGGGGATCCACAGCACGGCCTGCACAGTAAATAGCCAGGCAGCAGGCACGTTACAGAAAGTAGAAGCCTTTTTGAGTGCCTCCAACAAGCAGGTTGTCCAACTATGTTGTTATCTGTTCAGTATTGACTGCATCCTCAAATTCGGGATTCTCCTTCAAGGTATTTTTATCAAAATCGATTAAGTGACAGTAAGAGTGTTACCAGGAGATCCATGGCTATGCAATACGTAATGGTTTTGAGTCAAATGCTACCGTGCAAAATGCCCTTATTGACTTGTATGCCAAATGTGGAAGTTCAGAGAATGCCTGCCATATGTTTCACACAATGACTGAGAAAACAGTAGTGTCATGGAATACAGTGATTGCAGGGTATGCACAGAGTGGACATTATGAGGAAAGTTTAGATCTCTTTCAACAAATGCATCTGGCTGACACGAAACCCAACAATGTTACCATTGCAACTGTTCTTCCAGTAATTTCCCACCTGTCGAATTTGCATCAGGGGAAGGAGATCCACGTCTTCATACTAAGAAGTGGTTTTGATTTGTTTATTATAGTAATGAATGCCCTTGTAGACATGTATTGCAAATGTGGGAATATTAGAATTGCACGCCGAGTATTTGATCAAATGCCTAAAAGAGATGTATTCTCATGGACAGCCATGATTGCAGGTTATGGGATGTAGGGAAAAGGTGAGGATTTCGTTGCACTCTTCTCTCAAATGCAAGTGTCTGGCATGCAACCAGACGATGTTGCTTTTCTGGCCCTTCTATCTGCATGTAGCCATTCTGGCCTTGTGTCTGAAGGTTGGAAATATTTTGAAATGATGAGAGAAAACTATGGGATCATTCCTAGGATGGAGCATTATGCATGCATGGTTGACCTCCTTGGTCGAGCTGGTTGCCTAGACGAAGCAGAAGAATTCATTAAGAAAATGCTAATAAAGCCTAATGCTGCTATGTGGGCCACCTTGCTGGGGGCATCCAGAATTCATTCCAATATGGAGCTTGGAGAACGTGTGGCAGATTGTATTTTTAAGTTGAATCCTGAAAATCCTGGATATTTTGTGCTGATGTCAAACATATATGGTGCAGCTAGGCGGTGGGATGACATGGCAAAAGTGAGAAAAAGATGAGAGAGCATGGGTTGCAAAAGAACCCTGGATGGTCCAGAATAGAGGTGAAGAATCAGATACATGTATTCCATGTGGGAAATATGGAGTGGTTATATGCCTAATACAAGTTTTTTTTTTGATGTACAAAGAAGAGGAACAAGAAAAGAAAACCTGTTGCGGTCATTGTGAGAAGCATTACTGTGTGTTGACTTGTCAAATCATGACCAAAGACACCTCTCATCAGCACAAGAACACACATGTATGTTGTGACTCTCATATTGCCAAAAATGGGGCCTACAGAAGTTCTAGGGCTAATTTGGAGCTCTCTGCCCAGGTAAAGCATAGACGAGAATGGAGCTTGAGTGCCAGCCTATAAAAGGGGAGATTCGACCTGAGGATTGTTGTTGCTGTTCTGGGCGGTGTCCATGAAACCTGTTGAATCTGGAGAAAAAGGAAAGATATTTCTACACCTTTCTACTATTATTATATTTAAAATTATTGTGAAATCGAACCACTTTTTCCTTGCATTGATTTGTCAGTTGGATGTCATGATGGGAGATTTCCCCTTTCTGCTTGTTTCTTCTTGTTTTAGCTTTTATCGTTGTCAGTATGTTGGTCGAAAGGATGCGTGTGCCCTCTCCTCTGAATGTTATGTTTCTCTTACTCGAATGATAGACCTTCGTCTGTTTGTTTATGTATTAATTCTTCTCTGCGATTGAGTTGCAAGTTATTATGTTGATCAACTAGTATTTTTGATATTATGGAAGTAAGTTACGATAACTATGAAGCTCCTCCCTAGCACCCAAGTTGTCTTTTGACGTTTTTTTTTTGTTAGCCCCTTCACAAGTCCCTTTGATAACCTTTTGGCATCGAGAAAGAAAGGTTGTAGGATTGTGTGAGCAATGCGTGGGCTAGCCAGCTTAGAGTTTTGGTATTAAAACTGGTAGAATGAAAAGGTTTGTGTGCAATGTGTTTTTCCGTCTCGCGTGTTTAGACTCTTATACTATCTTTCATCTTGTTTCTAGGATTTTAAGGCCATCCTCAAGAAGTACCTTGACCATCCCTATCAACTTGAACCATAACTAGCTTTTCGGATCAACTAAGCTGGAGGTTTCATTGTGCGAATCCAGTACCTCGTTGACACTAGAATAGTTTGGTCTAATCCCCCTCTCAGAATTATTGCTGATGGCGCTCTTCTATTTTTCCTAACTTGCATTATTTTCTCCCTTGTAATGTTAACGCTATTAATTAATATTGGTCGGTTTTTATGCACGTAATTACCGTAATAGTTTGTGATGGAAATTTCCTTAAATGTGATTAATCTTCGGGAAAAACTCAGCTTTCATTTGATAATCTTATGGATTCATAGCGGAAGGTTTTGTTTTGATAATGTCACTTAGAAATTATGTTTGTATCTATTTGTGTGACGGTTGACTGTGTTACCAAGGGTTGCCATAAAATATGGTTGTTTTGGGATATGGGTAATTTATTTTAAATTAACCAAACATTAGTATTGTAGTGGAGGTTTGCAAATCTTTAGTGTTATAAAAATTTGTTGATGACATTATTGTATACTCTTGTTGGATGGAACCCCCTTCTTCTCTCGCGTGTTTGCTACTAGCCTGTAAGACTTTGACCCTTCTTGGATGATTGGAAAATCTTTGTAGTTAATGGTCAAAACTAATATACTTTGCTTTCGCCTCGAAACTTATGTTGTGTGTATACTTTATTTGATTTCCGGTTTGAAACTCAATTATACATGGCTTTTTGTGTTAATTTTTGAAACCCGTGGTTCCCCTTTCTTGGGCCGATCAACTCTTGTTCTTTTAGAAATATATTATTTTAGTCTATGCGTTTGGTACCTTTGATAAATTTCTAGATGGTTGGTGTATATATCAAATCTTAATCCTATAATTATGGTTTAATTACTTACTTGATGGGAATTCAGTTTTTTACTAGATTGTTTTCTCCTTATAGGGCCAAGGGCCATTCTCATACGATTGCTATACTTTCGTTGCTTTTACTCCTAACTGAAGTACAAGGTCTTCTCCTTCTTTGATTGGCATGATGGAGACTTTATTATAACTTGATGTGTTGATAGTGTTTAGAGGTTTGAACCAATTCTTGTAATAAAGTGCTTCCTTTTCATGGTATTGTTAGATAATAGTTATGGTGGTTTTGTGTAGCCTTATCTTGCTCAGTTCTCGTGAACTGACTCTTGTAGAAAATTTGCTGCAGATGGATTTTGCGTGTAGATGAGGGATAGATTTGTAGACTTTTGTCATCAACCTCAGTTGAGAAGTTCCTTTGCTCGAAACCTTTTTATGTTGTTCAACTATTGTTAACGTCCAGTGGAAAGTTTAAAAGAGGATTAATGTCTTAGTATAAAGTATTGTGGACTTTGTCATCTGAACTTTGGAAACCTTGTATTGTTTGACCATCATTGAAATTATAAGAAAATTTGGTTATTGTTGTTGAGTGACTTTGTTGGAGTATCAGTATTTTAAGAATTGATGTAATCTTGTTTTGTTCTTGTAAATGAGTGTTGCTACAACCTTGCCTTGAGAATAAATTTTGAGTTAAACCTTGACATGACTTAGTAATAAAGTGTCATAAGTAAACTAACATGGGATTGTTTAATACTTCTGGAAGTTAAATTAAAAGTTGTATTCAAATAAAGTAACGTAGGGGTCACCAACTTGAGAGCAAGAAATTCTTTAAGTAAACAAGGGCAAGACTATCATTGTAGGTAAACTTTATAACATGATAACCCTAGCTCCTCTAGTGAACATTATTCCTTTTACGGTGAAATTTGTAAAATGACCCTAAGGTGAAATGAACTGTTAGTTGTTTGAAGATGATAAGATTTAATAAGCCAGAGAAAACAAATTGGAGACCTCACCATCTTTCTCACCGCCATTTGGAAAGTAAATTTTTACTCCTTGTTAATACTTTTAGCGAAGCCTAAGTAAAGTTGTTGATAATTCTGGTTAAGAGCCCTAGCTTCAATTAAATACTGGCAATAACTAATGAGGTCCTAAAGATGTTTCATCTCGACCTTCTCCCTCTAACCCTTTTCCAAGGCACCTTGTATCTCTTCTCTTAAGTGTGTTGAACTTAAAACCATGTTGTCTTGTGGGCAAGAATGAATCTTAGTAGCGTTAGTGGTGAGCAGATGGCCTTGTGGAATTTAAATACTCCTTTTTCTTGATAAACGAATTAAGCAAATAAATGTCATAATAGAGAAGATTTAAAGATAATTACTCAGTGTCAAAGGAATAAACTTAGCATTGGTAAGATGAATTGTACGAATCATATCTTGAGCCTCCTTGAAAACGTAAGCTAAGAATTGCAAGATGTCCTTTTAAAATAAATAACCCTCAAGAATATCTCATTGTGGTTGGCCCTAACTGTAAGTGTGTTCTGTGATTGGACTTCTATGTTGTCTTGTCAAAAAGAAAGGTAAATTGTCCTTGATAGGTGTGAACGTTTCCGTGCTGCCTTTATGGCCATCCTTGTATCAAGTTGTTCACAGTGTTAGTTGTATCCTTGGTGACGACATGTTGCGTCATGTTATGTGTCAAGCAAGTCAAAAAAAAATTATCCTGTATTTCACTGTGTTGTTCGTGTGTGGATTTTTTGGGTCGTTACACTTGGTATCAGAGCATAGGTTCATGCTCTCGAACCTATGGGCCGGATTGGTGTTGTATGGTGATGTTACATGATGGTGGTTGTGTTACATGATGTTACTATATGATGATACTGCATGATGATGATGATGTTGCATGATGGTGGTAGATATTGGAAGAGTAATGTGCTTTAAGCATGATGTGATCCATGTCGTAATTGTGATATTGTGAACGCACATGATGTGTATGTCACCTTGTGCGTTTTTGTGATCATGTTGATATATTGGGGATGGGAGTATTCTCTCTCCTTCTTGTGGATTCTATGAAGAGTTCACGTGTGAATTACTGTTTGTGATGTGTGAAAAGAATTATAATGTGGATGACGTAGTGTTGGAGAATTGTGACATATTGTGATATGTAGGTGTATCAATGTGTTGTATGACTAGATTGATGTTAAAAGAAATGAGTTGTATCATGATGTTTTTACCATGTTTTGAAGAAATGTGTGTACCACCTTGTTATGTAGCAATGGATGTTATGTTGTGATGTACTATGTTCATCATATGTATGATTTGTACAAATATGTAATGCTTCATGTTGTGATTTGGGGTCATACGGTGAGTGTATGAACCCTATCGTATGGTGATTGCACTTTGGGTGCAGAAAGTGGTAAAGTGATGTGTTACACTCAGTGAATGTATGATTGTGATCTACCCTGTATATGTACCATATGTAAGACGTTATGGTAGTTATGTGTGTGCCACCGTTATGTTAGTGATGTTGTTGTATGTTATGTTGTGAACCTTACGCTAACCGACCCTGAGGGTAATCGGTAGAAGTGTATGTTGAGAGTGAGGAATGGTGTACCATGGGTCAATAACTCGAGCCGAAACTCGGTTTAGTAGATAACATGTGAATCTTTCCTCTCTCCCTATGTGGTTGTATGTATGCAACCTAAGTGCAACTATGACTATGTTTAGCCTTGTCGAAGTGGTGGCGGGATGATTCAGATGGAGGTGATGACAGTTGTATTATTGATACGTATTTTGCGAGCTGAGGCTTGATGTTCTGAGTGCTAGCAACTCGTTGAGTACCCCTTTGGTGGCTAGATAAGGCCACACAGTTATCGTAATGTGACATTATTATAAGTTGATTTTATTTGTAAATTGAGCTTTTTACTTTATTTTGTAAGGACCAGCAGCTTTTCTTGATTGCCATGCTTTACAATTTTGGGCATTTCCTTGGTTTGTGGCACTAGCAAGGGAATTTTGATACTAACTATGGCTATTTGGCCATTTATTTTTGCTTGATTTTGGGTCTTCTTTTAAATTTGGAATTTTTACCGCCTTGCCCAAGGCTTGTACTTTGCCACTTGGCACTTTGATTGGATTGTTATGCTGGTTCTATTGTCGTGATGTGTGGAATAGGGTCATGGGATGCACCATGAAATGGTTGGACCTATGGACCAGCTTCGTTGTATAGGGGTACGCCCCAAGGAGTTACAGATAACTAGCGGGTTGTTGAACCACACATTATTATGTCACTTGGGTTAGGAGTGTTCGAACTCTATGTGTCTTGGACCATAGGGTCAACCGGCCTCCTTGAGGGAGGCATAAGAGTTTGAGGGAGGCATAAGAGTTTGAGGGAGGCATAAGAGACTTGAGGGAGGAATAAGAGTTTGAGGGAGGCATAAGAGACTTGAGGGAGGCATAAGAGTTTGAGGGAGGCATAAAAGTTTGAGGGAGGCATAAGAGTTTGAGGGAGGCTTATGATATTTGTCTGTATGGTTGATGTTTTGGGATATATGTTGAGTTATTGTGATGTTTTGGTAGTGGTATTTTGATGTATGTGTTACCCATGTCAGATGGATATGTGTTGTGATGTTGTGGTTATGTCATTGATTCCCTTGTGGACACTATGTACCTGTAGCATTTGTTTGGTGTCATGTGAATTTTTCATCGATGCAAATTGAGGAAATGTCTGGTGGATTGTAGTACTCTTTTGGCTGAGTATTTTTGTATGTCAGTCATTGATGTGTGACGAGTACTATGTTATGTGGACTGTGCCTATTCTATTCCGTATTTGAGTAACCTTTTGTGGTGTAATACAATCATGAAGTATATACTTGTGTGCTTGTGAATCTGTAGTGTCTTTTTGAACCTGATAGGGTGTTGTGTTAGCAGTTCATGTTGGGCACCCACAATAAGGAATAAACCAAAACTCTTCAATGATGAAATTTTTAAAAGAAACTAAAACTAGAAATAATGATAATGGAAAGAGACTAATGAAATGATGAACAAGAAAGAACTACCAATCTTCACAGAACATTGAAAGTTAAAATTTCTACCAAATGTTCCTAAGGCTACCTTGTGACCGTGCTTTAATCAACTAAAATTTTAAACCATAAAGTGTACTTTCTCCTGTACCTATTCTTGGTTGCGAACCATTTCTTTTCCGTTGTGTTATGTCGCATCGAGGACGATGCTTTCTTAAGGGGAGGAGAATGTAATGCCCCGTTGGGCATCGGCTTCCATTTCTGCTACCTGCCCTCCACTGCCACCTTGGCCTCCTCCCAACCACCCAACCTGCCAACTATTATGACTGTCATGTTTGTACCTTGCGTGAGGAGTCGGTGGAGTCCTTCTGGCTGGTGGCCGCACTCATTGATTTTTCTGATTTGCAAATCTTCTTTGTTCTGGTTGACTGCCTGCAACACGTTACTCTGGCTGTTGACTGTGTGGTTCACGCTGGGAGAAATTTCAATGCGTTAGGTGGAGGGTTGGGCACGTTTTTTCTTGGGATGCAGGCCCTTGGAAGGAGGGAAACATGTTTGGGTGTTGTTTTATCCTTTCTGCGCAGTTTTGTTCCTTCTTCCTGCTAAACGAACCCTCTTTCTTTTTCTTTTGTTATCTCCTTCTCTGCGACTTGGGTGCAGCTTTGGGTTTGGTATGGCGGCTAAATGAAGCTTCAACTAGTGAAGTAGACGTGTTACCTCCACTTTCATTGGGTGCTGCGGGGTGTGTTCTGGTCGGGGATCCACAGCACGGCCTGCACAGTAAATAGCCAGGCAGCAGGCACGTTACAGAAAGTAGAAGCCTTTTTGAGCGCCTCCAACAAGCAGGTTGTCCAACTATGTTGTTATCTGTTCAGTATCGACTGCATCCTCAAATTCGGGATTCTCCTTCAAGGTATTTTTATCAAAATCGATTAAGTGACAGTAAGAGTGTTACCAGGAGATCCATGGCTATGCAATACGTAATGGTTTTGAGTCAAATGCTACCGTGTAAAATGCCCTTATTGACTTGTATGCCAGATGTGGAAGTTCAGAGAATGCCTGCCATATGTTTCACACAATGACTGAGAAAACAGTAGTGTCATGGAATACAGTGATTGCAGGGTATGCACAGAGTGGACATTATGAGGAAAGTTTAGATCTCTTTCAACAAATGCATCTGGCTGACACGAAACCCAACAATGTTACCATTGCAACTGTTCTTCCAGTAATTTCCCACCTGTCGAATTTGCATCAGGGGAAGGAGATCCACGTCTTCATACTAAGAAGTGGTTTTGATTTGTTTATTATAGTAATGAATGCCCTTGTAGACATGTATTGCAAATGTGGGAATATTAGAATTGCACGCCGAGTATTTGATCAAATGCCTAAAAGAGATGTATTCTCATGGACAGCCATGATTGCAGGTTATGGGATGCAGGGAAAAGGTGAGGATGCCGTTGCACTCTTCTCTCAAATGCAAGTGTCTGGCATGCAACCAGACGATGTTGCTTTTCTGGCCCTTCTATCTGCATGTAGCCATTCTGGCCTTGTGTCTGAAGGTTGGAAATATTTTGAAATGATGAGAGAAAACTATGGGATCGTTCCTAGGATGGAGCATTATGCATGCATGGTTGACCTCCTTGGTCGAGCTGGTTGCCTAGACGAAGCAGAAGAATTCATTAAGAAAATGCTAATAAAGCCTAATGCTGCTGTGTGGGCCACCTTGCTCGGGGCATGCAGAATTCATTCCAATATGGAGCTTGGAGAACGTGTGGCAGATTGTATTTTTAAGTTGAATCCTGAAAATCCTGGATATTTTGTGCTGATGTCAAACATATATGGTGCAGCTAGGCGGTGGGATGACATGGCAAAAGTGAGAAAAAGATGAGAGAGCATGGGTTGCAAAAGAACCCTGGATGGTCCAGAATAGAGGTGAAGAATCAGATACATGTATTCCATGTGGGAAATATGGAGTGGTTATATGCCTAATACAAGTTTTTTTTTTATGTACAAAGAAGAGGAACAGAAAAGAAAACCTGTTGCGGTCATTGTGAGAAGCATTACTGTGTGTTGACTTGTCAAATCATGACCAAAGACACCTCTCATCAGCACAAGAACACACATGTATGTTGTGACTCTCATATTGCCAAAAATGGGGCCTACAGAAGTTCTAGGGCTAATTTGGAGCTCTCTGCCCAGGAAAAGCATAGACGAGAATGGAGCTTGAGTGCCAGCCTATAAAAGGGGAGATTCGACCTGAGGATTGTTGTTGTTGTTCCGGGCGGTGTCCATGAAACCTGTTGAATCTGGAGAAAAAGGCAAGATATTTCTACACCTTTCTACTGTTATTTTATTTAAAATTATTGTGAAATCGAACCACTTTTCCTTGCATTGATTTGTCAGTTGGATGTCATGATGGGAGATTTCCCCTTTCTGCTTGTTTCTTCTTGTTTTAGCTTTTATCGTTGACAGTATGTGGGTCGAAAGGATGCGTGTGCCCTCTCCTCTGAATGTTATGTTTCTCTTACTCGAATGATAGACCTTCGTCTGTTTGTTTATGTATTAATTCTTCTCTGCGATTGAGTTGCAAGTTATTATGTTGATCAACTAATATTTTCGATATTATGGAAGTAAGTTACGATAACTATGAAGCTCCTCCCTAGCACCCAAGTTGTCTTTTGACGTTTTTTTGTTAGCCCCTTCGCAAGTCCCTTTGATAACCTTTTGGCATCGAGAAAGAAAGGTTGTAGGATTGTGTGAGCAATGCGTGGGCTAGCCAGCTTAGAGTTTTGGTATTAAAACTGGTAGAATGAAAAGGTTTGTGTGAAATGTGTTTTTCCGTCTCACGTGTTTAGACTCTTATACTATCTTTCATCTTGTTTCTAGGATTTTAAGGCCATCCTCAAGAAGTACCTTGACCATCCCTATCAACTTGAACCATAACTAGCTTTTCGGATCAACTAAGCTGGAGGTTTCATTGTGCAAATCCAGTACCTCGTTGACACTAGAATAGTTCGGTCTAATCCCCCTCTCAGAATTATTGTTGATGGCGCTCTTCTATTTTTCCTAACTGGCATTATTTTCTCCCTTATAATGTTAATGCTATTAATTAATATTGGTCGGTTTTTATGCACGTAATTACCGTAATAGTTTGTGATGGAAATTTCCTTAAATGTGATTAATCTTCGGGAAAAACTCAGCTTTCATTTGATAATCTTATGGATTCATAGCGGAAGGTTTTGTTTTGATAATGTCACTAAGAAATTATGTTTGTATCTATTTGTGCGACGGTTGACTGTGTTACCAAGGGTTGCCATAAAATATGGTTGTTTTGGGATATGGGTAATTTATTTTAAATTAACCAAACATTAGTATTATAGTGGAGGTTTGCAAATCTTTAGTGTTATAAAAATTTGTTGATGACATTATTGTATACTCTTGTTGGACGGAACCCCCTTCTTCTCTCGCGTGTTTGCTACTAGCCTGTAAGACTTTGACCCTTCTTGGATGATTGGAAAATCTTTGTAGTTAATGGTCAAAACTAGTATACTTTGCTTTCGCCTCGAAACTTATGTTGTGTGTATACTTTATTTGATTTTCCGCTTTTGAAACTCGATTATACATGGCTTTTTGTGTTAACTTTTGAAACCCATGGTTCCCCTTTCTTGGGCCGATCAACTCTTGTTCTTTTAGAAATATATTAATTTAGTCTATGTGTTTGGTACCTTTGATAAATTTCTAGATGGTTGGTGTATATATTAAATCTTAATCTTGTAATTATGGTTTAATTACTTACTTGATGGGAATTCTGTTGTTTGCTAGATTATTTGTTTTCTCCCTATAGGGCCAAGGGCCATTTTCTTACGATTGCTATACTTTCGTTGCTTTTACTCCTAACTGAAGTACAAGGTCTTCTCCTTCTTTGATTGGCATGATGAAGACTTTATTATAACTTGATGTGTTGATAGTGTTTAGAGGTTTGAACCAATTCTTGTAATAAAGTGCTTCCTTTTCATGGTATTGTTAGATAATAGTTATGGTGGTTTTGTGTAGCTTTATCTTGCTCAGTTCTCGTGAACTAACTCTTGTAGAAAATTTGCTGCAGATGGATTTTGCGTGTAGATGAGGGATAGATTTGTAGAATTTTTTCATCAACCTCAGTTGAGAAGATCCTTTGCTTGAAACTTTTTGTTGTTCAACTATTGTTAACGTCCAGTGGAAAGTTTAAAAGAGGATTAATGTCTTAGTATAAAGTATTGTGGACTTTGTCATCTGAACTTTGGAAACCTTGTATTGTTTGACCATCATTGAAATTATAAGAAAATTTGGTTATTGTTGTTGAGTGACTTTGTTGGAGTATCAGTATTTTAAGAATTGATGTAATCTTGTTTTGTTCTTGTAAATGAGTGTTGCTACAACCTTGCCTTGAGAATATATTTTGAGTTAAACCTTGACATGACTTAGTAATAAAGTGTCATAAGTAAACTAACATGGGATTGTCTAATACTTCTGGAAGTTAAATTAAAAGTTGTATTCAAATAAAGTAACATAGGGGTCACCAACTTGAGAGCAAGAAATTCTTTAAGTAAACAAGGGCAGGACTATCATTGCAAGTAAACTTTATATCATGATAACCCTAGCTCCTCTAGTGAACATTATTCCTTTTAAGGTGAAATTTGTAAAATGACCCTAAGGTGAAATGAATTGTTAGTTGTTTGAAGATGATAAGATTTAATAAGCCAGAGAAAACAAATTGGAGACCTCACCATCTTTCTCACCTCCATTTGGAAAGTAAATTTTTACTCCTTGTTAATACTTTTAGCGAAGCCTAAGTAAAGTTGTTGATAATTCTGGTTAAGAGCCCTAGCTTCAATTAAATACTGGCAATAACTAATGAGGTCCTAAAGATGTTTCATCTCGACCTTCTCCCTCTAACCCTTTTCTAAGGCACCTTGTATCTCTTCTCTTAAGTGTGTTGAACTTAAAACCATGTTGTCTTGTGGGAAAGAACGAATCTTAGTAGCATTAGTGGCGAGCAGATGGCCTTGTGGAATTTAAATACTCCTTTTTCTCGATAAACGAATTAAGCAAATAAATGTCATAATAGAGAAGATTTAAAGATAATTACTCAGTGTCAAGGGAATAAACTTAGCTTGGTAAGATGAATTGTACGAATCATATCTTGAGCCTCCTTGAAAATGTAAGCTAAGAATTGCAAGATGTCCTTTTAAAATAAATAACCCTTAAGAATATCTCATTGTGGTTGGCCCTAACTGTAAGTGTGTTCTGTGATTGGACTTCTATGTTGTCTTGTCAAAAAGAAAAGTAAATTGTCCTTGATAGGTGTGAACGTTTCCGTGTTGCCTTTATGGCCATCCTTGTATCAAGTTGCTCGTAGTGTTAGTTGTATCCTTGGTGACGACATGTTGTGTCATGTTATGTGTCAAGCAAGTAAAAAAAAAAAGTTATCCTGTATTTCACTGTGATGTTCGCGTGTGGATTTTTGGGTGACATAAATCAAACTGCATCTATTTGTACACAGCTCACGGGTCTCGCTATGTATCACTTTTTCTATTTCTTTTTTGATTCACCATATTTTTTTGTATCTTATGAATTTTTATATAACTGCGCCTAAATTTGTTTATATGCAGATTGCTTGTTGAAGTAACCAAAGGGGATCCAAAAATATCAACAATTCCACCTTAAATCTTCCTGAGGAAGGCTTCATTTTTCGTTTGCATGTACTTGGTCACCCACAATTTTACTTTAACTATGGAATGCTATAATAATAAATTTTTGGGTTGTCTCAGGCAATGGCATTTACAGAAGTGTGTGGTGAGAATAGTGGACTCGGGTGGTTCCGCCTGAGTTCCTAATAGACAAGGAAAGGCATCCCCGTTGCGTAGTTTGTTTTGGGCGACATGGTGAGTTTACTCAAAATATATTGCAACTGGAAGATACAAGACGTGCTTTCCTACTCCTGCTTCGCCATTCCCAAAGCTTATTTTAACTACTTAAAATGAATGCTTTCCTATTCTTCCTATGATTCCCTCCATGGGCAGAAAATTTTCTCGCAGGTAGATTTATTCACGTTGAATGTTGTGCCACATGGTCTGTATTGTGAATTTTTTTATTGTACAACATAACATACAGGACATCTCATATCCAACGTCCAAAATTAATTCGTACATCGTCGACCAATTAATCCTAAATGTTATATATGTTTGTGTCAGAGCCCCTCATGCTTTTCCAATAGAGAACACGCCTTTCGGCGTAATCATATTAATATATAATATAATATTTATAAAAATTATATGAAACATAATCTTTATGATAAGATATATAATATTCCAATATATAAGAATTATATATTATATTTATATAAAATATATATATTATCTATATAATATATTTAGATGTATTATTAGGTGTATTATAAATTATTTATATCTAATATATATAATTTCTTAATTTATCATAGAGAAATTTAAACTATATAACTGATATTATACAGAATTATAAATTATATAAAATAATAATATAATAATTATATTTCATAGAAAAACTAATTATTTATAAATTTAATATATTTAATTATTTTTAAATACTAATACTTACAATTACTTAAAATATATGTATATAATTATATTTTATAGAAAAATTGATTATTTATAAAATTAATATATTGAATTATATTTAAATAATAATAATTACAATTACTTAAAATATATGGACATATTATTTATATAACATGATTATTATGCCGAGAGACATCTTCATTTACATATATATTGAGTGTAGGAGTCTGATGCCGTGCCCGTGAAAATTTATTTGTGTAAATAAAAACTCAAATAAATGTGCTAAGTGAAATGAGTATTACGCCGTAAATGGATAAATTTAATTTCTTTTGAAATGGGTGTAATGAAATGGGTTATTACATAATAAATTGGTAAATTTAATTTCTTTTATTGATAATAATAGAGTGAAATGGGTATTACATGGTAATAAAAAAAATCCTTTATTGATTGCTTTCCTAAATTTAATTTCTTTTATTAATTGATCTCTTTGGTTAGTAAAGGGTATGGTATTTAATTAATTAATAAAATGGTGAAATGGGATTTCAAAGTAAAGGGTATTACACAGTAAATTCAATTGTATTTTATTAATTAATAATAAGGTGAAATGGGTATTACATGGTAATAAAAAAATCCTTTATTGATTGATTTCCTAAATTTAATTTCTTTTATTAATTTATCTCTTTGGTTAGTAAAGGGTATGGTATTTAATTAATTAATAAAATGGTGAAATGAGATTTCAAAGTAAAGGGTATTACACAGTAAATTCAATTGTATTTTATTAATTAATGATAAGATGAAATTAATGGGTATTACATGGTAAATTTAATTTCATTTATTAATTCATTGTTTTGGAAAATTTAATTTCTTTTATTAATTAATGATAGGGTGAAATAGGTATTAAAGGTATTACACTGTAAATTTGATTTCTTTTATTAAAATACATATGAATAAAATTAATTGAATAAATTTATTATACATATAAGTTCACTTTTTAATTAAAAAAATATTATAAGAACAGTTACAAAACTGTTCCGCACCCAAACATTTTAGGCGTATGTGCATTGGTTTGAATTTTCTTAATAAAAGGATGTTTTCACATTGATTATTTTAGTTTATATGGATTGTTCAGGGATAACATTGTGCACTTTTGAAACCATAAGGAATTGTTGGAACAAACTTATTTGCTTTCTATTCAAAAATTGTGAGGTATAAATTTTTGGACACAATAAAGGGTTTATTGATTGCTTTGGTAAATTTAATTTATTTTATTTCCTTTATTAATTGATTTAGTATTTTTGCTTCCGTAAATTTAATTTCTTTTATTTATTTTATTAATTGATCTCTTTTTACAAAGTAAAGGGTATGGTATTTTATTAATTAATTGTAATGCCCTGTTCGGCATCGACTTTCGCTGTTACGTCCTTGTCCTATTGAAGTATAATATCCAACACAAGATAATAATTTAAAATTACATTTGGAAGACGTATAACGCCCGCATTTTACACACACCAATACAATCATAAAAATACATGAATAAATTTTTTTGACTTAGATTTCTAACTACATAACACCACAAGATTTCCAAGAATAGAAACTCAACAATACATAAGACACTTACATAAGTCATCAACTCACATAGACACATGAAAAAACCATATACATGTAGATGCCTTTTTGTGTTACCCAATGAACGAATGTTAGTAATGACCTAACCACAAGAATAGGAACTCAAGGGAGATTGGAAAACTTCCACCTAACACATCACTTACGATGATTACATCTTAGTTACGATGTATGCGTTCCAAGAGGACAGGTTATTGGTGGTAAGCGCCATAATGTTGGATCATTTTTCCACCTATAGATTCTTGTAATTCAATTTCAGATTCAAATTAAAGTTCAACTAGCTTTAAGTTAGTCAATGATTTATCTCTTACATACGAATCTCCATAACTTATGATAATTAATGGTTGACATGGTTTCACCCAATTACCGTATAGAGTTCCTTAATGCTAGCCTTGCTCATTATGTTAAGAATAGGACTTATTCATAACATTTATTCAATGTTTTGTCTTTTTACCCTTGCAACACAAGTGAATCTGATGTTGATTGACAGCGAAAGAAATCTGGAGGGGGAGGCTTTTAGTTGGGGGTTTTGGATTCAAGATGGTATTTGGACTCCTCCCATACCACCGAACTTCAAACAGTCACGGTAACTTAATGTTTCTACCTAACGTGAGGGAGATGGGAGTCGATGGAGTCCAATAACTCTTCTTAATCCATTATCTCATTTTTATTCATAGTTAAGAAATGCGTATTTAGATTTAGTATATGGGCATCGTTTTCCTTTTGCTGCAGGCGTTTGATCTCACCAAGGGAAACATGTTTGAGTATTGTTTTGGTAACATATAAAAATGTAGTAATTGAATTATAAGTTTCCTGCTACAGAGTAACATTACTCCAAACCTTCAAATCTCTTTCCTCCTCCCTATAAGTATGGGCGATTCCTACTCCTGGCACATTGTACTATAGTCTCATTATTAGCATTGTTTTATAATAATTGAGTTGGAAAGTAAACTTATATAGCTTCGACTCTTGAAGAAGTTACATAATTGGAAGAATTATAAACTACACATGAACCCCAAGTTAACCTGCCTAATCAATTTATTTTTAGTTTAATGTCAAATTCTACCTAAGGATTCCACACTGTCAAGTATGACATGAGTTTAAGCGTGAGAAGACATATTTATCGTTAAACAACTTTTCATGAAAGAACAAGGCATTATGTTGTTAGTAAACAAGGGTAACACATTGGATCTGCAACGTAACTAAGTTTGATATGGTGGTTAACAAGATTTAAGCTACAAGCTAGTTCAGTAGGCATTTTCACAAGCTCGACTTTTATGTTGCCTGGATCCCTGCGAAGTGAATTCATGTCGGGGATCCACAGAAATTAATTTCTAGATAGTAACTTTGCCAAGCAGCTTGGTATGTCCACTAGGATCCTAAAGAAGCCATGTTTATTTTTCTTCCAAAAAGCAAATATCTCCAACCATGTTGTCATTCATAAGTTTTGGAGCTTGACAATGATGTCGTTAAAGATATCGATTGATAGATTGATAACACTTCTAGGGGGTAGAACAAGACTTACTCTTAGTATGGTTAGATGTAATTTACTTGGATTCCTTTATGGAAATTTTCAGGAGGTAAATATACAATGTAGCAGCCAGATTAGGATATGAAGTCTACTATTGCACACTAGAGGAGATGCACTACAAGATATTACATTCAAGATTCATTGTATGGCATGATCCAAGCTTTTACCATATGTAAATGGTAAATAAGAAATTTGATAGCTTCATAGTTAAATGCACAGGTTATATCAGATGGCATTCCTAACCATTGTAACATCTCATACATATTACCGAAATTTGAGGATGGAAGTTATATTATCCTGTGTTTGTATGTTGATAAAATTGTGGTTACAGGTAAAAATTTCCTTCTATTAATATACATAAATTCTAACAAAATAAATGATTCACTCCCATGTTGTTTCGCCATCTTACTTGTATCCAATAATAACATGTGAGCATGAGGATATCAACGGGATAGGAATCGAACGGCATGGCATCGACCTTAATCTCAGGAAGAGTACATTAAGAAGGTCTTGGAGAGTTTTCCATATGCAGGATAATAAACCGGTTGGGAATAATTTGACAGGCCATTTTCGAAAGTTATCAAAGGAGCAGTGTCCCAAGACAGAGCAGGATTTATTTCAGATGTTCAAGTTCACCTTCATTTCATTAACCAGTTGGAGAGTTTGAAAAACACTATTTTGTGCACTAAGCCTTATATTGTAAACAACAAGTCACATAGTAAGGTTTTAGTAAATTTATGAGTTATCAAGTGTCAACAGAGCATTGGCCAGCAGTAAAGTGGATCCTTGGGCAACAAGATGTGGGTCCATGGGGACAAATTCTCCTTCTTACATTTCCCTCCTAGCTACAAAGTCTTTCTTCAAATAACGCTGTGTTGAAGGCTAAGAAACCATGTTGTCATATGGGCATGAACAAGTTGTAGTAGCGTAATGAGTAAACACATGGCAATGTGGAATTAAGTTTCTTCGTGTCCTCCTAAATACACCAACGAATTCACAGCAAACAAATGTCATAATAGCAGAAGATTGGTGAATGGTAATTACTGATTGGAAGCTAGTTTTCAGACTTAGCATTGGTAAGATGAATTGGCCTAGTTGTAAACATATCAAAAGCCTAGCTTGAGGGCTCGTAAACTAAGAATGTGCTAAAAGTGGCATTCGATGGATGAAAGAGCAACAAGAAATCTCGTACAAGTTCCCCTATATATGGAGAATTAACCATAGTCGAAGGGACTGTGAACTATGTAAATGGTCATGTCAAACAGCAACAGTGTTTTATGGAGCCTTTTGGGTCGTGAATTGTTTCAAGTTCTGACCTTGTAGTCATCCCTGTGACCGGAGGTTCCTACAGAGTTGACTTTTCCAATCTATCAAGACGAAAGTGTTTTTTCCTCAAATTGAAGGTGTCTAGGCAATTTTCTAGTAAAAAAATCTAGAGGTTTACGAAGTTGTTCAGTGTGTGCATTTTGTGGGTCAAGGATTCAAAAAGAGAGCTGATACAAAACCCATACTTTTCATGCTTTAGCAACCTCTGGGCACAGCTTGCAGTGGTGGTGGTGTAACATGATGCTCCTGCATGAAGATGCATCATGTTGCATAAAAAAGGAAGATCATTTGAAGAGTAATGTGCTTTAAAGCGATTTAAGTGACTCCATGTCGTAATTGTGATATAGGGTACGCACATAGGAAAGTGTATGTCACTATGTGCATGTTATGTGAGTTACCAAGGTTGATATGTTGGGGATGGGAGTAGTCTCTCAAAAAATCATGATCTTATATATTTTAAGAAGAGTTCAGCGTGCCAATTACTGTTTCACATGTGTGAAACTCAACTTCATACATGTCAATGACATAGTGTTGGAGGATTGTGGCATATAGTAAACAGGTCTGGTGTGTCGATATGTTGTATGACTTGATTGATCATAAAGTGAATTGAGGGTTGTAAGTCCATGATCTCTCACCATGTTTGGAGGAATATGTGTGTATCGCCTTGTAAGTTACGTTATAAGGAATTTAATTGTTTTTTAAAAAGTTTATTATCATACAAACAAATATACGAAAATCCTTCATTTAAAATATTTTATGCTCCATGTTGCAAAAGAAAAATTAAGGAAAATAAATTATGAGAGTATGAACCATATCCTGGAAGATGATTTACACTTTGCAGGTGCAAGAGAAGCTCTAAAGTGATGCTGTCACCCACATCAGTGACAAGACATCATTGTGGTCTTCCTTGTCATATCTGCCACCATTGTTTTTTGTGCATCTAGAAAACCCATGTTATGTTGTGAACCTTACGCTAACCGACCCTGAGGGACATCGGTCCAGAAGTATATCTTCAGAGTGAGGAATGGTGTACCATGGGTTAATCACACATCGAGCCGAAAATTCGAAGCATTAGCATGATAACTTATTTATCTGGGGCATTCACTCATACAATCTCACTATGCCCTGGTTGTATGCTCCCACATCTGTAAGTGCAACTAGGGACTAGAGGTTAGCCTCTGTCGAACTGTTGAATCGGGACTGATTCATCATACAGCTCATGACAGTTGTCACTATTGATATGTATTTTACGGGCTGAGGCTCGATGTTCCGAGTGCTAGCAACTCGTTGAGTACCCCTTTGGTGGCTAGATAATGCCACACAGTTATCGTAATGTGACATTATTATAAATTGATTTTATTCGTAAATTGAACATTTTTAATTTATTTTGTAAGGACCAGCAGCTTTTCTTGATTGTCATGCTTTACAATTTTGGGCATTTCCTTGGTTTATGGCACTAACATGTGGATTTTGACACTAACTGTGGCTATTTGGCCATTTATTTTATTTTATTTTTTCTTGGTTTGGAACTTATTTTTTAAATTTTAAATTTTATACCGCCTTGCCCAAGGCTTGTACTTTGCCACTTGGCACTTAGATTGGATTGTTGTGCTGGTTCTATTGTCGTGATGTGTGGAATAGGGTCATGGGATGCACCATGGAATGGTTGGGCCTATGGACCCGCTTCGTTGTATGGGGGTATGCCCCAAGGAGTTACAGATAACTAGCGGGTTGTTGAACCACGCGTTATTATGTCACTTGGGTTAGGAGTGTTTGAACTCTATGTGTCTTGGGCCATAGGGACAATCGGCCTCCTTGAGGGAGGCATAAGAGTTTGAGGGAGGCATAAGAGACTTGAGGGAGGCATAAGAGTTTGAGGGAGGCATATGATATTTGTGTGTATGGTTGATGTTTTGGGATATATGTTGAGTTATTGTGATGTTTTGGTAGTGGTCTTTTGATGTATGTGTTACTCATGTCAGATGGATATGTGTTGTGATGTTGTGGATATGTCATTGATTCCCTTGTGGACACTATGTACCTATAGCTTTTGTTTGGAGTTATGTGAAATTTTCATCTGTGGAATTGAGGAAATGTCTGGTGGATTGTAGTACTCTTTTGTTTGAGTATTTAATATGTCAGTCATAGATGTGTGACGAGTACTATGTTATGTGGACTGTGCCTATTCTATTCCGTATTTGAGTAACCTTTTGTGGTGTAATACAATCTTGAAGTATATACTTGTGTGCTTGTGAATCTGTAGTGTCTTTTGAACCTGATAGGGTGTTGTGTTAGCAGTTCATGTTGGGCACCCACAATAAGGAATAAACCAAAACTCTTCAATGATGAAATTTTTAAAAGAAATTAAACTAAGAATAATGCTAATGGAAAGAAACTAATGAAATAATAAATAAGAGGGAACTGCCAATCTTCACAGAACCTTGAAAGTTAAAAATTTCTACCAAATGTTCCTAAGGCTACCCTGTGGCCATGCTTTAATCGACTAAAATTTTAAACCATAGGGTGTGTTTTCTTCTTTATCTATTCCTTGTTGCGTACCATTTCCTTTCCTCTGTGTAATGTCGCATCGAGGACGATGCTTTCTTAAGGGGAGGAGAATGTAATGCCCCATTCATCGTTGCTCCTTTGCTTCTGCGACGACCGTGTTGCTTAGCGTTTAATGATGTTGTGCTTAAGCTGATCTTTGTTGGTTTTTGCAACTTTCCGATCACCCTGTTAAGGTAGATTGTGTTCTCACAGCCTAGTAGGCAATCTGGATTCAATGTTTGGGGTGTTGTTAGGGCGTGTACTGTTAAAAGGAATACCCATAATAATCAATTATTTTAGCAAAATAAAATAAAATTGTCCACCTTGACTACTGACCATGGTGACTATAATTGATAATTATTTTGTAAGCCGTAAAATAATAATAATGATGGAAACCTAGTGACCACTAGGTTCTCAATATACCCATATGTCTTTCCATTGTTACCATTGTAATGGATTCCCTAAGATTATATCTTTTTCAAAACAGTAACATCAATGACATACTTTAGGTCAATGACATCTTTGATATCAACTACAAGTTATAGAAAGCATTTTCTTTTAAAGAACAATGTCGGGAACATAGGCTAGGTTCCCACCAACCTTTATATCTAAATAACAACAATTGGAATCTATTTAATCTTAGGTTGTCCAGCATATGATTGTATTTTCATTGTTATAATTGTATTTGTGTCTTAATATTATGCCTCATTTAAGATAAGGATATCTATAAAGTTCAACATTGGAAAGCTAATGGATGTTAGGTTTAAAAGGGGTAATTTATCGTAACACAATAGATACACCTAAACATGAAACACTCTCAAATTCGAACATTAAAAAATATAGTACTATGAAGGGAGATGTTGGTTTGAATAACCATCATAAAATCTTTTCAGAAAGGGTCAACCATCAAATTTAGTCTGCACAATACATACATGAACAATGTGCATAAAAATTTTGTATGTTCCCATACAGTATAGGGTGTAGTTTCATCGTCTTATTTCAACATGGAATAAATGAATCATGATATGGAATTTACAAGGAACACAAAAAATTATAAATACAAACAGAAAAAAAATCTTGATTTGCAAGGAATACGCTAAATCTTTTCTACGAAATATCCATTGTGGAGGTGATTAAACTTTTTTATTTATTAGAAAATGTGGGGGTAACTTTGATGGCCACCTGCCACTTCATTAACTCCTTTTACTAGACGTGTGGGACTCTTTCTTGCTGGTGGCCGCACTTCCTTTATTTATTAATTCTGATTTGCAAATCTTCTATGTTTCTTGTTGACTGCCTGCAATATTCTCCTCTGACCGCGTGAGATTTTCTTTTGTTGGACTGCGTGTGGAGTGGTTGAGAGGCCCTAGAAAATTATGTTTTCCTTTGTTGGGCGCCTGTTCCCAAACTACCATTTGGACCTAGTTGCGTGGGTAGAAAGGCCAGCAAAATCCTTTCTGTAAACGCATTTTTCTTCACATGGTTCCTCCTTGGGTGCAGTAATGGGTTCGATATGGTGGTTTTTGATGAAGCTACAAGCTAGTGAGGTAGGCACATTACCTCCACTTCTTTGAGTGTTGCGAGGTGTGTTCTAGTCGGGGATCCACAGCAGCGACCTGCAACAGGGATTAGCCAGGCATCAAGCATGTTGCAGTATAGTAGAAGCATTTTTGAGCACTTTCCAACAAGCAAGTTGTCCAACTATGGTGTTATCTGATTCAGTATCAAATGCATCCTCAAATTCAGGTTTCTCCTTCAAGATATTATTTATCAAAATCGACTATGTGACAGTGAGAGTGTTACCAGGAGACCTGATGAAATTTATTTACAAAGATTCTCTATTGAGACCCCCCCCCATCGATTTGTGGCATTTTGTCACATTTTGCACGCTTCGTGGATTCTCTCTCTCCTTGCATACGTTATTTTGGAGGCGTATTCTTCTTCAAATTTCTATTATCCTTGTTCCTTGTGCTTTTTCGATGTCTCTGTCCTTCTCTGGTGCCCCATCTTTAACGCAGGCTGGAAGCGTTGTTTAGAGGGGTTGTGCAGTCTGACCTTGTCCCTTTCTTTCAAGTATGTGCTGGACATTTTTCATTAAAACCATATTGTGCATACCGTAGTCTTGACAACACCTGAGACCACTGTTCTTTCCGTTCAACGTTTATTATAAAATGGAGCTCTCTTCCTAGGCTAAGCATAGACGAGAATGGAGCTTGAGTGCCCAGCCTATAAAAAGGGGAGATTCGACCTGAGGATTGTTGTTGCTGGTCCGGGAGGTGTCCATGAAACCTACTGAATCTGGAGAAAAAGGCAAGATATTTCTACTCTTTTCTACTGTTACTATATTTAAAATTATTGTGAAATCGAACCACCTTTTCCTTGCATTGATTTGTCAGTTGGATACCATGATGGGATATCTCCCCTTTCTGCTTGTTTTCTTCTTGTTTTAGCTTTTATCATTGTCAGTATGTTGGTCGAAAGGATGTGTGTGCCCTCTCCTCTGGGTGTTATGTTTCTCTTGCTCGAGTGATAGACCTTCGTCTGTTTGTTTATGTATTAATTCTTCTCTGCGATTGAGTTGCAAGTTACTATGTTGATCAAACTAGTATTTTCGTTATCATGGAAGTAAGTTTTACGATAACTATGAAGCCCCTCCCTAGCACCCAAGTTTGTCTTTTGATGTTTTTTGTTAGCTCCTTCTCAAGTCCCTTTGATAACCTTTTGGCATCGAGAAAGAAAGGTTGTAGGATTAGTGTGATCAATGCTTGGGCTAGCCAGCTTAGAGTTTCGGTATTAAAACTTTTAGAATGAAAAGGTTTGTGTGCAATGTGTTTTCCCATCTCGCGTGTTTAGACTCTTATATTATCTTTCATCTTGTTTCTAGGCTTTTAAGGCCATCCTCAAGAAGTACCTTGACCATCCCTATCAACTTGAACCATAACTAGCTTTTCGGATCAACTAAGCTCGAGGTTTCATTGTGCGAATCCAGTACCTCGTTGACACTAGAATAGTTTTGGTCTAATCCCCCTCTCAGAATTATTGTTGATGGCGCTCTTCTATTTTTCCTAACTGGCATTATTTCTCCTTTGTAATGTTAATGCTATTAATTAATATTGGTCGGTTTTTATGCACGTAATTACCTTAATATTTTGTGATGGAAATTTCCTTAAATGTGATTAATCTTCAGGAAAAACTCATCTTTCATTTGATAGTCTTATGGAATTCATAGCGGAAGGTTTTGTTTTGATAATAGTCACTTAGAAATTATGTTTGTATCTATGTGTGACGGTTGACTGTGTTACCAAGGGTTGCCTTAAAATATTGTTGTTTTGGGAAATAGGTAATTTATTTTAAATTAACCAAACATTAGAATTGTTGTGGAGGTTTGCAAATCTTTAGTGTTATAAAATTTGTTGATGACATTTTTGTATACTCTTGTTTGACAGAACTCCCTTCTTCTCTCGCGTGTTTGCTACTAGCCTGTAAGGCATTGGCCCTTCTTGAATGATTGGAAAATCTCTTGGAGTTAATGGTCAAAACTAGTATACTTTGCCTTCGCTTCGAAACTTATGTTGTGTGTTTACTCTATTTGATTTCCGGTTTGAAACTCAATTATACATGGCTTTTTGTGTTATTTTTTTGAAACCCGTGGTTCCCCTTTCTTGGGCCGATCAACTCTTGTTCTTTTAGAAATATATTATTTTAGCCTATGCATTTGGTACCTTTGATAAATTTCTAGATGGTTGGTCTATATATCAAATCTCAATCTTGTAATTATTATTTAATTATTTACTTGATGGGAATTCTGTTTTTGCTAGATTGTTTAATTTCTCCTTATAGGGCCAAGGGCCATTCTCATACGATTGCTATACTTTCGTTGCTTTTACTCCTAACTGAAGTACAAGGTCTTCTCCTTCTTAGATTGACATGATGGAGACTTTATTATAACTTGATGTGTTGATAGTGTTTAGAGGTTTGACCCAATTCTTGTAATAAAGTGCTTCCTTTTGTGGTATTGTTAGATAATAGTTATGGTGGTTTTGTGTAGCCTTATCTTGCTCAGTTCTCGTGAACTGACTCTTGTGGAAAATTTGTTGCAGATGGATTTTTGCGAGTAGATGAGGGATAGACTTGTAGATTTTTACATCAACCTCAGTTGAGAAGTTCTTTTGCATGAATCCTTTTTATATTGTTCAACTATTGATAACATCTAGTGGAAAATTTAGAAGAGGATCAATGTCTGAGTATTTTGTATCGTGGATTATGTCGTCTTAACTTTAGAACCTTGAATTGTCTGTCTATCTTGGAAAATATAAGAAAGAAAAATTTACCACTTGTTGAGTGATCTTAATGGATTATCAGTATTCTAAGAGTTGATGTAAACCTTATTTTCATTTTCGTAAATGAATAATGTTAAACTTTACCCCTACGATTAATTGTTGAGTTAAATCTTTCTAAGACTTAGTAATAGTGTGTTATAAGTAAAATAAAATGGGTTGTTTAATACTGTTGATCAAGAATTTTACGCTTGTTACCTGTCCAAGTTAATGTACTAAACTAAACACAAAAACCTTGAAAAACTCAAATGAAATTGATACCTGATGAACAAGATCTGAAGATGTAGACGGATAAGGAAGCCGATGTAGATAAGACGAGCGCACATGAGCAATTATGCACAGTAGATCCAAGTAACCTGCGAGACACCGATGCTTAACAGAAAAAGACCACGTTAAAAGATATTTAGGTGGACTTCCCGAGAAGTGGGTCCGAGAAGCAGTAAGCTCCCTCAGCGGATGTCAGTCCACGTTTTCAATTAAGTAAAGAAGCATACATGATAAAAGATGTACGTACAGGACTAGATTTTCTTATCAAAGTAATAAACAGAATCTAAACAGCAGACAGAAAGCAACAGAAAACAGGGAACTGTGAAAACAAAGTTGGATTTGTGTTACTTGTGTCCTTTTACCTGTCTGCAAGATGATCGGTGTCGATTATGTAGAATCGGCGTCGACTGGTTAGATCAAATCGGCATCGACTGATATAGATCGGCGTCAATCCGAGACAAAGTGCGAGAAGATTTGGAAATCAGAAAATGAAGGCAAGATCGTCAACGTCTGCTGGATTTGCAGAAGCTGGAGAGATACTAGCAAGACTCCACCCGTGCTGGGTGTAGGAACAGAGTCACCAGAAAATCAATGGAGACGTGCGATGTTGATGTGATAAGAGTAGAGTAACAATGCTCCTCTCAGGGATTGATTTGGACAAGATTCGCTCTCATTCGATAGATAGTGCTCACGCTCGATGCACAAAGATCTCTCGCTCGCTCTTTTATAATCTGTGTCTCTCTTACAATCTGTCTCTCCGTGTTCCCTCCCCAGAACTGAGTTCTGGGCTTCTATTTATAATCGGCGCCGCTCCAAAAAATCGGCGTCGATTGAGTACCGGTCGGCGCCGATCACGGAACAGACTCCCGAGACGACCAAAATGAGCGATTTCTTGAAAGATAAGAGTGATCCCTCCATGTCAAATACGGGAAATATCCCACTTTGGGAGGAGGAGAAATAGGGGGGATATATGGATAGAATAGATATGGGGTAGATAAGTGGCTAGGATACATGTGAAAAGGTGTAATTAAATAGTTAATATTTAATTACTCATGGGTAAAACATAATGGGGTGAATTAAACTTAGGATAGGTGTTTAAATCACAAATTGAATAATACCCCAAGGGGATAGTGGTGATATAAACGTGCCCTAGGTTACCTGAGAGAGCAAACGTGCACGAGGGACACTAAATTGGATAACCAATTTTAGGTGTCTACATTTTGCCCCTTTTTGTCAAGTAACTTGCGATAAGCAAGGTTATGAGACAAAAACAAGGAGATGGAAGAAAGGAAGAAAAAGTGATGATGTGCTCCCCCTCAAACTAGGGATGGGACGGGTGATAGAACAAACGATCCCAAGTTTGAAAAAGGTAGATGAAAATGTGGGATGCCCCAGTTGGATGTCTGAAGTAGATCTGATCATTAATGATGCACAAACACGAATAAAGAGGCAGCCACCTAAGGAACTCACATTGGTAGGGAAGACTAGACGGTATCCTCATGAGACGACGTTAGTACCTACAGACCCATGAGTGTAAGGAGAGCGGAAAAATAGTCAGCATCTTAAGAGAGACACTTTGGTAGGGACAACCAGATGGTCTGCAAAGCAGACAATGTTAGTGCCTACAAACCCGTTAACTCTAAGTTGCCAAAAAGTACGAGTGCCCCACGCAAAGGGAACAAACTCGAAATGGACGGTGATATCAAAAATATGTGCCAAAAGGCAACATTCAACGCACAATAATGACCAGATAAATAAGCCAAGCATCAACACTATGGCAAAGAGATGGAAAATCAGCGGCGATCACACTAATCGGCGCTGACCTAAATAAACGGCGCTGACCCAAAAAATCTGCGCCGACCTTTCAAAGCACATATAGATATGTGAACGGAAAACGTGAACGGTTTATTTACACTGTGACGATTGATTTAGAGAGAGTCAAAAATTAGATTTGAGCACCATGGAAGCCTCTGGAAGTGGTCAGAAGTAGAGGAGGACATGACCTGGGGTAAGTGGTTCTTCTTGAAACCATCGTATTCATTTTATTATTATTATTATTTTTTAATTTTTTTTTTGGTTTTTTTGGTGGGAGGCCAGAGTGTGTTCTACACCTGGCCTGACAATTGGCGTCGATTGGTAGAATCGACGTCAATTTAATGTAAGCGGCACCGATTAGAATTAATCGGCGTCGACCACTTATTAACGACGCCGATTGTATTTAATCGACGCCGATTGGATAGATCATGTTGATGAGAATGATAAAATTTGTTTTGGATGTTCGGATTTGGGTAAATATGAAGCTAATATTGCTCTTGATGTCGTGGATGCAGGCAAAAGAGGTACTACACATGAGGGATGCTATTCCCGAGTTACTGGAGACCATTCTCCCGGACGTCACTGATGCAGATTGGCGCCACTTAGAGTTATCCGGGCTCGGGGGCTTTTGGTACTACAGACGAGTGCCGTGAGATGTAGAGTTGATGCGAGCACTAGTGCGATGATGGGATAGCCAGACTTGCACTTTTTGGTTTAGGACGGGTGAGATGACCATCACCCATGAGGATATATACAGGATTTTGAGGATTCCGATCACTGGGGACCCGATAGAGATTACGCCACGAGAGTAGCAGCAGAGAGCCCTAGTTCGATTGTATGGAGACAGGGCAGATGATTCAGAGATAGTATCCGGGGTAGTGAGGATAGCCTCGCAGTGCAAACATGATGTTCCCAGGAGTAGACGTATAGTTTTGATTCAGATGGCGATCTCCTATTTTGCTCTACCAGATTCAGGAGGTGGGAGATTCCCATTGTTGTTACTAGATTACGTTTGTGACATCCTATAGTTCAGACAGGTGTTCGCCTTTGCTGATGCCTTGATAGCTCAGATATATCATGAGTTATGGATGTATACCACTGGTCGGAGGATAGGTATCGATGTCAGTTTTTTACTCCATTGCTGGGCATATGAGCATATAGTAGTGATCAGGCCATCCGGGCTTCCTTAGATGCCAGCAGCAGTGGGAGCTATTGATTACGAATTCTGGCGATGGCGGGCCGATATGGCCTCGGGAGATATAGGTAGATTCGCAGATTGGTATACTGAGCGTTTCAGGAAGCTGAAACCAGAGCAGGTCATCTACAGACCATATCGGGTATTTCCGACATGGGCCGGTCAGGATGCTCACTTGGTGGCATTGAGATGGAGCAGGGTGGTTAGGGGCATCAGGCCTGACATGTGGGAGCACGTCTCATTTATATGGGTACTGAGACAGTTCAGCCTAGTACAGACAGTGCCGACTACTTACAGGCCTTACAGGTGAGATAGCAGAGAGACTGATCTGCCGATTTTATTTTCGACAGATCCATTGAGAGAGGCCCCACTCTCCACAGACAGTGATGATGACGTCGGAGTGGATGACGGTTATGCGGCATGGTATGTGATAGAGCTACCATGACACCTTCCGGCATCTATAGATGCCGATGAGGAGGATATGGCTACAGTGCTGGAGAGACTGGAGGGAGAGCACGCCACCTTGACACATACACACCAGGTGGATCTCGAGGAGATAAGAGCTCTGACAGCGGAGAGGGATGCCCTGATTTTGGAGAGAGACACCGCTCTCCAGGAGTGAGATACAGCGATCTAGCAGAGGATCGCTACCATCGACATAGGGAGGCCCTCAGGGCCAAATATGGGGAGACAGGTACCATGTCAGAGTCTGGGGCATAGGGTGCGACCATAGGAGGGGCACCACCAACAGCACCAGCAACACCACTATGAGCACCTGGTACCGTGAGCTTGAGCACATATCAGTCTCTCCTTGTTGAGGTGAGATACTACGAGGATGCCCTAGCGCACATGCCCCAGATGTGCCTCGGTATGGGGCGAGGAGGAGATCAGTGACAGTCACAGCGAGTGGGGCATCAGAGGGAGGGAGCACTGGGAGAGACCGAGGTGGGCAGAGGCCTCCAGCAGCAAGTGCATCTAGCTCGATAGGTGGCGGTCAGGAGAGACAGCCTGGTCCAGAGGAGGGCGGAGGAGATAGTGTCCTCCACGCATCAGATTTTACGATATAGGGATTAATGTATTTTGTATCAGTGTAGTGATGTAGCCTCGATTGGAAGGCATTGTATAGATGGCTTGATTGAGAGCCACCCATTTTTTTGTTGTACAGACACTCATGTATATATATATATATATATATATATATATATATATATATATATAGATTCATCATTTCCTTTGTCATATGATTATTCTCCTGCTTTTAATTTTGATATACATGGATAGATGTAGCGTAATTGTGATGGATGTAGACATATGCTGAGAGATGATAAATAGATGTGATTGGATGAACATAGACATAGAGGATAGATAGACGTGATGTAACTTGATGTGATTGATATGTGGATTTAATTTTGATGAAAAATAGATATAGATAGATGTAGTGTAACTTGGATGTACATATTTTTAGATGTTTTGATGGATAGATGGATAGATGTGATTGATGTATGGATTTAATTTTGATGAAAAATAGATATAGATAGATGTAGTGTAACTTGGATGTACAAGTTTTTAGATGGTTTGATGGATAGATGGGATTGATAGATTCGATATGTTTGAGATGTTAATTTAATTTTGATGAAAATAGATAGGAAGATCCACATGTGTTGATAATACATGCTTTGATATGTCAAAGTAGATAAGATGAAATTAGATAGATGATAAATTTTTATTAAATTAACATGTGAAATGTCAATTTAACTGGATGAATAAAAAATAATAATGGGGAATACTCTCTGCGAGAGCCAAGGATGTAATGAAAACGACCTTGACTAGAAATAAAGGAAATACACCCAGATAAGAAAAAAAATGATAAGTTGGACTCCCAACCGACCATAAATAGAATCTGGATAGGAAACCAAAAGATCATGCATGCAAGGCCCTATATGAGGTTAAAATAAACCTGACACTAACTAGCCGCAAACCAGATTTAGGAGGGAAACGAAAGGAGCAGTAAGTAGGTATCTTGTCAAAAATTACAAGGGACAGAATACATGTTCATACTGGGAAAATAGGATTCTCCATATGATCGACAAAAGGTCTTATATCTCAACTTCATGATTTCTGGTAGAAAAGAAAACTGATCAATGCGGGAAGTTTGCTAGATATGGAAAGACTGATCAATATGGGAAGTCTTTCAGTGATGCTAAAAAGTGTATAAACTGACTGAAAGGCTGATCAATGCAAGAAGCCTTGAGTATTCCTTTGAGAAACAGCCGTCCTTTAAGGGAGCGGTCTGTATTTTGAATTTTAATGATAGCCATCCTTCGAGGGCATGGTCTATATCTTTTGATTCATTTGATTGTATGGGTAGTTGTCCTTCAAGGGATCAGTCTATCCCTTTTTTTTTTTTTGAATTTTTTTTTGGAAGAAGCTGAGTTTAGACCTAGATAGATCAGATAGAGGGGAAGAAAACGTACAAAAAGCACACACTCATGCCCTGAGTAGATCTGATTAAGATAAGCACTTGGGACAAATGAAACGGTGATTAAGGTATTCCTACCATGAGGAGAAACATATCCAGAAGAAAAATGCTATGAGTAGAGCCGCGATACTCATATTTAAGGTAAAAAAGACAATAGGCGGAGAACCACATAATTTTGAATCACCATGAAAGTATATGACTGGTTGTTAAACAGATGAAAGATCTGTCTTGCGACTAGATTTGTGTAAGATATATTTTAACAGTAGAAGGGCCGTAGATGCAAGGCATTAAGAGGTTCCACTTCGGGTATACCATCCATGGAAGATAGACGATAAGCCCCTGACCCATATTTATGAGTGATAATGTACAGACCCATCCAGTTGGGAGAAAACTTACCACGCTGACTCCTTTCGAGTGTAGTGACATTTTGATTTTCTTTAAGAACAAGATCACCAATTTTGAAGTCACGGTGCTGCAAGTGCTTGTTATAAGCACGTTTGACACGCTCAAGATAGACTTGATGATGCTCAAGAGCATTGAGACACCGCTCATCTAATAATTCAAGTTGTGCTAGACGATTTTGATGATAGTCCTCATCAGAGACAAATTCTCTAAGAGAAACACGGAGAGATGGGATTTGGACTTCCAAAGGAAGAACAACCTCAGACCCATAGACGAGAGAGAAGGGAGTAGCACCAGTAGGAGTACGAATGCTAGTCCGATAAGCCTAGAGAGTAAAAGGGATATGTAAATGCCAATCCCTACCAGCTCGACTAGTTACCTTTGCGAGGATATTATGCAAAGTTTTATTGGAAGCTTCGGCCTGACCATTAGCTTGAGGATAGTATGGAGAAGAAAAGTTGAGTTTGATATTGAAAGCGTCGCAGAGGTTCTGTAAATCAACATTTTTGAAAGACTTATCATTATCTGTGATGAGTTTGTGTGGAACACCAAAGCGATAAATGATGTGTTGATAGACAAAATCAACTATGGGTTTAGCTTTTGTTGAAGAAAGAGGGATAGCTTCCACCCACTTAGTAAAGTATTCAGTGGCAGTAATGATAGAATGATGACACTGTGAAGAACGGGGATTGATGAGACTAATGAGATCAAGACCCCATTGCGAAAAAGGCCACAAATCCGCTGTAGGTTGTAAAGCTTGACTAGGGATATGTGTGAGATTGGAATGTTGTTGACACTTGATGCACTTCTTAATGTATTAACAACAATCTCGATGAAGAGAAGGCCAATAATATCCCAAACGTAAGATGCGTTTAGCTACGGCCAAGCCACTAAAATGGCCACCACAAATACCATCATGGACCTCCTAGATAGCTTTAGATGATTCAAGAGTTTTGAGGCACTGAAGAAAAATACCATCAAAGCCGCATTTGTAGAGGATCCCACCTAGAATAGTATATAGATTAGCGTGTAGGATAAAAGATCTTCTACCATTGGAAGTCAGATCAGGAGGAAGCACCGAATGAGATAGATAATCAATAATCTGTTAATACCACTCATCCTGAGTATGGGTTGTGACAACATGGATTGAAGTTAGTTGCCTAAGATGAGATGGTTGATCTAATCGTTGCACAGCCACATAAAGTCGCGAGTCCTCGGTAAAAGGCGGGATAAGCGAGGCCAACGAAGCCATTGTATCTGCGAATCGATTCGCAGTATGAGGGATAGTTTGGATAGTGAATTTATCGAAATATTGGAGTTGAATGAGAACGATATCACGATATTTTTGAAGGATATCATTCCTACATTGATAGACACCCGTGACTTGATTAACGATGAGTTCAGAATCAGAAAAGATGTCAATATGACAAGCGTCGAGATTAATGGCATTTTGAAGACCCAAGACAAGAGCTTCATATTCAGCCATATTATTGGTGCACTCAAAGTTCAATTTGTGTGCGACTGGGATAGGCGTACCCCAAGGAGGAATCATCACGAAACCTGCACCTCCCCCTTATTGGCATTTGGATCCATTAAAGAAGATATTTACTTTAAATGGAGACAGACCAAAATCGATTTGTTGGATATATTCATCGGGGAATTGAGCAAGGGGGACTTGAGTGTCTGGAAGAGGAGCATCAGCTAATTGATCTACAATGACCTGACCCTTGATAGACTTTTGCGGGATAAACTCGAGATCAAATTCTGTCATAAGCATGAGCCAACGAGTGATACGATCATTGTGATAAGGCTTCACATGAATTGTCTTGAGTGGATTGACACTTGTGACAATGTAAGTTTTGTGGTTAAGGAGGTAATGACGAAGCTTAGAAGTTGTGAAGAAGAGAGCACAACACAGCTTTTCAGCTTCGGAATAACGTGTTTCATACTCATGGAGGGTGCGACTAATGTAATAGATAGCTTGTTCTTTACCGCAAGCATCCCGATGCGAGATCATGGCTCCCAGAGCATGGTCAGTCACAGAGATATAAAGATAGAAAGGATCCCCCTCACATGGAGGTGTAAGCACAGGTGGAGAAAGAAGATAAGCTTTGAGATCATCTAAGGCCTTTTGGAAATGTTCATCCCATTCAAAATGAACATTCTTATGGAGGAGATGATGAAAAGGTTGACAACGGTCCGACAATTGTGAGATAAAATGACGCACTGATTGAAGACGTCCTTGGAGATGGCGGAGTTGCTTTAAGTTAGAAAGGGGAGGCATCTCAAGGATAGCTTTTATTTTTGTGGGGTCTACTTCAATACCCCTAATGGAAATGATAAAACCTAAAAGTTTACCAGTGAGAACGCCAAACACGCACTTAGATGGATTTAGATGAAGACAAAAGTGAATAAGCCTCTTAAAGAGAGGTGCAAGAATGAAAAGATGATCCTAACGATGTTTGGTTTTACCGAGGAGATCATCGACATAATCTTTGACAGTTTTGTGTAAGAGATCATGGAAGATGTAGGTCATTGCTCACTGATAGGTTGCTCCTGCATTCTTAAGACCGAAAGGCATGAAACGATAACAAAAGGTCCCCCAAGGAGTTATGAAAGAAGTCTTATGTTGGTCTTCTGGTGTGATGAGAATTTTATTATACCCAGAGAAACCATCCATAAGAGAAAGCATCTCATGACCCGCAGTTAAATCCACGAGTTGGTCGATATTAGGTAGAGGAAAATCATCTTTTGGACAAGCAAGATTAAGATCCCGGAAGTCGGTACAAATTCAAATTTTTCTAGTAGCTTTGGTTACTGGTACTACATTGGAAACCCATTGTGGATAATCGATGGGTTGGATGAAGTTAGCCGAGAGCAAGCGCTGCAATTCTTCTTTAACAAGAAGGGCTACTCTAGGGTGCATTTTACGTAATTTTTGTTTAACTGGTTTGATGTCGGGAAGAGTAACGATATTGTGGACCACAATATTAGGATTGAGTCCTGGCATATCCTCATATGACAAAGCAAAGGCTTGACGATGGTTGGAAAGAAAAGTGGTAAAGTCTCCTAACTCCTGTGGATTAAGGGATTGGCCGACCTTAATGATGCGAGGGTCTTTGGAAGTCCCTATATTAAGGTCGACAATGGCTTCGTTGAGAAGCGTAGACGTGTCAGAAGGAATGGTTTTAGGAAGATAGGAATCCTCTACCCCCAGATAGGTGAGGACAAAATCATCATCCGCACAGTGGATAGTGTTGATAGTAGGAGAGTCGTCTCCAACTATTTCAGGGAAAATTAACGGTATGGAAGTGGACCTAATCATTAGTCTTATAGGCTAGTGGCCCTAAGGAAATGGTATTGACTAAACAAAAAAAGTTAGACGGGATGGAAATGGCAGTCATCCACATCGAGTGATGCTTCTGACTTACTGGGAGAAGATGGTTCCTCAATAGGAAGAGGCTCATTGAGAACAGTGACAGTGGCTTTTGAAAGAGGTTTAAATCCTAAACCAAATTTTTGATGTGGCTTGAGAGTTGGAATGGATGTGAGGTCATGCACACCTTGTTCATATTTACCTAAGCCAAAGCCCTTCCACGCGCATCAATATAAATAAGTTTTTGCAAACGTGGGATTCTGTAGACAATCGAACCCTGTTAAATAAGGTTTGGTCCTAGGAGGAGAATCTAGGTGATAGTGAGGCATGTCAAGACCACCGTAAATGAAATTAGTCTATTGATTGGGTAGACCAATGGTGACGATGTGACCAAGACCTGGTTGATATTCAGGTTGTTTGTCTGGTCTACCATACTCACTAGGTTTGAGATGGGTGTCAAAAGAAAGGAGAGGAAGCTCTCCTAGTGAGAAACACTGCAATGTCTCTTTGAAATTTTGTAAATCCGGTAGTTTGGTTGTAGGTATGGAAGAAGATGAGGCCCCCGTCAGGAGAATGAAGCATTTTCCTTTAGAGCGGCAGACCCTGTGGTCATGTCGTGTTGTGCGGAAGGAAAAGGATCTCCTAGATGAGTATAGATTTTTCCCTCATATTGATATTTTAAGCATTGATGGAGGGTGGAAGGGACACAATGCATTGCACGAATCCAGGAGCGTCCGAGGATCATATTATAGTGGAATTTCCCTTCAACAATGTAAAAGAGTTCATGAAGCAGCTTCTTACCTACTCGAATGGGTAGGACCACAGTTCCTAAAGTAACTGCTAGCTGATCGTTAAATGATCAAAGAGTGAAAGGCGGGGGTGAAACTACGTTCTTCGGTAACTTAAGTTGCTCGAATGTGTGTGAGGAGACGACGTTGAGTGTAGCACTACTGTCGATCATAATGCGTTTTAATGTAGTGTTGTCGATTTGGAATGTGATAAAGAGGGGAGCCTCCAAATCCTCGGAAGAAAGGGAAGGAATTTCTGAATCTTCAAAAAAAATGGTGGTTGATGGTCTATTCAATCCAACAACCATCTCAAAAGGCTGGGGCTCATTTGAATTCACTGCGATGCGGCGTAGATTATCAATCAGAGCCTGACGATGTTGCGGAGAGGATTGAATGAGGTCAAAAAGAGACATTTTGACCGGAGCCTGGGTGAGTTGTTTCATAACACTCTCCTCAACTGACACGGGAATTTGAGCCCGAGGTGCAGCACGAATAGAGACCCGAGGTCTCGGGGCTAATGAGGAAGGAGGAACTCCTTCAGGGGCTACAGAAATGACAACTCATGGTCGAGATGCTGTAGATGAGGATGGATTATCATATTGTTGGGTTCTCGTGGCGATATGAATTGTGTCGATTTGAGAAGGTGGAAGATCATTTGGAGTGGAATCACTAGAAGTAGAGGCCTGAGTAGATCGTTGGGGCTTAGATGGAGCTAAGATGACAGGAGGTGCTTGTTTCTCCTCCTCCAGCAAAAGATCACTTTCTTCCAAAAGACTGTTGACGACAGATTGAAGAGCTTTACATCCCTGAGTATCATGACCCAGGGTATGGTGGTAAGCACAAATCAAATCAGAGTTAAACCAGGTAGGTTTAACTCCTTTAAGGTTATAGGGTTTAATCGGAGGAAGAGATATAGATGAAGATTAGATAAGTTGGCGAAGGATTTTAGTATAGAACCCGGTAGACAAGGATGAGGATAGAGATGATGAAGGCACCTCTTTTGCTTTAACAGGCTGCCGAGGTAAAAGAACCTGCATGTTAGGTTTGACAGTATTTTTAGGGATCATCTTATTTTTTTGGACATCTGGAGGAGCATCCTTGGGCACTTGAGATGGAAGTAAGTGAGACATGATTGATTTCGGTGGAGGAGGAGCCCCTAAAATAGATTTTGAAGATGAGGGAGATGTGACAAGTGTTGTGGCCTTCAGAGATAAGGGAGGCTGCTTGGTTAAAACTAATGATGATTTAGATAATGTCAAAGAGGAAGAAGCTCCCAAAGTGGGTATAATCGGAGGAACAGAGGGTGCCCTGGTTTTTGGTAATGAAGATGATGATTCTGATAAAAGAGGTGACGTCTTTTTAGCAGGTAAGTCCAATTTTCGAGGTGCTGGTGAAGCATGTGTTGTAGAAGAAGATGATGGTTTTGATAAGTTTGTAGAAGAAGATGCCTTCTCAGCAGACAAATCCAATCTTTTATGAGGCGCAGAGAGAGATTTTTGTGGGAAAGCACCAAGAGTCTTGATGGTTCGAAATATGGGCTTTCCTTTTTCAAGAATGGTGATAATTTCAACCGCATAAGGTGATTGTAACCTTTTAGGGGGAAGCAAATGGGGAGGTACTGATGACACAATATTAGATTTTGGTTTTCTTGGTCTAGGTTCAGGAACTGAGTGTATAGGTGTTGGTGCTACTTCTTTAGATTTTCCCTTAATAGGAAAAGTAGCATTGGTGATGGAAGAAGTGAGTGTTGAAGAAGTAGTTCCTTGCGAGGGAACTACTTCTGGTACAGTAATTGTGGGTGAAACTACTATAGGAAAGGAAACAGGAAGAGTCAAAATCGAAGACGCTTCCATCGGAGTCAGCACAATTATAGGTATGTTCACCAATGGCATAGTCGCAGCAAAAATGGGAGAAACAGAAGTAGATGTATCCACGGTGGAAACTCGAAGGGATGTAATTGTCTCGAGCATTGAAAGAATGTCTGACGATGAGACAGATGAGGATGACACTGTCTCGGGTATGGACAAGAGATTAGACAAAGAAGCAGAGAGAGGTGAATCCGTATCTAATAATGTTGGAATATTCAAATACGGGCTATTTGAAGATGGTGGAATCCCAACGATTAACGAAGCAGAAGGAGGTTTTGATTCGGTCAATGTGTTCGCAGATGACTTAGTTTTAGAAGAAGATTCTTCAGTAGAGATGAAGCTGATAGTATGAGTGTTTGGTTTTTGAGACTCTGAAGCATCATGGTTTGGGGAATGATTGGGAAAAGGTTGTTTAAAGACATCCAGCGCTTGATTTGGGGGAGCATTTGGGTTATCCAGAATGAGCTCGCCTTTATCAATGAATTTTTGGACAAGATTTTTGAAGGTCTGACATCGTTCGATGTCATGACCTTTGGTTCTATGATAATGACAGAAGTCATTTTCCCTATACCAGAATGGACGTTCTTGGCTTTCATCAATATTCCTAATGGGGGGAAGTTTGATCATGTGGACTTCCAACATTTTTTCCAGGATAGAAACATATGATTCCCCCAACGAAGTGAAAGATCGAGATGACGAGGACCCTTTTCGAGAAGATGAGGAGTCTCTTCGTGATGTTTGATTAGAAGTGGTATCGGCTCATGATGTTTTTAATACGATAGCATTGGTTGGATCCCTGATTCTTGTCTTTAGAAGTGGAAGGATTTGATTTGGTAAACCGAGAAAAAATCTGGTTTAGATTTAGAGCGAAGTTTTAACTTCCCTTGTTCAATGGCGAGAGACTCAAGTTTGCATGCCATCGTAAAGGCTTCTTCAAATGTATGAAAGTTCTGGATTCTTAAAGTGGAAGAAATATGATTAGCACAAGATTGAGTAAAAAACTTGATCTGTTGGGATTGAGGAAGGGAGAAAGACAATTGGTTGATATATCCCTCTCCAACGAGTGACAAAGTCTGCAATAGAGTCATCATCGAATTGATGAATGTTATAAAGATCTGTAATCGAGATCTTATGTGCGACATTTATTTGAAAATTTTTCAAAAAACATCTGAGCTAATTGAGAGAAAGAAAACAAGGAATGTTGAGGAATGTTATTGTACCAGTCTAAAGCAGGACCTGCTAGAGACATAAGGAAAAGTACAGATCATAAGCTCCTGATCCTGGACTATGAGGTAGCAAGCATGTTTGAATGCTCGTAAATGCTGTTGAGGGTCCTCCCGAATATGAAATTTTGAAAATTTAGGAAGTTCCCATTGGGGTTGATAAGGCTTAAAAGCCACTGAGGGATGAATGGGTTCATTACATACTTCTTCAAAAGAGTATGAAGGACGAGTCCCTTTGGTGGAGGCTTCTAAGTCTGTGATTTTCTTGAAAAGAATTTGAACCACGTCAAATTTAGGAGGAGGCACACTGACATGTCCTACACAAGAAGCAAATGGTGGATGTTTGTTGAGGTGTCAATGGGGGATTTCATCTATTGATTGATAGGATGATAAGAGGAGTAACCAGGAGTTCTGGGTGACGCCTGGGTGGGGGTATTTGTTGTGAAGGAGCCTGTGTATAGGTAGGCTATGAGATAATAAGTGGTTGAGAAAATGAAGGTTGTATGATGGACGTAGCCTGTGATTGGTGGATTCCTATGCTTGTTGACTGAATCAGAATAGATTGAGGAACATGGGTGCCGATTTGATTGGACATATTGGGGAACAAGACCTGGAAAGAGGCTTATCTAATACCAGATTAGTTATTAAGGGCGCAACTGATGCTAGAGGATGGGTGAAGGTCACTATTGCTGGAACATTGGAAGAAAGACCCACTGGAGGACGAGAAGCAGGAACCAAACAGACTAGTCGAAGGGGGTTGACTCATAAAGCGGTACTGACCCTGGGACACGATGGATGACATAGATGAATTAACAGTAATATGTGGGTGCACAGATGCACTCATTATAGCCAGAGAAGAGGACCTCTCAGAAGTAGGTTGTGGAATAGTCAAGGTAATTGCGGGCATTAGGAATAGGTAAGACTATTTGAGAACTAGTTGATATGGTCGGTGGAAGAGAAAAAGGAGGCACAAGTGCGCTACCCTTCTTCATGGCTCGAGGTGAGAAAAATGATGCTGACTGTTCTACAAAATCCTGGGATGGTTCACAAGGATAATCGTACACTTGCTGGATTGGTGGTCCCTGATCAGATATTTGAATAGAACTTGTGTACTAGGTAGTCCATGAGGGCTACCGGGATTAACGATCAAGGAGAGCGCCTAAAATTTAGGATCCCCCACAAGGGACATACTCTGAATCGGAAGCAGATGATATTTCTGACGGACTAGGGGAAGCTGGACGTGATGGGGTTGCTTTGGCCTGATAGAAAGGATTATATGACTAGGATGGGGACCCAACTAACAATGGTCCCGAGGAAGACTTGGGGGGTGCCGAAACATCCACACTAGTGGTGATCTAGGAGGAAGAAGGGGATACTTGAGCCATTCTTCTAGATTTGTAATCGAGTGATGACCATCATAAACAAGCAGAAAAGAAGATTGACCTAACTAATGCATAGACAATTCAAGTAGCGTAGGTGATTATCTCTTTTAAGTTTTTATGCTTTTAAGAAAGAAATTATTAGGGAAGGCCTTTTAGAACAGGAACTACTCAGATAGCCAAACTAAGGATTGTTTGGGGGATGTTTTAGTGAGGAGTCCCGAAGGCACTTCAGTAAAAGACCGGTACGTGGCTTGATATAGGGGCCTACCCCCGCACTTCACACACCGCTGCGATAAGGGAGTCGGGTGCTTTGCCAATATATACCAGAACTTCCGTGAATTTATAGCGCGGCCCAAGTACCGCGTAGGCTCTTCCTCTTGGATGTCACTTCCAAGTAGGAGAGGCCTGGGAAAGAATTTTTTGTTTAAATTCTTTATACCTAGTGATTTTGGCTTTGTGTGCAAGGGTGAAAAATAAAAATCAAAGAGTGTCACTATCGATTTTGATCAATTTTCCAGCCTAATTAAAACTAGATGAAAAACATACAGCATAAATGACAAAGAAAGAGTTCTTTTTTAAGCACTTAAAAACGAAGTGTTTGATTTCGATGAAGACAAGTCAAACAGATTCTTTCCCAAATGCGATTAAATTCTTTTTAAGCACCAAAAATTGAAATGTTCGAATGTGATAGACCACAAACAAATAAAGTTTTTTTTTCTTTTTTCTTTTTTTTGTTCCTAAAAAGGAGAAAACATCATAAAAGAGAAATCCCTGTAGATTTAGCTCTCCAAGGTGTGTGGACTTCAAAAAGCGCGTTGTTGAGCTCTTCCCCTCGAAAAATCCCACGAACAAGCAAAGTGCTCCGCAAGAAAAGGTTAAGCAAACACCAAACAAAATCCAGAAAGATATATCCAGATAATGGTGAAACGAAAATTTATATTTTAAGGAACTAGAAAAATTTCAAGGAAATAACAATTTCGCATAAAGAGATGGGTCAAACATGCAATCTTGAAATCAAAATGAAATATTTACTAATTTTATAAATAGAAATTGGAATTGAAATTTGTAAGAAAATAAAGGACCTAACTTTGCAAATTCAGAAATGAAAGAAACAAGACTGAAACGATGAAAGGAAATGCTCAAGTAGAACTGATAAAAATCAGTGAAGAAAAAGAACAAAGCTCAAAACTAGAAAAGAGATGAACTTACCAATAAGGGACTTTGGTTGGGTCCCACTGGGCGTGCCAGAATGTTGATCAAGAATTTCGCGCTTGTTACCTGTCCAAGTTAATGTACCAAACTAAACACAAAAACCCTGAAAAACTCCAATGAAATCGATACCTGATGGACAAGATCCGAAGATGTAGACGGATAAGGAAGCCGATGTAGATAAGACGGGCGCACACGAGCAATTATGCACAGTAGATCCAAGTAACCTGCGAGACACCGATACTTGACAGAAAGAGACCACGTTAAAAGATATTTAGGTGGACTGCCCGAGAAGCGGGTCCGGGAAGCGATAAGCTCCCTCGGCGGATGTTAGTCCACGTTTTAAATTAAGTAAAGAAGCATACATGATAAAAGATGTACATACAAGACTAGATTTTCTGATCAAAGTAATAAACAGAATCTAAACAGCAAACAAAAAGCAACAGAAAACAGAGAACTGTGAAAACAAAGCTGGATTTGCGTTACCTGTGTCCTTTTACCTGTCTGCAGGATGATCGGCGTCGATTATGTAGAATCGGCGTCGCCTGGTTAAGATCGGCGTCGACTGATGTAGATCGGCGTCAACTAGTCCAGATCGGTGTCGACTGATATAGATCGGCGTCGATCCGAGATAAAATGCGAGAAGATTTGGGAATTGGAAAAGGAAGGCAAGATTGTCAACGTCTGCTGGATCTGCAGAAGCCGGAGAGATACTGGCAAGATTGCACCTGTGCTGGGTGCAGGAACAAAGTCACCAGAAAATTGATGGAGATGTGCGATGTTGATGTGATAAGAGCAGAGTAACGGTGCTCCTATCAAGGATTGATTTGGACAAGATTCGCTCTCATTCGATAGATAGTGCTCACGCTCGATGCGCAAATCCCCGTAACAAGTGGTTCCCAGAGTTGATTGTAACTTTGTGACGACATGTTGTGTCGTGTTATGTGTGGAAGTAAGTCAAAAAAAAAAATTATCATGTCTTTTACTGTGTTGTTCGTGTGTGAATTTTTGGGTCGTTACAATTCTCCTTCAAGATATTTTTATCAAAATCGATTAAGTGACGGTAAGAGTGTTACCAGGAGACCTGATGAATTTATTGCAAAGATTCTCTATTGAGACCTTACTTGTTTTACGATGTAACTCATGGAAGAGAATCTCATAGAGGTGGATCTGTTTCATATCAGAATATTCATGAAGCACAAATTGCCTTGCTGCGTATTCCTACCCCCCCTCTTTCCTGTACCAAACGTGAATCCAATCATTCCTTCCACGCGTGTCATTTACTTCTACTCTGCCCCATAGATGAGGGCCTGATAACACAAAATATGGACATGGTTTTATGTTCTTTCATGATGGGCTTAGGTGGTCTTCCTGGCACGTTTTCTTGGTACGAGGATTTTGGGAATGAAACCGCTATTTTCTTTTGTTGGCCGACCACTCTCAAACAGGTGAATTGTGGAATCTGCGTTGGTTTTTGTTCTAATCTGTCCCTTCCTTGCCTCTGGCCATGTGAGTTTGGGAGGATGTTGTTGGGGATTTTGAAATCGTTGGAGCTCAGCACCCAGTGCAGTTAGCATCGGTTAGACAACGGCATTTTCTCCTTTGCTTTCCTCCTGGCTGTGTCGTCTTAAGGGGAGCCTGGAGTGGTGTTTTTCAAAACTAAAAGAAGTGGATCAGTGGGACGTGTGGCTTATGCAGTCCCTGCTGGATGTGTTGCTGGTGGATGCATTTAAAACAGGCATGATAAGCCATAACCCTCTCTCTTAATAATTTATTCCCTTTAGTATTTGGGTAAATCAATCTCTGCAATTTTTGTTTGAATTCTGTAGAGATGGGTTTCAAATGACTTTTAATCATAATTGCATGAGCTGATCTCTCTCCCCTTTCCAGTTTATTTTAATTACTATTTGACAAGAAGAAATCTCTCCAGTGATTCTCGCTTATCGATCTTATAGAGTTGGTTTATCTTTTTGCCATGATTATTCCTGTGAACAGTGGTTTCTGTAGAAAATATTGTGGTGTGTGAATGAGATTTAGAATATTCCTTGTATTGTTTTTATTTGTAGAACATGGCTTGAAAACGGGAATTTTCTTGGAAGACTATGTTTGTCTTTTAATGTGGTTTGATAATGATATAAACCCCTTTAGAATTGGGGGCTTCTATTTGGGGAGTCGTACTGGTTTTACTGGTCTTTCTAGATACCATCTGACTCTTTTGATTACCGTTTACCTTGGGGATTATTGTAAACCCCTCACCAGGCCCTCTTCTATTATTATTACTATGAGCCTTTTTTTTTATAGATGGGAACACACCTGAAGCATGTGTTGATGGGGTTGTTTTTGTGATCTTTTTGAATACGGTAAACATATAAAGACAAATGTATCTTTGACATATTAGTAAAATATGACAATACTGTTGATCGTGACTCATTCCATCGAGTTGGACTCTTATACTAATAGAAACATATAACATGGTAATAAGCAACCAAAAGGATATCTAAGTAATATATGAACTCATGGATTGGCAAAATATTTGTTAACATAAGTATATTCTTAAAATTGTGAGGTAAATATCAAAATTATACTTACATATAATCATTGATTATCTATGAAGGTTTGATGCTTGAGTAATATGGATGAATAATATAAGATTGATACTTGTATTTATTATAGAACTTAACGTCGTTGGTGCTGTTATTTAATTAAAATATAATATTATTGGATACATATGTGGGAGAAGTAGATTGAAGGTATAAAGTGAGCGATATTATTATTACTGTAATTTAAATATGATTAATTGCATGGTTAAGATTGTATATCTAGTCACTTGGAATTGTGTTCTTATGTAAGCAAATCTTAAGGAAGTGAACATTAATGAATATGAAATGTATTATCATGAGATGTGCAGTTAAGTTTTGAATGTATGTTAGAAATTATATGATAAGGAGTATTGCAAACTTTCGTTTATTTAAATGTTAGATGGCATAAGTTATTAAGTGAGGTTTATATCTTATCATGCTGAGTTCTAGCGAACTGACTCTAGTATATATTTGTGCAGATGGATTATGCGAATAGATTAAAGGAAAAGAGTATAAAAGTTTCATCAATTCAAATTATGAAGTTCTTTGTAGAAAGTTCAATGCGTTGTAAATTTTGTAACTTTACTTGCAAGGAGTTTAGAATATCTCTTGTCTTGGTATGTTCGAAAAACTACGTGTTGAAGTGTTCTTTCCCTTTTGTTGTTAGACTAGTAACTTAGCATAATATAGTACATTTAAAATAGAAATGTCAATTTATGTAAAAAAAAATAAACATGAACATGCTCACAAACATTACAACAAACCAAAAACTATATTAATTAATATCTTTTATTTATTTTATTAATTGATCTCTTTTTACACAGTAAAGGGTATGGCATTTTATTAATTAATGATAGGGTACTTTATAGTTAATGCCGATATAAATATCGAAAGAATTCAATTTTAGACTTTTGTGTGAATTTTACAAGTAATGTCTTTTTTAGTGTAATATGAAATTTTGAATATCATTGTGCTTTTAAATAGTAGATGAATCAGAATATCATGGTGCCTTTGAATATTAGATAGATCTATATATAGTTCATTCATGATTTGTATTTACTACATTTTGGAAATAATTATCTAAAATTGGTATACCATTTACACAAGAAGCTACGGACATTTGTCCAACTTGGAATCTAACGTTGCATGTGTCTTTTTCGATACCAGGAGCTAGGATTTTTGAATGGGATATTTCCCTTTGAAACTATCCTAGCACGTTCAAATTTAGACGTCAGCTTGTGTTTTTGAAAAGGCTTTTAAAACAACGTAACGAAGGTGCCCCTAATGTATGTTAAACTTGTCCATTTTGGGACGATGTAATTTATTTAGAAGTCTCGAAATTAATTGTTTGATGTTTTGGTAGCAAAATCATGTCCAATTTGTGTAGAATTGTTTTGTATGTTGACTTCTAATATTTAAAAAATTGATATTATATGATTGTTTTTTTTTATTATTGGCAAATAGTTTTTTGAAAGGGACTATACCCTTGAATACAAAAGAAGGCCAAAAAGCCAGGATAAGCAAGAAAAAACCAGAGTGAAAGGATCAGAATCCAAATGTTACAATGATGTTCAAAGTAGCTAAAAACAGTTACCAAAATGAGACAGAACAGCAAAAATACTTCCAAAAAGCAGCAAAGGATCCTCAAAAATACAAAAAAAAATCAAACAAAGACAGCAAAATCAACTGCAGCTACTTCCTAGTAGCTTTGTCTAAGATGGTTTTGATTTCTTCTAGGAATTAAACATTCCCAAAGTAGTCATATGGGAAGCTTCATTAGAATCCAGTTGCTCCAAGGTCTTCTTTCTTTCTTTATCAGTACCCCAAAGAGTTGTCGGCACTCTGCTTAGGTTGGAGACACTTCTGACGTGTTGTTCAATAAATTCCTCAATTGCCCTAAAGATGAAAATGTTGTAATCATGCCTAGTCTTGGCCTTCCCTAAGCGAGAGTCCAAGGAGTGCAATTTCTTGTATATATCTTCAATTTCGCTGATGTCCACATCCTCCTCCTCCTCCTTCCTCTTTCCTTTCTGTTTTGTCAAGTTTTTAACTTCATCCTTTAACAATTTCATATCTGCCTCTAAGGCTTCCAGCCTTTTAGTAGGGCTTTCCAATTGCACTTCCCGGGGGCTGGCACTGCTGATATGCAGGAGGTCATGAACAATTTCAAATTCATGAGAACCCTTCTCCACAGCAAGGGTCTCAAGGTTAAGCTTCCTAGAAGCCCTAGTGACCGGTCTCCGCGAGGTAGAGGCCAAGTGGGGGGCAGGAGCCTCAGAAGGGGGAACGGGAGAAGAAGCCTGAACGACCGGCATGGGGGTGATAGCAGCGGTGGCAGGGACAGAGAAAGGAGAAACAGGGCTGGCAGCATCAGAGCTTGGCAAAAGAGGAATCGAGCTAGTGGAGGATGGGAGACCAGGAAACCTGAGAAGACAACATTTGTGTAACAACAAAATGAGCCCTTGGTGCAAAGGAACCACCCGGGAATGCTTTTGAAACTCAAGAATGGAGCGTTCAAGAGATTTCAGCAAGTAATGGGGGAAACAAACCAGCCGATCCCTACGAAAATGATTCAGAAAAATAAGGTGTTTCGAAGGAACAATGACAAACCTCCCTTCCAAGGAGATGAACCGTATCATCATGCGGGTTATTTCATCATATGGTGGAGGGATCGAGCTAACAAGCAGGCCCGCTGTTAAGTGGGTCAGTTTCTCCTCTCCCTCAACAAATCTTCTCTCTTCCACATCTCTATCAACCCTTTTGTTAAAGAATCTGAAGCCCTCCAAGCCAAGGTCGGTCGCTTCAGTAATAAGCTCTTCATTGATTAAGACCTTTTGCAAAGCGCACAGAGATGCTCTGGTCATGCCCCTGAACTTTTTCCATGAAGTTTGTTATGCCACCCTTGCTAAGAATGCTCCACAGCTCAATATTGTCTTTCCAATCTAGGTCCACACTAGGCTCAATTTGACAAGGAGGACCCCCCATCTTCTCTGTTCTGAACGGTTTGCAACTAATTCCTAACTGATTGCCAAAGCCAGTCCACTCTTTGCTATAGTAATCCGCACAAAAATGGAAATGAGAGCCGTTGTTATTCCCACGATCGACTGCATGCATGCTGATCTGAGCCTGCTGAAAAACACGTGTGAGAATAACCCGCTCCCTGCCATCAATCACTTTACCGCCACCTTCGGTTTCCGTGGAGGTTTGAATCCACCTTTTAACAGTCACATTGCAGCCCGCATGCGCAATTTTCAAAATCGTGTATCTCCACTTGTAATTCCCCATATGATTCACACTATCTTGATTATTAGACATGATTTGCATAAACCAATACTTTAAATCAACACGTGTGGGAGTATTTTCCACACCCAAAATTTCATCACTCATTTCAAGATATTGTTTACGTATGGAGTTCCCCATGAATGTTGTTTTGAAGTTGTTTGGGGATGTTGCTATTGTCCCAAACTGTAAGGTTTACATTAATGCCATAATTTGCCAACACATCCGCCAATTTATTACCCTCCCTGTAGGTATGCATGATCTTGATGTTATTGAAAGTATGACTGATACTTCTGGACTCTACAATAAAATCCTTAATGCTCCAGCTTGGAGATGAGCACTGCTTAAGAAGATTAATGATATTTAGGGAGTCTCCTTCAATGATGAGGTTCTGAATATTATTTGCCTGGGCAATTCTCAGACCCCAAAGAGCAGCTAAAGCTTCAGCAAAATGATTAGTTTGAATTCTCATTTTACCAGCATACGCAGCTATTAGATTGCCTTTATGATCCCGTATCGCTCCTCCCCCTGCCGCATTCCCAGGGTTTCCCTTAGAAGCCCCATCAAAGTTCAACTTATACCAATTTAGATCTGGAGGATGCCATTTAATCAAAGATCTATCAATGCTATTCCCGGGAATGTTCCAACTATTAATTGATCCAATCTGCTAGTTGGAGAGAATGTATTCTTCATTTTCTGGATATCTCTTTTTCTTGGGGGGTTTAGAACCAGCAATATTCTCTTTGATACCATTAGAAATTTTCCCAATACTAAGTTTGTAGTTTTGCTTTCTGTTTCTGAAGATAATATCATTTCTGTCCTTCCATATTCTCCAGATTAAATGAGGGATAATCAACTTCCATATCCTTTTAACACAATGCTTAAACGGTGGGTTCCAATGAGTCCATAGCTGATTGAGATCCTTCGGCATCGCCCAGAGAGCTAAAAATTTAGAAAGGGCAAAACTCCATAATCTAGTGGCATACTCACAATGTATGAACAGGGGGCTGATATCCTCAAAATATATCTTACAAAGATGGCACCTATTAGGGATTATTAATCCTCTTCTCGTCAGATTGTCATTGGTAAGAATTCTTCCTCTGATAGCCAGCCAAAGGAAAAAATTTATTTTGGGAGTTAAATCAGTCATCCAAATCCTGTTCCAATTGAACTCTGTTTGATTATAGTGAAAGAAGTTATTGTATCCAGTTTTGACAGAGTAATTCCCATCATTTGAGTTAATCCAAACCAAATCGTCCTTGGAATCCATCTGACTTAATGGAATAAGCTCTAAATGATCTTGAAGGGAGGAAGTAATTTGCTTCAAATCAATTCTATCAACAGCAAGTTTTTTCCACTTCTTTCTGGTACCATTTTCCTCAATATAATCCTTGATTTTGATGCCATACTTGTTTATAAGACTGTCCTTGGCCATCCCAAAACTCTCCATGAGATTGCCATTAAACCAATCGTCCTCCCAGAAGTTTATGTCCCTACCATCCCCCACTTTCCATTTACTTCCCAGCCTGATGAAATTTCTGCTTTTAACCAAATTGTTCCAAAAAATGGAACCATAAGGGAGTTGTTCATCAAGAAGAAAGGAGTACAAAGATTGATGCTTTAGGTATTTTGCTTTAATTAAATCTATCCAGGGTTGTTTCTCAGTCAGCATTCACCATCCCATTTTAGCAATGAGGGCCTCATTCATTTTCTCAATGTCTTTTATACTCAGACCTCCCATAAACTTCGGGGTGCAAACCTTATCCCAAGCCACTAAATGAACTTTGAATTTCTCATCCATGCCTTGCCATAAAAACTTTTTTTGGATCATTTCAATCTTATCCCTGAAAGAAGAGGGGATCTTGTAGAGCGACATAATATAAATTGGCAGATTTTGGAGAGTACTTTTGATGAGCAGGCACTTACCAGCACTAGATAAAATGGCTCCTTTCCAACCAGCCATTTTTTTTTGGAATCTCTCCAATAAATCATCCCACACCTTGCAAGAGACTTTCCTAGTGCCGAGAGAAAGTCCCAGGTAAGTGGCTGGAAGCTCGCTTATTTTACAGCCCAGAATTATAGCTATTTTAAGCTGTCTTTTCTCAGGAGTGTTGAAGAAGAAGATGGTGATTTTGTCATAATTGATCTCTTGCGCAGAAGCAGATTCGTAGAGCCTCAGCAAGGCCTTGGTAGCCTTGGCCTCAATGACAGATTCCAGAAGGAGAAGGATAGTGTCGTCTGCAAATTACTGATGTGAGACAACACGACTGATGGAGGTGGGCTTAGAGCCACTTAAAATCCCTTCATTCACCGCTTTACCAATTGTTCTACTAAGGCTGTCAGCCAAGAGAATGAAAAGTAAGGGAGAGATAGGGTCTCCTTGTCTAAATCCCCTACTGCTGGTGAAAAAACCCACTGGTTCACCATTAACAACCACAGAAAATATGGCCGTGGATATGCAAGCCTTAATAATTCTTCTAAATTTTTCCAGAAATCCGAATTTTGTTAAAACTTTGTCAAGGAAAGCCCAAGAGACCTTGTCAAAGGCTTTATTCATATCCAACTTGAGGACCATACTCGCCTTTTTATTATTCTCCATAGAATGTATGGTCTCATGAACCGTGATCACTCCGTCTTGTATAGTTCTGCCTTTGATGAAGCCACTCTGCTACCTTGAGATAAGTTCATTCAAAATGCGCTAGAGCCCAGTAGCAATAATTTTGGTAAAAATTCTATAGATGGCTTTCACCAGGCTGATAGGTCTGAAGTCCTTGAAAGCGTTAGCATCCATTTTTTTGGGGCCAGCACAATGTGAGTGTTATTAAGTTCTTTTAGAAGATTACCCGTTCTAAAGAACTCATTCACCGCTCTGAGGAGATCTTTCGAACATATTTCCCAAAAATTTTGGAAAAAATTTATAGAAAATCCATCCGGTCCAGGGGCCTTGTCACCCTCTAAAGCAAAAACAGCTTTCTAAAGCTCTTCCAGCGTAACCACTTTGTGGATATCTCTGAAATTATGTTCCTCAATTTTATTATGGGGGATGGCCTCCAGCATAAAAGAAGTAGCTTCAGAGTTGTTGATATTCCCCTCCTCAAGAAGTTTTTTATAAAATTCAAGCGCTTCTTTCTTGATACTATTGGGATCTTTTATGATATTTCCGTTGTTTTTAGAAATTTCTAAGATCCTATTACAAGCTCTGTGCTTTAGAATGGTCATATGAAAGAACTTTGTATTCTTGTCTCCCTCTTTAAGCCAAATAGCTCTAGATTTAAGCCTCCATAAGGATTCCTCTCGACTGCAGATCGTATGCAACTCAGAAAGAATATTTTTTTCATTGACTTCGTCTTCAGCCGATCTCCCCCTAGTATCCATCTTTAATTCCAACTCCTGAAGTTTTTGTTTGAACTTTTTTTTTCCTCGAAAACATTACCAAAGACTCTTTTGTTCCAAATTTTGACTTGCTTTTTACCATTTTTGAGCTTTTGGACCAATCTATATTCCGCAGTGCCTTCTTCATTCCATTCCCACCATTCTTTTATCTTGTCATATATATTGTCATGTTCCATCCACATCTTTTCAAATTTAAAAGAGCTTCTGGTGGGTTTAATCCAATTGAGAAGATTTAGAGCAATCGGATTGTGATCCGATCCAACTCTGGACAAGGAGGAGAGGTGAAAGTCTTGACTGAAAATCCAGATTGCTAAAATTAATGCCCTATCCAATCTTTACCTGAATAAACTCTTTCCCCAACCTTCTATTATTCCAGGTGTACTTATTCCCATGAAGATCCACATCAAAGACGTTATGCTCAGCTATAAAATCAGCAAAATCCTCCATACCAATAGAAAAGTTGGAGGAACCTCCAAACTTTTCTCCTGGGTTTAGTAGAGAATTGAAGTCCCCCATAATAAGCCAATTAGCATAACCATGTTGTTTTCTAAAAATTTTAAGGTCAGCCCAAAGCTTCCTTCTACCACGAACCGTATTAGGGGCATATATGTTAGAAAGGATCCATTCATCATTATTCTCAACAGCAACAAATTTGATAGGAAGATGATTAATACTAGCATTAAGAACCATACCAGTACAATGTCTTTTATCCCAAAAAGTAGTCAGTCCACCAGAAGCTCTCTGGGAGTCAACAGCCGCCATTTCAACGATATCCCAGAAACTCTTTTTAATAGTTTCAAGGGTCCTAACTTTCATTTTAGTTTCTTGCAAAATTAGAATATTAAGATTACTAGGGTCCTTTAACTCCTTGATGGTTCTTTGTTTGGAATTTCCATTTAGGCCTCGTATGTTCCATGAAATAATCTTCATTTGAAATATTTGGTGGTTAGAACTGTCTGATGGTTCAACTGGCGCTGAACTCCATCTGTAATGTCCCTCTCCGTTCTCTAAGTCCATTATTCGTTTAGCAGAAGATCTAGTTGTTCTGGATGTGGAGGTGTCCCAGTTATCTTTATTTTGTTTTTATCACTGTAAAGTGATTCTGGGATCAATTCAAAGCCTTTCATTCTTTTTTTCTTTTTTGAGATATCCTTTGTGAATCCAGAGTCTGGATCCTCCTCATCCAAGTTGGGTGTGACTTTACCCTCTTCACATTCTTTCCGAGTCCTGTCCGATGTGTGTATATCAGCTGTCCTGGTGCTGAAGCAAGCAGGTGAAATCATTGATATATTGCTGAAACAAAGAAGTAAATCTTCTATAGAATTACCAACTCCCCTAGTTGTGTTTTTCTGCAATGGTTCTTTAAGAGCAGAACACTCCTTGTTTGAAGTTTCCTCAGTGATGCACATCAGATTATCAATCTCAAATTCCAAATTGCTTTGAGATTGTTCAGTATGGACTATATTAACCTTCACAGAGCCTTCTTGCTCGTTCACCACCATTAATACCTTCACAGGATTTTCCAGATTTTCTTTGATCGGTACTTCAGCCAAAGCTACTGCTGAGACTTTGGGACGCCAGACCAGATGTTTTCTTATTTGAGTTCTAAAGCATCTTTTTTTTTCCCTTTCTATTTAATTCCAAGTCCTTCTGACTAGGAGCTTTCTTTTCATTCCAGCTATTCGTGCTAGGAATCCTACTATCCTTATTCCGAACTGGGTCCTCCACAGGCTGTTCAGCTTCCATTGCAGGATTCTTCATCTTGAAACAGCATTTATCAACGTGCCCAATGCTATGACAGTTGTTACACCTCAGAGTTTCAACCTCAATTTTTTGGGTCCAAATCCCATATCTAGACTTCAAGATTATGTGTTCCGGAAACTCCTAATCCATTGTAGAGAAAATACACAAACGAGCAAAAGCAAGTCTAGATCTGTTTCTCGTGGGTCCATCCAGCCCGATAGGGGCTCCTAAGGATTTTACAATATTTAGCAGAATTTCATCATCCCAAAAATGCAATGGAAGTCCAGGTAACCTACACCAGATTGGGATGGTATTTATATTTTCAGTATTAGGGTCAAATCCAGGATACCATTTTTTCAAAAAAAGCCCCATATTACCCAACCACCAAGGTCCTCCCGGAAGCACCAATTCCAAATCCTCTTGTTGATTAAATTTTGCCAAAAAAAACATTTTGGCATGATGGTAATGTTCAAGGCTCCCTTAGGTTTCCACTTTCTCAAAGCCCATTTTCTAATGAAATCAATATTAGGTCTAGAGCCAAGAAACTTACCAACGAGGGAGAGATTTGTTTTGCTTAAAGCTCTATCAACACACCCATCTGGGACCCTCAGGCAAGTCGCACCCTCTTTGTCCTTTTCCCACATGAATTGTCCAGCAGTTTTCGGACCCACCTTGGCGCTAGGGCTTTGTAGTATCTTATTCCAGGCCAAAGATGTGGATTTAGGCATTTCCACATTCTCATTCGTAGCCGTCCGATTTTCCCCGGAGATCCACCTTTTCTCAACATTCTTAGCTTTAATGCATAGACTTTTTGCAACCAGAACTGTAGAAACTACATTGATAGTACTTACAATGCTTTCCCTTTCTTTTGTACCCGTGCTTTCAATCGACTGATTCTGGCCACAGATCAACCTCTCCTCAGCAATAATAAGCTTACTTTGCAGACATTCTGCAGCCAGAACTGCAGAATGTCTGCAAACCCGTAGTTTTCTCCATCGCTTGTTTTCTCCATGCAAAAAATAATTTAAAAAATTCTTGAAAATACATTATAGGTATGGCTCGACCAAGATTAAATTTGGAAAATGAAGAAGAAAAATCTTATCAAAGAGATTATCAAAGACAATATCGCATAAGAAGATAACAAGAACTGACAAATGCACAACGAGAAGAACAAAGGAAACATCAAAATGATAATTATAGACAAAGACTTGTAACACAGAGAAATGAATTAATAAATGAAAAATTAGGAAGAGTAAATTTTGAAAATGATGAAGAAAGAAAAGGATATCAAAGACTATCACATAAGAAAACAAAAAAATGACAGAGGTACAACGAGAGGAACAAAACAAAAATTGAAATGATAATGATGAACAAACATTTGTAGAACAGAGGAATGAATTAACAAATGAAGAAGAGAAGAGAATATCAAAGACAATATCGTAAAAGAAGACAACAAATGACATATGCACAACGAAAGGAACAAAGGAAACATCGAAATGATGACAATAGACAAAGATTTGTAGAACGGAGGAATGAATTGACAAATGACACATTATATGTAGAAAGACAACATGCAGATAAGATGATAACAATTCGTGCACGCTCATCTCAAGATGACTCACATGTATCAAGAACAAATTTACAAAGACATTCATTCAAATTAGTTTCCAGAAGAAAAAAGAATTCAAAGACGAGAACTTCATCGCGAAGTGTCTCAAAAAGCACTATCATAGATTGGTTGGTAATGATGAATTCAATTATGGGGGAGGAAATTCAACATTGATGGATCGCGTGCTCCAAACACCGGAAAACTTGGGCTAAGATACAATGGATGTCGATGTTACAGATAACATAGATAATAATGGTGTGCAAGAGGAGACAACATTACAACAAACACGAGAAACAAGAAGAATAATGCAGACTAATCATTTACAGAAAGCATCAACAAATGAACCTAGAAGAAGAAGAAGAACGCAAAACTCACATATTGAAATAGAACAAAATATATTTGATCCCAATGAAATGGTTGGGAGAGATTTGAGTACCGTCCAAATGATTTTTTGACATGGTCTTGATAACCTTGCTTCACCGATCTTGTGTTATATTTGTCAAGAATGATACTTTGGAATAAAAGTTTCTCGAACACCTTAAGGACCCATGTGTACTAGATGTCGACAAGAGAAAGGTCATCATCGATTTTCAACATCAAACAATATGAATCCCAGGGCACAACCACCAGAACTTGGAAACTTAACTCAAGTTGAGGAAATGTTTATAGCCCTTGTCAACCCAATACTACAAGTGACACATGCGACACGAGGTCAATATAAATATAAAGGTCACACGATAAGTTTTCCTCAAGAAGTAAAATAAATCGCTAATCTTTTGCCGCATAGATTGAAAGATTTGTTGATGATTATTGTTCGGAGGAGAGATCAGCGTGGAACAAATTACAACTTTACAGTCAATAAAGAGCAAGTTTACAATGCGCTGAAATATAAAATAGAACATGATAAGTTCTATTCAAATGTTTAGATCGATAAAAATGCTCTGAATGAACTTCCACCTCATTCTGATGAAAATGTATTTGAGGAGTTGAACTCAATGCATATGGAGTTTGATTCTTACGCAAATGAAGTTGTATTTGTAGTTCCGACCATAGAGACAGATGAAAGAAACATTACTCATACAACATCAATGGCGTCTAAACCACATAATGCCCCAAGAGAGATGGAAATAATCCATGCATGGGTGAATAACCCTCACACGGACCCTGAAGAGCTAATTGATTGGCCAGGGATATGATCGTCTCCTATCAATGAGTATGTGATAGTAGGATTACTTGATATGGCATTCCCTACTTTGTTTCCCGATGGAAAATGAGACTAGCTAGAACCACGTTTAAGACGAGTACGTCTTCATGAATTTGTAAAATATTTATTTCGATATAGGGATCACCGATTTGGCCGACATCCCCGATTAAGTATTACATGATGAACATGATCATGAGACATAGTGCACAAAACTCATCTGCAATGTTTGTTAAGAAAAGCCTCCAAGATATGCCAATCACCATTAATGAGTTACGCGAGCATATCCAAAATGTTCCCCATTCCAATCTGACTAATCGTTTAATGCAGTTCGAAACATCTTTAAGGGGTACAAGGTCTTATTGGGCAAAATGTCGTGGTGAATTGACAGACATGTTGCATCAGATCGAATCACCTACCATTTTTTTCACATTAAGTGCAACTGATATGTATTGGCCTGATCTACATGCATTAATGCCTGGAATGCCATCGTAATCCACGAGGAGAAAAAAATTGGCGAAGGAAAAATATCATTGAATATCCACATATAGTGGCACATTACATGCACCTACAACATACACTTTTCCGAAAGGAGATGTTACAAAAAGGAATGAAAGTTAAAGATTATTGGTCTAGATATGAATGGCAACATAGAGGTTCTTTGCATGTGCATGGATTCATATGGTTAGAAGGTGCGCCAAATATGGACAACCTTGATTGGAATGATGATTTTCAACGTGGAAATGTTGAAAAATACTTCCATTCTATTGTCCATGCATGGAATCCTCAGGAGGACCCGCACCAGCGAAACATACATGTAATTTATCAATTCCCATCAAGTTTGTGATTTATATAGAATTCTTTCGTTCTCAAAATATATTGCATATTCTTATGTTCTATGTTACAAGTCTACCAAAATTTTATGTAGCATCCATGTCTTCGAAATACAAGACCACTGACACAAGTCAAAATGGAACGTGACTACAAAGAGATTCTCAACAGTGTAGAATGACATACAATGTGTAGAGAGGGTTCCTGCCTACGTAAAAAAAGGGGGAAAATGGTTTGTAGGTAACTTTCAAAATTTTGAATAATTAAATTGAAATAAAAAACACGTGGAAGAACTAATAATTGATTATTACATTTTGCAAGTATAATGCACCATGGCCATTGAATCTCAACGGATCAAAGTTATATCAAGACTCAAAGACTGGAGATTAAAAGTTTGAACCTGCAAGAAATGATGATAGGGTAAATACACATAATCGCTACATATTACAATTGTGGAGAGCAAATGTAGATTGGAAACCTATTCTATCTAAGCATGCCGTAGTCAAGTACATTGCAAAGCATGCAACAAAAGTAGAGAAAAGCTTTGAAACTTATCATCAAATTGATCCGGATTGCAAACCTATAAAACCCGAATGAAATGGCAACAGCAGCATACAAGAGACTTCTAACTGAAACAGTTGTTGAAAAAGACATTGGCGCACAAGATACACGTCACATGTTGTTGGAGCTCCCTTTGCTAGAGAGCAGTAGAGTATTTGTCAATTTGAATGTTGCCTGCGAGGTGTTCAAAAAAATAACAACTGATAAAGATGATCATGAAGAACATGCAATAAGTTTCATTGACGATTACAAGAATAGGCCTTCTTCCATGGAAAGTGCGTCTCTTATTAATGCCGCTACATCTTGGACATATAATCCAAGGAAAAAACGAGATAACAAGTGGGAGGTCAGGAGTTTGGCACCTATTGTGAGTGTTCCCATGGTTTTTTTGTCCCTTCGCGGGAATCTCATAAATGGGTTGATTTTTGTTGGTCAGAGTCGTTGCTTTACAAGCCGTTTCGGGATATAGAGAGATATCGAACTTGATTATGATTCAATGAGTTCAAACTGAGATTCGTTCCCTTATAATCCATGGCATGTGAAAAGGAGGATTGCAGTAGAAGACGTTGAAATTAACAACGATTCTGAAGAGGAAATTAATCAACATGTTCAACAAAATACAATAGAACATGATTGGGAAATCATGTGTAGGCTTCATCATGGTCAAATTTAGCAAGTGACAAAAATAGATATGTTGAGAAGGACAGATTGGCAGACAAGCACCGTGGAATGATGAATATCAAGGTGAAGAATACACGAGTAGAGCAATAAAATTCATAAGCAACATGAAAAAAAATTGGGTTGGTTATAGAAAATGAATTAGCCCCAAAAATAAGCACTTGATATAAGAATGACACATTATAATCAACGTCAGTCAAAATAACATTCCATTGCTGATGATAGTTCAAGGAACAACAGGAACAAAAAAATCCTATTTGACAGGTGCAACTCATCAAGCACTTTTTGACACATCATTCCCAAAACGTTCTCCTCTTTTATTGCTTACACCAACTAGAGTTGCAACTTTTAATATTGGTCCCTCGACAATCCATTCACAACTTCAAATCCCTATTACAGATTTTATAGAATTAGAAAGATCGAGACTTGCAACATTCCAACAAGAGATCTGCCACATAAAATATGTATTGATTGATGAAATGAACTTCATTGGACAAAGTTTACTAGAAAACGTGGACTCCCAACTTCGTCAAGCATTCCTCCAAAGAGCATACATGAGTTTTGGTGGTGATTATATGGTTCTGGTAGGAGATTTGGGGCAACTTCCTCCTGTTACCAATAAACCTCCATATGATAATAATAGACGTGCAATGCTGTTATGGGAAGCATTCATATCAATTGTTACATTGGATAAAGAATTTAGGCAAGTAGGAGAAGATGAAGACCAAAAACATTTTCGACAACTTGAAAATCTCAGAGATGCAAATCCACCACTGGATGATTAATGTTAATGAGTAGAACAAGTCCTACATTAGACAAAAATAGCAATGAAGAATTCTATAATAATATTCACTTGATAGCTACAAAGATTAACGTGAATAACCACAACACAAAAATTGCATTCACTGAAAAGACTTGTCACACGTAGCATTGCAACTAGAACATGTACCGCCAACACACTAACAGGAGGTATAAATGACAAACTTGTTTTAAAATTATTTTTTAATGATGCAAAGGTTATGCTAACATCCATTCTTTGGATAGAAACAAATCTTGTAAATAGAACTTTAGGATATATTTGAAGCATAATATATGCACCTGATAGTGGTCCACCGAACCCGCAAACGTGTGTAATGGTTGAATTTTATAGATACTTTGAAATATCATTTGAAAATATAATTCACACCAATAACCCTTACAATTGGCATGGGCATTGACAATATATAAATCACAAGGTTTGACTCTTTCCAAAGCTATAATTGATATTGAATAAAGAGAAACAATGGAATTAAAATGTGTCTATCTCTTGAATGAAGTCATTGCAAAGTAAAAATCTCTACTATTTTCATATGAGCGTTATGCAAAGATGAAGAATGGAAAACTACTTTCAAAATGGAACGCCGAAGAAAAAGACTTGTCCTTAGAATGTAAATAATGTACCATGTGTAACACATTTAATTCTATGAATGTCTTTACATGTGACATACATTACACATTTTAATTCATATGAACAAGACTGTAATTTTTTAACTAGATAATACAATCACTAATAAAATCCATACGAACTGTGTATTATATACCTTTCTTTTTTTGCTTATACTCAATTCTCTGAAGAAATATAGTTCCTCCTTTAAATACATTTATGATGTTCCTTGTAAGATATTTGATTTAGTATTTTTATATATATATGATTAAATCTAATATTATATATAAAATAATATAAATATAAATATAATTCATATTTTTATGTTGAAATATATTTTATATATAACCATAAACACTTACAAAAAAATTATTTTTATATGTTTTCTATAAATGCATGTTTATTCACTTACATAAATATATATTTTATTATATAATTAATAACATTATCTATTATACTACTAATTTAATATAATATATTATATAAACAATAACATATGATGTTTTAATATTAATTATATAAATAGTTATATATAATAGTCAATATATAATATATGATAAAACCTAATAAACTATAAATAATAATTTATAATAATATAATAGTAATTATATAAATAGTTAGATATATGATTAAATCTAATTTTATATATAAAAAACATAAATATAAATATAATTCTTATTTTTGTGTTGAAATATTTAACCAAATGTTTTTTTTTGATATGTTTTATATAAGTGGTATGTATATTCATTTACATAAATATATATTTTATTATAGAATTATTAACATCATATATTATACTAATAATTTAATATAATATATTATATAAACAAATAATATATAATATTATTATATTGTATATAAATAGTTACTATATATAATAGGTATACATACATACATAAATAAATATATGTATTTTTATGTATATACGTACTTCAGTATTTGTATCTATATATTTATATTTTTTATATATAATATTATGTTGTACATGTATGTATATATATATATATATATATATATATATATATATATACATACATACATAGTGATGTAGACCTATTATATATAATAATATTTATATACTCATATAATAAATCCATCTATTATTTGTTTATATAATATATTATATTAAATATATGATGTTATTATATATAATTAAAATATTATTTATATAAATTGAATATATATATGCACATTATCTACATACATAAATAACTTTTTATATAATAAATAAGATAAGAGGAGAGAGGAGGGGGGAGAGGGGGGGGAGACGACAGGAGGGGTAGGAAGAGAGGACAGGGGGGAGAGGAAGAAGGAAAAGAACGAGTGAGAGAAGGAAGAGGAGAGGAAAGCATGAGGGGGGGAGAGGGGAGGAGACAGACGACAGGAGGGGGGAGCGAGGAGAGGGAGGAGGGGGGAAAGAGACAGAATACAGATGTATATTAAAGAATACATTATATATAAATATATAATATATACTCCTACATAGTGTATGTATACAATATTATAATAAATATTATATGCTTCAATAAATAACATCATTTATTATATAAAAAAATATTATATAAACCAACTGAAGAGAGGAGGGGAGGACGAGGAGGAGAGAAGTAGGGAGGAGAGGCGAAATCGGCAGAGAGAAGAGAGATGAGAAAGGGAAGAACAAGGAAAGAAGAAGGAGAAAGGAGAACAGGAGAGCGAAAGAGGGAGAAGAGAGCAAGCGAAGGGGAGAGAGAAAACAGAAGAGAAGAGAAGGCAGAGGGGTATGTTAAAATATAACCCATAAATATTTAACCAAATTGTTCTCTTTTCTTATGTTTTTAGATAAGTGGGTAGTATATTCATTTACATAAATATATATTTTATTATATAATTAATAACATTATATATTATACTAATAATTTAATATAATATATTATATAAACAAATAATATATGATGTTATTATATTAAGTATATAAATAGTTATTATATAGAATAGGTATATATATACATAAAATTTATGATAAAACCTAATATTATATATAATTGATATTTTTATGGAAAGATTTTTTCGGATACTTATATATTTGATATGTTTAATAACATTATATATAAATGTATGTATATCCATTTACATATTTATATATATATTGCATTATATAGTTAATGTAATATATTATATAAACAATATATTATATAAACAATAATATATGATGTTATACTATTAATTATATAAGTAGTTATTATATATAATAGTCATATAGTTAATACTTATATATTTGATATGTTTAATAACATTATATATAAATGTATGTATATCCATTTACATATTTATATATATATTGCATTATATAGTTAATGTAATATATTATATAAACAATATATTATATAAACAATATATATGATGTTATACTATTAATTATATAAGTAGTTATGTATATCCATTTACATATTTATATATATATTGCATTATATAGTTAATATAATATATTATATAAACAATATATTATATAAACAATAATATATGATGTTATACTATTAATTATATAAGTAGTTATTATATATAATAGTCATATATATATAATATATGATAAAATTAATAAACTATAAATAATAATTTATAAATTATAACATTAATTATATAAATAGTTATAAATATGATTAAATCTAATTTTATATATAAAAAACATAAATATAAATATAATTCATATTTTTATGTTAAAATATAACCATAAATATTTAACCAAATGTTCTATTTTATTATGTTTTATATAAGTGTATGTATATTCATTTACATAAATATATATTTTATTATATAATTAATAACATTATATATTATACTAATAATTTAACATAATATATTATATAAACAAATAATATATGATGTATTAATTAAGTAGTATATAAATAGTTATTATATAGAATAGGGTATATATATACATAAAATTTATGATAAAACCTAATATTATATATAATTGATATTTTTATGGAAAGATTTTTTCGAATACTTATATATTTGATATGTTTAATAACATTATATATAAATGTATGTATATCCATTTACATATTTATATATATATATATTGCATTATATAGTTAATGTAATATATTATACTAATAATTTAATATAAATATATATTGTTTCTTATTAATATTTATATATAACCATGAATACTTAACCAAAGATTTTTTTTTAATATGTTTTATTTAGTTTAGAAGAGGAAAGGGACAGGAGGGAGAGACGGAACGAACACAGGAGTAGAAGAGACGAAAAGATGGTGCGAAGAGAAGAGAGTCATAAGGAGAAAAACAGAAGAGAAGAAGGGGAGCAAGAGGGAGGGAGAGAAAGAGGGAGAGAGAGAGAGGGAGAGGGGAGACAATGCCAAGATGGAGAGAGAAAAAGAGTAGAGAGGAGAGAGAAAAAGGAGGGGAGAGGGGGAGAGGAGGGGAGAAAGAGGAAGGGACACACGCAGGGAGAGAGGGAAGAAAGCGAGTAGATTAGAGAAAGAAGAATGGGAGACAGAAGAGAGGAGAAGCCCAGAAAAAAGAAGAGAGAAGGGGAGAAGCAGCGAAGGAGAGAAAGGGAGGAGAGAGAGGGAGAGGGGAGAAAAAAAAGAGGAGAGAGAAAAAAAGAGAAGAGAGAGAGAAAAATGAGGGAAGAGAGGGAGAAAAAATAGAAAGAAGAGAGAAGAGAGATAAGAAGGAGAAGATGGCTGAAAAATAATAGCGAGGAGAGAAAGAGGAGAAAGATATAAAACCAGAAAATATGATGTAACATTACTTAAGAAACTAGAACAAACATAATATATAATATTTATATAATAGTTATTTATAGTGAAACTATATAGAATTATACATATATAAAATTAATATTACAATATATATATCTATTATTTAAATTTTAATATATTATATCAAATTATTCGTATTATATACGACTAATTATACCTATATTTATAATTAAAATATTATATATAAACTATTATCTATATAATATAATATATATATATTTATTATTTTTCTAACTCTACAAAATTATGAAAAATAATATACAATATTATATTATTAATTATGTATATAGTTATTTATATGTATATTTTTAGTTACATAATATTACGATATTATATATTATTATTCATAGTTTAATATATTATATTAAATTATTAATAACACTATATATATATATAATTGATAATATAATTACATACTAGCAGTATTACATTTGATTACAATTTTGAGAATAAATAAAACCCTCATTTTTTCCACTCTAAAAATACACACGAGGGGGTTGTTTTAGGAGTGACAAGTGTTAATCGTTAGCGAACCTGGTCGCCAAAGCAGATTCCCACAACTTAGATGCGCTTGGCATGAATATTTCGCAGCAATTCACAGAGTTGAGGACCCAAAGGGCGTCACCATGGGCATCAGATTTGCTTCCCGTGATCAGAAATCCGTCATATTTGTGAAGGTCATCCAATGCAGGAAGATGACGGTCGTAGGCTCTGAACATGTCCCACGTCTCTCCCTCCTCTCCCATCATCTTCACAAACAGATTAAAATATCCTCCGTGTGTTTTCTTCACGTAATTTGTGGCGGGTGCCGCTAGCAGAACTCCGAATCTTTTATTTCCCATTACTTGAGATTGAAAACAGAAAGAGAAATTCTTTCACAGCTCGATCTGTTTATTTGAGATTGGCGCAGCACAGGATTATTTAATGGTGGCACAGGCGCAGGCACAGTGCCCCGTAGCTGTACAGTGGCTACTTGTCCAACTGCTCCGCAAATGGAGGGCAAAAGCACCCCCCCACAGTCTTTCCGTACAGAGCTTTGCTGCATTTCGCAGTGCAGTTGAAATATCATAATTTTTTGTCCAATATTCTGGTTCCCTACTACCTAAACATTTGTCGACAATTTTCAGTATATTTTCAAAGTAGGGATGCCGGAAATAATTCCGTGAAGAGGCCCACCGGAATTTGACGCTTTCCAGCAGGGTCATTTTCAAAGGAGACACCTCCGGTGTAAATATAATATCTATATATTTATAATTTTTATGTATAATATTAAGTTTTAATATATATATATATATATATATTATATATATATATATCTATAGTATATATATATTGTAATTAATATTATAATTTAATATATTATTATTTATAATTTAATATATAATATTAAACAAACTAATTATACTATCCTATTAATATTTTTTCTTAACATAGACCTTGCAAGAATTTTTTAAACAAATAAAATTAAAATTTTGATGGAAACTAAAGAGAGAGAGAGAGAGAGAGAGAGAGAGAGAGAGAGAGAGAGAGAGAGAGAGAGAGAGAGAGAGAGAGAGAGAGAGAGAGAGAGAGAGAGAGAGAGAGAGAGAGAGAGAGAGAGAGAGAGAGAGAGAGAGAGAGAGAGAGAGAGAGAGAGAGAGAGAGAGAGAGAGAGAGAGAGAGAGAGAGAGAGAGAGAGAGAGAGAGAGAGAGAGAGAGAGAGAGAGAGAGAGAGAGAGAGAGAGAGAGAGAGAGAGAGAGAGAGAGAGAGAGAGAGAGAGAGAGAGAGAGAGAGAGAGAGAGAGAGAGAGAGAGAGAGAGAGAGAGAGAGAGAGAGAGAGAGAGAGAGAGAGAGAGAGAGAGAGAGAGAGAGAGAGAGAGAGAGAGAGAGAGAGAGAGAGAGAGAGAGAGAGAGAGAGAGAGAGAGAGAGAGAGAGAGAGAGAGAGAGAGAGAGAGAGAGAGAGAGAGAGAGAGAGTATTTAATACAACAACAAAAAGACTCTTGAAGTATTCATCCAAAACCAGAGTACTTATGAGCATAATGTGTTTAAGATATAAAATTAAAATTTTGATAAGATACTAAATCATTGTAATGTGAATTTGCAAAAAAGAAAATCATAAAATAACATTTGAAAATAAAATTTTCCATATAATTTAAGAAAATAACATCTACTCTCAAGTATTCATTCAAAACCAGAGTACTCCGAGCATAATGTGTTTTAAGAAATACAATTAAAATGTTGATACAGAAACAAAATCATTGTAATGTGAATTTGCCAAAAAAAAGCTACAAAAAAACATTACAAAGACAATTCTAATATTTTTTAGGATAATATTTGATCTGGTTTGTTTCTCTAGTATATGATTTACAAAGACAATTCTGATATATTTTTTTTTAACACAAACCTTAAAGAATTTAAAGCAAAGTATCATACAACCAAAAAAACAGAGCACTCTAAAGTACTCATCCAAAGAGTAGAGCATAATGTGCATGCCAAGAAATAAAATTAACATTTTGATACAAAACTAAATCATTACAATGTGAATTTGCCAAAAAGAACATTTGATAAAATCTCTTTTGTTTTTCTTGGATAAGATTTACAAAGACAACTTAAACCTTACAAGAATTTAAACCAAAATATCACAAACAACATTAAAATTCTACATTCTCCAGACAATTTAAGAGAATAAAAAATAGAGCCCTCCTAAGTCTTCATCCAAAACCAGAGTACTCCAAGCATAATGTGTTTTAAGAAATAAAATTAAAATGTTGATACAGAAACAAAATCATTGTAATGTGAATTTGCAAAAAAAAAAGTTACAAAAAACATTACAAAGACAATTCTAATATTTTTTTTCACACATATAAAATCAAGCATATTTTGGTTTAAATTTTCACACAAAAATACAACCAAAAAAACAGAGCACTCTAAATTTAACTAAAGTTAGCATAATTCTTACAAGAATTTAAACCAAAATATCACAAACAACAACATTAAAATGCTACATTCTCCAAACAATTTAAGAGAAAAAAAATAGAGCCCTCCGAAGTCTTCATCCAAAACCAGAGTACTCCAAGCATAATGTGTTTTAAGATGTAAAATTAAAATGTTGATACAGAAACAAAATCATTGTAATGTGAATTTGCAAAAAAAAAAGTTACAAAAAACATTACAAAGACAACTCTAATATTTTTTAAGATAATATTTGATCTGATTTGTTTTTCTAGGATAAGATTTACAAAGACAATTCTAATATTTTTTTTCACACAAACCTTACAAAAATTTAACCAAAGTATCATACAACCAAAAAAACAGAGCACTCTAAAGTTATTCATCCAAGAGTTACTGGAGCATAATGTGTTTAAGAAATAAAATCAAAATTTTGATACAAATCTTAATCACTACAAATGTGAATTTGCAAAAACAAACATTTGATAAAATCTAGTTTGTTTTTCTAGGATAAGATTTACAAAAGACAATTCCAATATTTATTTTTAAGCATTTAAAATTTTGGATATGAATTAAAATGTTACATTCTCCAAACAATTTTAGAGAACAATAATAGAAACCTCAGAAGTTTTTATCCAAAACCATAATGTGTTTAAAAATAATGTGTTTAGGAAATAAAATTAAAATTTTCATTCAAATTATAAATCGTTGTAATGTAAATTTGCAAAATAAAATTATAAAAAAACATTTGATAAATCTGATTTGTTTTTTGAGATAAGATTTACAAAGAGAATATTATTATTCTCTTTTATCACAAAGTATATAGTATTAAAACCAAAGTATCTCATTGGACAAGAAAGTACATGTGTCACAGGTTAAAAAAAAAAACAAGTACACCTCATTAAAATCATACAAATTTCCAAAAACCAAAAAAAACTTGCACAGCTTTAAACCAAAAACAAGAAAAAGCTAGAGAAGAAAACAGGGAATAACAGAATAATAATAATCAACTTTACATCTTCTAAATAGAAACAATTATAATTCCATATATTGCATATGAAGTACTAAAATAAAATTTCTCAAGATGGTTAAAACTTCTATTCTCCTAAAAGGATCATCCTGAAAGGATCATTTGAAAACTTAGTATAGGTGGAGTAACTCTCAGAAGATTCAAAACAAAACAGAGTATTCTTCAACAAACAGATCAGCACTCAAAGCATCATGTGTTAATATAACTCTATTAAGAAATAAATTTAATAGTGCACTAATAAGTAAGTTGTCAAAATAAAAAATATTTACTCTACTTCTTCCAAATAAGATTAGATTGATAGAATTGAAGCATTTTCTACACCGTTCAGCTTATTGTGGCTCCAAAAATTTTACAAAATAACACAATTAACAAAACAATAAATGAACATCTAATCAACACATAAATCCCTCAAATAACATTTACAGCTAACGAATTTCTCTTTTATTTTCTTTTCCAACAGCAAATCATTTTTATGTACCCCATGCCATGTTGGGGTGGCAAACGATTTGATGGAAAAATAACCTTTTAACCAAACCTTTTATAAACAGTTAATTTATTATGTGTCAAACACAATATTATTATAAGTACATATCACATAAACCCTAATAGAATCTTATCAACACATCTAAATCTCTCTAATAACCTTTAGAGCCTACTACTATCTGTCACATTTCCTCATCCAAACGATTTAATGAATACAAACCATTAAGCAGAACATCTTACAGAAAAGCCTTAAAAGCACTGTACACATGATACAACGCCCAAGTGCAAACTGTTGAATCATTCCTAACGTGTGAAACAAAATATTACTCTACTAGAACAAATCACAAACTGACAAGAGCAAATAAATCAGGCCGTTCTTGATAAAGAGAATAAAATAGAATGGATATATAAACGTAAACATATTGATTAATTATTTAAAAAATAAAGATATAGCAACATAAACTAACCTGTCCGGATATCTCCACAGCATTAAATGCAATTTGTTTGATGCCTTTTACTATCACTTAGCCGTTCTCATAAAATCCCATAACATTTACTGTCGCATTTATGAGGATATCCCCAAATATATGGAATAAAACAGGAAGCCTTTTACAAAGTTATCTTGCGTTGTGTGCTGATGTCGAACCAGAAACACCAAAAAATACACAAAACAAATGAATACACCAGACATGAATTATTAAGCCAAACACAAAATAACAAGACCCTGCATAAAACACAAGACCAAAAACGATAATTAAAAACATAGAGACCCAAAATGACCATCCAGTCGCCTTGTTTCACCTTCAAGGCTACATTTTAGTCCAGCTCTTGAGCAAACGTCTCACTTATGCTTTTTGACCCTCTGCTTTTTCAGATATTTAATTTTACCTAGAATAATATATGGTTCAAACACATACGATAACCGTGATTTCAAAAACTCCTTGCTGTTATGTACAACAGAATGCTAGAAGTTTTACTATTATTTGAAAATTTGAGTTCTAAAGCATCAATTGGACTACATCCAAAAAGAAGTAAAGAGTAACGCATTCTCCATCTTTTTCTGTACCGTGCAGATGACTGTGGCTCTAAACTGTTATTAAATAACACAATAACGAAATCTTAAATGGTCATCTTAACGACACATCTCAAACCCCTCAATAACCTTTACAGCCATCTAATATCTCTATCCCTTTCTTCTCTTAAAACCAACTAATATCTCTCTCATATCCTTTCCGTGCAAACTATTTAATGAATAAAAACCACTAAGCGGAACATCATACGGAAAAAGCCTTACACATCCAAGCACTGTACAAATGATACAACGCTAAAAAGAGGAAACAAATGATACAACGCTAAAAAGAGGAAACAATTTTATAAACCGTTAATCCCTTAAAATGGGAAACAAAATATGCCTGCTAAATCACTTACACACAGAAAATGCAAAAAAATCAGATGATTCTTCATAAATAGCATAACATGGCAATATCACACAAAACCAATCAAATCATCTCACAAGTAAAAACATAGACAACAATATAAACAGAGCCGTTTTTCCCGATCGCTCAACCGTTCTCACAAAGCCCGATGGCGTTTACAGTCTCCTTCATATGAGAAAGTCCACAATTAGATGGACAGAAAGGAAGCCTTTCCCAACAAATTTCTCTATCGTTTCGATCTACAGAGTTTCATTTTTGTCCACATCGCGCTTTATTGCAGAAGCAACCGATTTGACGAAAATAAACCTTTAAACAGACCACCTTAAGAATGATTTTAGCAAAAAATTATCTGACCTATCTCTCTGTCTACGACTGTATAAACTACTAATTAATTTCACATAAGTTAAACATCTTAATAGACGTAAAGAAGAAGAGTGTTCTCCATCTTATTCTGTTCCGTGTAAAGAAGATAGAGACGTGATACATCTGAAACTTAAAAGAGTAGAAAAACACAATAATGAAACCCTAAATGGACATTTTATCGACACATCTCAAACCCTCGAGAAGCTTTTAAGGCTTACAAATTTCTCTATCATTTCGTTTTCCTAAAGCGATTCATTTTTGTCCACGCCGTGCTTTGTTGCAGAGGCAAAGCAATCTTATTCTGTACCGTATAAAGAAGATAGGAGACGTGATACGTACGAAACTTTTAAGAGTAGAAAAACACAATAATGAAACCCTAAATGGACATTTTATCGACACATCTCAAACCCTCGAGAAGTTTTACGGCTCACAAATTTCTCTATCATTTCGTTTACCTACAGCGATTCATTTTTGTCCACGCCGTGCTTTGTTGCAGAGGCAAACGATTTGATGGAAAACGAACCTTCAAAAGAGACCATCCTATGGAGCAGTCCTATAAACCCTAGATCGTCTACCATTAATTTATGAAGTACCAGACACAATATTGCCAGATGAATAAATCACATAAACCCACAAAATGCAAAGAAATCAGGTCATTCTTGATCAAGAATATACGATGGAAATAATTTATAAATGTAAACATGTCGATTAATTATTAATTAAAAAGATACAGCAACATAAACTAACCTGTATATTTATCTCCACTGCATAAAATATAATTTGCTTGGAGTCTTTCCCGATCGCCTAGTCATTCTCATAAAATCTCATCGCTTATGAAGAAATCCCATCGCTTATGACGAAATATATAGAACAAAACAGTAAGTCTTTTCCAAATTTATTCGGAGTTGTTCCGTTGATGGTGGACAAAGACAACCAAAAAACGAAAAAAACAAATGAAACCACTAGAAACTAACTATTAAACCACACACAGCGCTACATAACATAACAGAGCCCTCCATACCAAACAGAGCACAACATAACATAACAGGGCCCTGAATAACATACAGACCAATAACATAACAGGGCCCTGCATAACATACGGACCAAAAACAAAAACAAAAACAAAAACGAAAAACACATAAAGACCCAAAATGACCACCATCATTACGCAGAAGCTCTTCATGGTCCTCGTCTAATATTTATAGCCTTGCTTCACCTTCAACGGTCCATTTTTGTCCAGCTCATGCGCAAACGTCTCAATTTTTCTTTTTGGCCTTGCTTTTTCAGATATTTACTTTATCCTAGAATTCCGAGCCTCCATCCGCTCCTCTATTGGAATTCATTAACTTTTTGAGTCCGCGCAGTCGCTTTCACCTCGAAATTTGATCCTATTATCTGTTACTCTGTTATAATTCATCAACTTTTTAAATCCGTTCAAGTTTTTAAATTTATTTTTATTTCCGTGGAAGGTCTTACTTTTTACTGTTTTATATTCAATTTAAACGTTAATTTTAAATTTGGCCCTCCCAATAAATGCTTAGGTAGTGTTCAAATAGTGACCATGCTTTGTTATTTTAGAGGTTATTTTAGCGGTTCTTTATACTATAAAGTAGTGCGTGTAAATTTAGTGTTGTCCTATCCTAATAAATTCACAAACTATTTGAATTGAGTTTAGATTTGAAAATTGGTTTATATGGATTTGATGAAAGTTTTAATTTTTACAATTTTTATTTGATTTTTTTTGGTGGAGCAAGTATGGAAGTGATTTATGATCATAAGGCACTATTTTTATTTTATTGTGCTAGGTTACTTGTTTTACTCTAGATCAAACTTTTTCCATTCCAATTTTTTTAAGGGAATAAAATAGTCCATTCTAAAAAAAAAAAAAGTATTTATGTTGTATAAATATCAATTTATGTGGGTTATATATGATCCATAAAAATTGTTTTAAAATTATAAAAATTATGTATATTTTTGTGCCATATTTTTTAGTATAAGATTATCTATCTATTTTAATGTTAGTGTATTTAAGTGTTTATTGATTATTAGTTTAAGTTGTGCTCTTATTAACATTTGTTCTTTGTGTTTTTTTATTTTCAATTTGTTTTTGTTGTGTCTCATACATTATTCAACATTTTTGAATTTCTTTCTTTCTTTTTTCGACTCTACCTCTTATAAGTTTTCCTACTCAACTATAAATTTTGTTTTAAATTTAATAAGTCATATATATATATATATATATGAGTGTATTTGCGCTTTTAAAAAATAGGAATAAACAAGCATTAAATGCATGATAGATATTGAAGTTGTAAAAGAATAATTTATTATTTCTCATAACAATCTAAAAACAAATTCAACCATTTGAAAAGCATTCAAACATTTATGTTATTTTGTATCTATTAAAAGATAGATTTAGTGCACTTGCATACAAAAGATTATATGTTGACTTCCATAGAGTTGATTTTCAATTTGATAAAAAATGAGAGGGGCATTCTAATAATGGAGACATGGCATAATCCCCCATTGACCCCTTATTTTTTCAATGGGCTTGAATGGTCTTGAGGTCATATTAGGGTTTTGACAAATGATGATGATTTCCCAATAATATGTAAGAGTATGAAATCGGTCAAGTTGGTCGTGTATTTACAATTTGTTAGGGTTGGTTTGTCTTATCATTTAGACATGTTTCTTGTTGTATGTCACAATGGTTATATCCAAATTCTCACAAAATTAAATAGTGCCCTAATTATCTAGTATTTTCAAGAACGTATATTATTTTATGTATTTGTTACTTTTTACAATTACATATGATTATTGATATACTTCTTAATGACCCTGATTGTTAATTATATATCATTTGTTTAGTGCATTTGTTATTGTAAAACCACTTTCTACTTCTACATTTTGGTGAACCTGGTTACATCAAATACTCAACCCTTGCAGTTTTCCTTTTGGTAAACCTAACTCAACGTCGACCTAACTATGATTCCCCCTTTAGGGGAGTCATGTTAATATCAAACATCCAAACTAGGATTTTATACTTTGTGTGGGCTTACATTGCATGACATATTATAGGGATGATTTGAGCACCTCTTGTGCATATAGTTGACTTACCTTGGGTTTACTTTTTTAATTCAATTTTCTAACACCAAATCTTGTGTCTAACATTGGTTATTCATTTTTATTTAACATGTTATATCTTTAATGTTAAAAATATGATTATATTCAAGACTCCAACTAAATGAAGTGTTAAACTAAATTTGTACCTAATTGATCATGTAAATAATTCAATGCTTCATATTTTGGTTTGCTTAAAAAGAGAAAAAAGGTTACTTTCAATGAGGATCGTGTTAACATTTAAATCACACCAAAATCTATTGGAATTCCTATGGACGATTGTATTTAATAGTTCTCTTGTATCTATCAAAGCTCAACACAATAAAGGGAAACAAGTTAATCTATAAGATCTTACTTGTATCCAAGAATTACATCTTCAACAACATTTCTTGAAGAATCCTAATGAAAAAGTTAATGTATTGATTGCGATATTAAATGTCAAACCCAAAAGTCAAAGTCAATAAAATACCAACGAGGAGAAGTATAAAAACCTTATGAGGGTGTGAGACCTGATCTGTTAGAATTTTTGTGATCAAGTGCATTATCATATAGCGATCCTTCTGGATGTTGTGGGATATCACAACTATTGCCTTTTCCTAGGGTCCTCATAATTTAAGAAGGCCTATATAATGTCCCCTCCCCTTTTGGTCCAGTTATTGATGGCCTGACTAGATTTGGTGGAGTTACAAACAATGGTGTCATCATAAAAGTGCCCTCGGAAGTTTGTCTCGAAGGATTTTTCACGAGGTAATGTGCTGCGCCAGAATTAGCAGGAACTTGACAAGGTCGTAACTTGAGCTCTGGGTGTCCATTTTTTTTAAACCACGTGTTTCGATGAGACGAACGCAGTGGCAACCCACCCTACAGTTGGGGAAATTTTTTGACATGTTTTCGGGCCCTAAATCCACCATCTTGAGGCCGAAAATTAGGATTTAAGTTATAGTTCAGTTTTTTCCTATTTTTGGGCATTAGTTAATTGTTGTCTATTGGTTGCATTATCAGTTAAAAAGTTGGCAATTCCTCTAATTTTAGGGATGTAGAAGATGCATGGCAATTTCTATGCCCCGTAGGAATAAGCATGTAAACTTACTAAGAATAACAGGTTCTAATAAACTACTAAAAATAGTAATTCCCGCCACCTAGAGTAGATTTAGTCAGAGTTAGTTATAGTTTACTTGGCAACTCGAGTTGGGAGTTGTTTTCCTATTTAGGAAACATTGTAATTCATTATTCAATAACGAAGAAGGAGATCTATTTTCTTTGGAGTTCATATTATTTGCAGTAAATCAAGTTGGTTAGAATTTGGCTACATTATCTGGTATCAGAGCTGGTTCGAGTCTTTCAAAAAAAATGGCAGGAAGAGGAAGAGGAAGAGGAGGCGGTATTGCCCAGATGAATAGAAATATGCAAGATCTGCAAAGGCAAGTTGTTGCGCTTACTGCAATGATAACCCAGAGAGGAAACCAAGGTGGAGATGACACAAATGAAGAAGAAGTTTGTGAAGAGGAGGAAACGCAAGCGCCACCATTAGCTTTTGAAGAAAGGATGCTTCGCGCATTAGAAGGGAAGAATGATGGGATAAGAGTAGATGTTTCAGAGTATGGTGGTAGTCTAAAACTAGAGGAGCTGATAGACTGGTTGACTAGCATGAGGAAATTTTTTGAGTGGAAGTCTATGTCAGAAGAAAAGAAGGTGAAATTTGCATGCACGAAATTGAAAGGTCATGCTATGTTATGGTGGGATCACCTACAGAAAGAGAGGTCAAGAAAGGGGAAAGAAAGAATTAGGACGTGGAGTAAGATGGAGAAGAAGCTGAAGGATAAATTTCTCCCTGTGGATTATGCACAAACCCTTTACAGGAGGTTTCAGAATCTCAGACAGAACCTACAAACAATGCAAGAATACACATATGAGTTCTACAAGTTGTCCATTCGTGTAGAGCATGAAGAAACTGAGGAACAAATGGCTGCAAGGTATGTAAATGGATTAAAATTTTCTATTCAAGATGAGATAAGTATGCATAGGATTAAGAGCATGGAGGATGCCTATCAATTAGCCTTAAAGGGCGAGGAAAAACAAAATCAGGAAAGTTTTAGGAGATCACCTGGAATGAATAGGGGGGCCTCATCTTCCTTTCGAGGACGAGTTGGTTTCAACCAAGGTAGAGGAGAATCATCTCGCGGATTGGACAAGCAAGAAGATACGAGACAAGATTTCCAAAATCAACAAAGAGGCAGAGGATTTTCTAGGGGCAGAGGATACGCTAGCGATAGAGGATGGGAGGCTCCATGAAGACCATTTGTTTGTTACAGATGTGGTGAAGAGGGGCATCAGGCTTTTGAATGCCCGCATTCTTATACACATGACAAGAGACAAGGAGATGCACCAAGAGTAAATCTTGTTGAAGCTGAACAAGTAGAAGATGAAAAGGACCTAGAAATTCCACCAGATGTTGGAGAAAATCTGATGATCAAGAGGAAGATGATTGCTCCAAGAAATGATATCAAGGGGGATGCATGGCTGCATACAAATATTTTCAGAACAAGATGCACTTCCGGAGGAAAGGTATGTAATGTTATTATTGATGGTGGTAGCTGTGAGAACATGGTTTCAAATGAGATGGTCGAGAAATTGGGTCTGCATTGTGAGAAGAATCCTAACCCTTACTATATTGCATGGTTTTAAAAGGGTAATGAAGTTACTGTTGATAAGAGATGTTTAATAAGTTTCTCTATTGGGAAAAGTTACAAGGATGAGATTTGGTGTGATGTTATTCCTATGGATGCATGTCATATGCTGCTAGGAAGACCATGGCAATTTGATAGGAAAGTTATTCATGACGGGGGAAAGAATACTTATACTTTCTGGAAGGATGGCACAAAAATAGTTTTACTACCTCTCAAGGAAGAGGGGAAGGCTGAAAATATGCTCTCTACAAAGGAATTTGTGAAGGAGGCAAAGGCAACCATTTTTTTTTATGCACTAGTCACCAACAAGGATGAACCTACAAGTGCACAAATACCAGTAGAAATAATAGATTTAATAAAAGAATTTTCTGATGTTATTCCTGATGAGCTACCAGATGGATTACCACCCAAAAGAGATATTCAACACCATATTGATTTGATTCCAGGGTCTTCACTCCCAAATCAAGTGGCTTATAGGATGAGCCCGACATTACATGTTGAGTTGAATAGGTAAGTGGCAAAGCTCGTGAGAAAGGGCGTTGTAAGGGAGAGCACGAGTCCGTGTGCAACCCCAGCATTATTAACACAAAAGAAGGATGGAACATGGAGAATGTGCACTGATAGTAGAGCAATCAATAAAATTACAATCAAGTATAGGTTACCAATACCTCACCTTGATGATATGATGGATGTGCTTGCTGGATCTAGGTATTTCACCAAGATTGATCTTTGAAGTGGTTACCATCAGATTCGGATCAGAGAAGGAGATGAGTGGAAAACAACATTCAAGACAGGAAATGGATTATATGAGTGGTTGGTGATGCCATTTGGGTTATCCAATGCACCTAGTAATTTTATGAGATTGATGAACACCGTGCTGCGGGAGTATAATGGTAAGTTTGTTGTGGTTTATTTTGATGATATCTTGATCTTTAGTAAAACTAAGGAAGAACATTTGAGGCATCTAAGGGTGATATTCGAAGTGTTAAGGAAAGAGAAACTATATGAAAATATGAAGAAGTGCACATTTATGCAAGAGAGTTTGGTATTCTTGGGCTTTATTATTCCAGTAGATGGGGTACAAATGGACTCAGAAAAGATAAAGGCAATTATTGAATGGCCTACTCCATGGAGTATAACAGAGGTAAGAAGCTTTCATGGTCTAGCAACATTTTACAGAAAGTTTATTAAAAATTTCAGCAGTATAGTAGCACCTATAATAGATTGCACAAAAGGAAGGGAGTTTTTGTGGACAAAGGCAGCCGAGGATAGTTTTCAGTTCTTGAAGAAGAAGGTGACAGAGGCACCCATTTTGGCACTACCAAATTTTGATAAAGTGTTTGAGGTTGATTGTGATGCCTCGCATGTGGGTATTGGTGTTGTTCTAAGTCAAGGTGGAAAGCCAGCATCCTTTCTTTAGTGAGAAAATGAATGAGGTAAGAAATAACTACTCTACTTATGATGTGGAATTTTATGCAATTGTACAAGCATTAAGGCATTGGAGGCATTACTTAGTGCCTAAGGAGTTTGTGTTATTTACAGACCACATAGCCCTAAAGTATGTGAATACACAAAAGAAGTTGAATAGTAGGCATGCAAAGTGGGTATCATTTTTATAGGGTTATACTTTTTCTCTAAAACATAAATAAGGAAAATAGAATCAAGTTGCAGATGCATTGAGTAGGCATGTGACTTTGTTTACCACTATGGAAAATGAGGTGGTGGGTTTTGAAGCAATAAAGGGTTTGTATTCCTCTGATATTGATTTCAAGGATATTGTTGAAAGGTTAAATCGTCCATTGTCACACAATGCGGGAGATGTCCTGGATGAGTACATTTTACAGGATGGCTATCTATTCAAGGGATGCCAACTATGTATTCCAGTTGGGTCTATGAGAGAGAACATAGTAAAAGAGTTTCATAGCGGAGGATTGGCTGGGAATTTTGGTAAAGATAAGATGATAGCCTTGGTAGCAGAGAAATACTATTGGCCAAAGCTGAAAAGAGATGTGATAAGATATGTGGAGAGGTGTCGAATTTGTCAAGTCTCGAAAGGCCATGCACATAATACAGGGTTGTATATGTCGTTTCCTGTTCCTAAAGGGTCATGGATAGATCTGAGTATGGATTTTGTTTTGGGATTACCAAAAGCACAACGAGGTAATGACTCAATTTTTGTGGTTGTTGATAGATTTTCTAAGATGGTTCATTTTATTGCCTACAAGAAAACAAGTGATGTGACAGGCGTGATTTGTTTTTTAGAGAAGTTGTTCGTTTGCATGGTGTTCCAAAAACCATTACTTCAGATAGGGACACAAGGTTCTTAAGTCACTTCTTGAGTGAACTTTATGGAAGAAATTGGGAACTCAATTAAAGTTCAGCAGTGCCTATCATCCTCAGACTGATGGGTAGAAAAGAGGTGGTAAATCAGAGTTTGGGAAACCTGTTAAGGTGCATCGTTGGGGAAAAGCCGAAACAATGGGACTTAGCATTACCACAAGCTGAGTTTGCATATAGCAGTTCCATAAACAGATCCACAGGAAAGTCTCCATTTTCAATTGTGTATGGGAGTAATCCAAATCGGGTGTTAGATTTGGTACAACTACCAGTTGATGGCAGAGTTAGTGATGATGCAGAAGCATTTGCCGAACATATACAACAATTGCAGGAAGAAGTGCGGAAGAAGCTGCAGAATAGTAATGAAAAGTATAAGGAAATAACAGATGTGCACAAATGGAGAAAGGTATTTACAGTTGGTGAGTTGGTTATGGTATATCTGCAGAAGGAAAGGTTTCCAAGAGGAACCTATAACAAGCTGAAGTACAAGAAGATTGGTCCCTGCAAAATCGTGAAAAAAATAAACGATAATGCTTATGAGGTAGAATTGCCAAGGAATTTTGATATTTCTCCAGTGTTTAATGTTTCATATTTTTATTATTTTCATGGGGATGGTGAAAAAGGGGATGTTATTGATGAAGTAGTAGATTGGAGGCAGCAGGTTCCAGTGAAGAAGAAAGAAGAAGTGGATCAGATTCTAGAAAAGAAAACAATGGACATGCGACATGGGAAATACAACAAATATTTGGTACATTGGAAAGGACTGGAACAAGAGGAAAATACTTGGGTCATAGAGTGGGAGATTAAGAAGTTGGATGGAGATAAATGGAAGTAGTTTGAAGAAGACAACTTGCAGGAGCTGCATTTTTTTCAAGCAGGGGAGAATGATGCACCAGAATTAGCAGGAACTTGACAAGGTCATAACTTGAGCTCCGAGGTGTCCGTTTGAGTCTATTTTTTTTTGAAACCATGTGTTTCGATGAGAAGAATGCAGCAGAAATCCTTCCTACAAGTTAGGGCAAGTTTTTGACAAGTTTTCGGGCCCTAAATCCACCATCTTGAGGCCAAAAATTAGGATTTAAGTTATAGTTCAGTTTTTTCCTATTTTTGGGCATTAGTTAATTTTAGTCTATTAGTTGCATTATGAGTTAGAAAGTTGGAAATTCCTCTAATTTAGGGATGTAGAAGATGTGTGACAATTTCTGTGCCCGTAGGAATAAGCATGCGAACTTACTAAGAATAGCAGGTTCTAGTAAACTTACTAAAAATAGTAATTTCCGCCACCTAGAGTAGATTTAGTCAGAGTTAGTTAGAGTTTACTTGGCAACTCGAGTTGGGAGTTGTTTTCCTATTTAGGAAACATTGTAATTCATTATTCAATAACGAAGAAGGAGATCTATTTTCTTTGGAGTTCATATTATTTGCAGTAAATCAAGTTGGTTAGAATTTGGCTACATTATAATGACTCCTCCTAATGTTGTTCATCTCGTTTCTTATTTTAATGTTGCATGTTAATGGCTAGAGAATTTTTTCTTAATAGGATACATTATTGGTTGTATCCCCTCTGAAAGTATGCTTAATAAATGGGTTAATTCTACATGGGTTTCCCATGGCATAAATATGAAAATTGTGCAAAACATTACAAAAGGGGTTTCTTGTTTCATTTTTATGACTCTTCACATGCCCTCGTTGTATTTAATAGATCGTTCACTTGGTATGTCTATAATTCCTTATTAGTTTTATCGCCATGGACCAAAGATCCTTATCTAACCAAGTTAATGAAAGTTGAAGGTAAAGAAAGTGAGGATATAAAGGATTTATAGCCTCACTTCTTTCAGCTTCAACGTTCCATTTTTGTCCATCTCGTGCTTTATTGTAGGCACAAACGTCTCAAATTTTGCTTTTTGACCTTCTGCTTTTCAGGTTTTTACTTTTACCAAGAATTTTGAGCCTTCATCGGTTCCTCTATTATAATTCATTCACTTTTTGAGTCCGTGCAATTGTTTTCACCTTGAAATATGGTCTTCTTCTTTGTTCATCTGTTATAATTCATCCACTTCTTAAATCTGTGTAAGTTTTTTAAATTTATTTTTTATGCCCATGAAGATGCTTACTTTTTGTTGTTTGATATTCAATTAGAACGTTAATTCTACATTTGGCCTTGGTAATTTTAGCAGTTATTTATATTATAAAGTAGTGCATGTAAATTTAGTATTGTCTCTTTATAATAATTTATAAATTATTTAATTGATTTTAAATTTTTATAACTAGCAATTGCACCATGGGGTGCAATGATCACATCGATAAGAACGTGCCCAACAGATTCCTAAGCATATTTGAAAGAAAACCATTGTGAGTAAAGAATAAATAATCATTATTTAAGAGAAGTAATCTTTTGTTCATAGGTGATATGAAAACACTTGCCATTTTTTTGTAATAGTGTGGAGATTATTACCAGAAATAAGCGTGAGAAAACATGTCATTTTCAACAATAATAATTCAACATACAAATTTAGACTGCATAATGCAATTTATTGGACTATGGGGGTCTTCAACTGGGGAAATCTACAAGACCAAAGACATGGAAATACAGTAGTTTTAATCAATAAACATATCCAATACACTTGGATTGGTTTCAGGCTGCAAGACAATATGAGTTATGTAGTCTGTGGTTTACAATTAACTATCTTACAACCACAACCTGTTAGGCAACTGAGTATAGTTAAACTCTTGCCCATATATAGCTAAACAATTCAACTTGGAGAGAATGTGGCTTAGTATCACAATAGTCCATTTATTTGTGAATGTTATTCTCTACTTTCTCCAAACCAATGGGTTAACAGAAGCCATGAGAATACAACAGTTAAAAGGCCATTTTTGGTTTTAAAAACCAATCAATGAACAAACAAATGCATAGTTATTTGTTGTTTTTTTAGATGGGAATGATGTTCTAACATTTTCCTACAAACTCAAATGGAAAAATACATACTGTAGGACACAAATACCACACAGTGGAAAAAAAGAGGGAAAATGAGAGTTAAATATATCTGGAACTTGAGGAGGAAAGCACCAAATTTTACATTTGTTTAAAGTCTAATAACAACGACTACAATACAAACAAAACACAGCTGCAATCTCCTCTCTAACCAATACATGTAAGAAAAATATAGGTAACGCTGACCTATTATGGTTGCAACCAAGTACACATTAAACATGTTTTACAAAAGGTAAATTGGATCCAAATATACCTTAAAATTTTCATTTTATATGGTAAAATGAACTCTGAGTTGATGGTTGTGAGAGATAAGTCTAAACCAATGTGTTATAATCTGCAATAGTTTTTTTTCGTGGCAGATTTGAAATGGATGCTATAGTGAAATTTCTTATAAAGAAAATCATTTTTCAAGTTTGTTCGAATTCACTAGAAAGCAACAAGATATAATTTTTTACCTGTTTTTGCAGTTGATGCACCTTTCTATCCTTTCAATTTGAGATCTAGTTTGGAAATAGTAAATGTGTTGAGCATGTGAATCCTCATCCTCAAACTTCTACTACATTCTTTGGAACATTGTTTGACAGACATATACTAACTTTTCTGTCACCTGAGAGATAAACAGTCATCTACACTTACAGAATAAACATGATACCAATATAAATGTATAGATATTTGGGATGCAAGATTGAAGTAGATGAGTTGTTATTATGTGAAATTGTTAATATGTCTCGAGTATCATACTCTGATTAAAGTTATCACTTTGAACTGCAAAAATGCAAGAACGTAGATGCTTTAAGAGGAGATTACCAAAGTTAGAAATGTCATAGGTTGTTGAGCTGCATGTGAAGAGGATGTTTGTATTCTTACATAAAATGTTAGGCTTGTTTGTATTTAAATTAAAATTAAAATAAAAAATTAGTAAAGAATGTCTTATTAGATGAGCATTAACACAAGCCACAGACACAAAACAAGATTGTAATTGACATCTATATTCCAATGTCCATATGCCAATGTGTATCATCGGTTTAGTTTCAAAGCTATATTTTTTATATAAAAATAAACATGCAACAAAAATGGAAAGATTGTAAATTGAAAGAAACATGTGTAGATTGATGTGAATCCAACTACAAGAGGTTGAAATACCTCCAAAACACACATAAAAAACTTTGCAAATAAAAACCATGAGTTTCAAAATAGCTTTCTTCTCATTCTAGAATCCACACTAATCTTTTACATCACTACAATCCTCCTTTTATTTCACGTCTACTCTAAAAACCCTAAAATGCCAAGAAACCCTAAAATGCCAAAAAACCTTGAAATGCAAAAAATTACCTACTAGCAAAACAACTCGGATGGGCCCCAAAATTTTCATGCCAAATATACCTTTATAAACTAAGGGTCGCATGAAATTTGGACTTATTCTAACGAGCACAACAAAAGTTATTAAAGTTCCAAGACCTAGTCAAAAGTGAATAAATCAATCAGAGCCAATTTTAGGTCACTAGATGAAGGAATGCAAACCCAAAAATGTGTCAGAATGGCCACACCATTGCAAGTAAATTTAACCCTAGAATTATACTAATGTATATCTACCACCTTCTAAAATTTCAAGATGATCCAACGATTGGATCAAAAGTTATGGTCTCTACAAGCTATGCTTCCACATCAACATTCGTGTAAAAAACAACGACAGTCACTGATTTTTTAGCCATGTTTAAAGCATCGCGAATTATTTTTTGAAAAACCTCTATAATGAAATTTTAGAATGTTGATAATAGGTGAAACATAATACAAAAACATTGCAGGAGAATTGAATTATACGCTAAAAAGGAAATCCTCTAGCAATTTGAAGCTATACATACAAAATAATAATAAACTATGAATATAAGTGTAGTTTTTTTACCACCTAAGTATGCAAAGAAAGGAAAACAAATTAAGTTAGAATTATTTTTAAAACAAGAGACAACACATTGTAGTTTTTTAAAGGAACTTTAAAAGTAGAAGGTAAAGGAGTATCAAAACTACAAACAACCTATTTATGAGTTGGGTTGTTATCTTTGATTGGGAGGTAGACAGCCTATTCGCCTACATTTTTTTAACATCATCTATATCATAAGGGCCAAGCTCATCATCCATTTCAACTTTATCAAGATCCTCATCTTCTAATAATTATGGCTCGTCTTTTTTACTTATAATGTCAGAATTGTATGTTATGAGTGGGATGTCAAGCTTCATTGTGTTCCTTCAACATGAAAAAGGGAAGTCTCTCATAGCTAAAGGGAATTCAACAAATATTTTTTGTCATATGGACAGAACAACTATGGTGAAATAAATTTGTTTTGGTTGCATCAGAGGTTTTTCTTCCATCATGGGAAGATTTACTATTTGACTCCAAGTTCCCTTTTTTTGTTTTTTTCGTTTCGACATCTAAAAGGAACGATAACCAGATCGTACCAAGCCAAGAACACAGATGCTAATCAAACATCACAATCGATAAGATGAAAGTAATTTTCCAGAATAACTTTACATAAACCTTTGCAAACAAATGAGCAGCAATATGAAGGGATATTATTACAGAACTCAATGAAATACAATGAGAATGGACCTTGCTTATATAGGCAAGAAATAACGATCTAAGAACCAGTCAAGGTCTTAGATCAAGCCATAAATCATAGAAAGAACTAGTCATCAAAGAACTAGTCAAGTCCATAGATTTATGAGAGAACTAGACATCAAGGATCTAGTCAATACCATAGATCTAGGAAAGAACTATACCTAACAACTAGATAATATCTCCTAATATCTAAATAAATAAAAAGAAATATCCACACACATAAGTGAGTGAGGATAAATACAATAAAAGGTAAATAATGTACCTAGGTGAACATGAGCTAACGTAAATACCTACTATAACGCCACCCCTCAAGTGAAGCAAGGGGCCAAAATAGAAGTGGCATGTCCACAGTATGAGTCCCGATAACTAGGCCTGATGAGGTACTCATGTACAATATATCCATGAAGAAATCTCGAACCAAAAGAAGGAAAGAATCCTGCTATAAGGAAAGAGAAAGAAGAAGAAGAAAAAGAAGGAAGATGTTCTCACGAACACCCCCCAAGAACAACTTCCAAAACCCCAAGCATTCCACGCAACTCAAGGTAGTGAGGTGATGCAAAAGGCTTTGTAAAGATGTCTGCAACCTGCTGCTAAGTCGGAAGGTACTTCAAGCAAAGAAATCCATCCTGAATGTGCTGCCGAATGAAGTGGATGTGTATCTCGATATGCTTGGTCCGCTGGTGCTCAACTGAGTTGCGAGAAATGTGAATTGCACTTTGGTTGTCACACCAAAGTACATTTGGTGAATCCTGTGGGAATCCAAACTCTATCAATAACTGGCGAAGCCTAAAGAATCTGCTGACTCGCTATAATTGTTGCCCTGTACTCAGCCTCTGAAGATGAAAGTGCAATAGCCTGTTGCTTTTTGCATGCCTAAGCAACTGGAGAAGAACGAAGAAAGAAAAGATAGCCAGAAGTAGAACTCCTATCATCAATAGAACCTCCCCAATCTGAATCTGTATACCCAACCGAGTATAACCCCTAGTGTAGTGTAGGCCGAAGTGGGAAGTGCCCTATAAATAGCACAAAATCCTTTTAGCAACCTGCCAATGACTACTATGAGGAGAATGTGCAAATCGAGATACAAGCCCTATTGTAAATGAAATATTAGGACGAGTATGGGTCAAGTACATGAGACTCCCAACCAATTGCCTATACAACGTAGGATCACAAAGTGGTGTGGTACATGTGGATGTAAGAGTAACCCTAGACTGAAAAGGAGATGGACTTGGATTGCAATCAGCCATATCAAAGTGTCCGAAGAAGATCATGGGTGTATTTTTACTGACTCAAATGAATCCCTGAATCTTGGTCTGAGAAATCTGGCAAACCAAGGAAATAATGCAATAACCCAAGATTTGTCATGTCAAACTAAGTGTAGAAAGAGCCCTCTAAGAATACAATTTGAATGTGGGAAGAAGAGTGTCAATGGATTAAGTAAAACAATCATCAACATAAAAGACAACTTATCACAATATTCACCAACATGTTGGAGATACACTGCTATGATTGGAGTGGCAATGAGCCAAAACCACGTAAAGATAGAAGAAAAGAATCCATCTTCTCATACCAAGCCCGAGGGGCTTGTTTGAGACCGTAAAGAGACCATCAGAGTTTACAAACAAGATAAGAATCCTAAACAAATCCAGCTAGACTACTCTATGTATATTTACTCTTGTAGATCTCCATGTAAAAAGGCACTCTTCATGTCCATCTGGTATACGAAAAAGTCCACCCTTATGATGCAACAATAGCAAATACAAGGTGTACAGAATCCATCTTGAAATGCAACAAGTGCAAAAGTCTTAGAGTAATCAATACCTTCAACTTATGAAAAACCCTTTGCAACAAGACGAGCCTTATACTTATCAATGGACCCATCATGCTATGTATTTGGTTCGGTATACCCACTTACACCTAACCATCTTTCTTCCTTTAGGAAGAGATACCAAATCCCAAGTATGATTCTTCATCAAACAAGAATACTTAGCTGCCATCGCATCATCCCACTCCTGTATCTGATGAGCCTTTGAAAAAGACTGTCGATCCTCAGAAACTGCCTGACACAAAAGTCCAGAACCTATAGAATGTGTGTGATGATGCTTAGTGGGTGGAAGATCCTGTATGAAAGGTGTTGCCTCAGAAACTGTAGTACAAGACCACTTAGGCATAGTGACAACATCAGTGGGAATAGGATCCTCAATGACATCTATAACCTCCTCATCAACCTCCTCAAAGAAAGGATCCTCAAAATGAGATGAAGGAGGCATGGAAGAAGATGAAGAATCATGAGGAGTGAAGTGCTCATCAAACTGAACATGTGTTCGAAAAATAACGTCATGTGTATCAAGATCTAAAAGAAAATAAGCTCTCATGTCCTCACAATACCCTACAAAGATCAAGGGTTTACTCTTCTTATCCAAAGCTTTCCTTTTCTTCTTTAGCACAAAGGCCCAAGCATGGCTCCCAAAGACTCGAAAAAATGATACATCTAGCTTAGTGTTGGACCAAGCTTCCTCTGGAGTCAAATGCTCAAGTGCTCTGTGTGGTGTGTGATTTTGAATGTAGTTAGCACAATTAACTGCTTCTGCCCAATAGATAGGAGGTATATCTCTAGAATGCATCATATAGTTAGCCATTTCCTTCAAAGTTCTATTCTTCCTTTCTGCTAAGCCATTATGTTGTGGAGTATGAGGAACAAAATGTTGGTGAATAATGCCTTGAGTTGCCAAAAATTCAAAAAACTCATTGCTGAAGTACTCCCCCCATTATCAGTACGAAGGTTCTTTATGCAACTAGAAGATTGTTTCTCGACCAAAGCCTTGAAGACTTTGAAGTGTGAAAAAACATCACTTTTGTACTTGAGAAAATAAACCCAAGTACGCCTCGATAAATTATCAATAAATGTAAGTGCATACTTAGCTCCATTGAAAGATGGGGTAGGAAAAACCATCAAGTCACTATGCACAAGCTCAAGTGGTGAAGAAGCTCTCTTTAGACAAATTCTTAGGAAACAGATCTTGGTGTTGTTTCCCTTATGCATATCCAGAGAAAACTCCCTCAAGATAAGAAACTCTAGGAATACCATCTACCATACCATGAGTGCTCAACTCCTTCAAATATCTATAATTAAGATGTCCAAATATTTCATGCCAAAGCTTACTCTCTGAATCTGCATGAGAAACCAATCTTGTCCCTATAGAGGAAGTGTCATCAAAACCCTCAAAGTGATATAGTATAGAACTATGATCAACAATACCCTGCAACAAGTGAATAAGGCTCCAACAAAGTTCGTACTTCTGCCCCATGTGGTGTAAAAGTCACTATTTTCCCTTTTACCAGAATGACAAATTTGATATACAGAAAGCAAATTTGTAGTGATGTTAGGAACATATAGTGCATCTTGGATACTTCCACCATCAAGTTGTATATCACCTTTTCCCTCAACAGAAAGAAAGGAAGAATCTCCAACCTCAATTTTGGAAGTAGAACTCAAACCTAGAGAAACAAAAGACTCCTTGGAAGAAGTCATGTGATGAGAAGCACCAGAATCTATAACCTAATTGTCTGCAAGTGGTGACTGAGATCTTCCAACAACATTAAGTACTTTTCCATGCTGATTAGAAGGAGGTGGAGTGGAGATAGAAATTTTGTGTTTCTTGACTGCATCCTCTAAGGCTTGCATTCGTTTATAACACCTATGTTCTTCATGATTACTACCCCCACAAAAAAAGCATGAAAGGATAGACTTATTCTTGGATTTAGAAGACTCCTTGGGTTTAGAGTTGTTTTCTTTGGGTTTAGAAGCATTTTGAGATGGAGAAGGGGTGGATTTGGTTTTACTTTTTTGGTTTTCCCTTTCCCTTAGGATTAGATGCAACTAATGCCTTTTGAGAGGTGGAAGACTCAAGGTGAGACAATTTAGATTCTTCCCTAGTAAGTCTTTCACAAAATGTTTCTAAGTTAGGCATTTTGAATGTGTCACCTAAGGCATCCATGCTAGAGAAAAAGGTAGAAGAAAATATTTGAAATGGTCCTCTCAACTTGGATAGAATCAATTAAACACACTCTTCATCTTTCTTATCTCTTCCACTCCCCTTCAACTGTGTCAACAAATGCTTGAACTTGGTAAGATAGTCTATAATTGTTGGAAAATCTTCAGGATTAAGAGAGGTGATCTCAATTTCAAGTTGCATGGCTCTCATATGATCCACCTTACCAAATAAATCCTCCAATTTCTCCCATATTTTGAAAGGAGAGTCACACTTTTCCAAATGAAACAAAATACTGTCACTTACATAAGTTCCTATCAAACCCATACACTCATCAAATTTACACTGGTACTGAAATTTCTCATATTCTCTAGTGAACACTGGTTGTTCTGAAGAAGTTAAAGCCCATAATCCTTTCCGCTTAATTATTGTTTCCATTCTTGGTTTCCATGTGTGGTAATTATGTGTTGTTAATGGCTCAACATGATCTAATGTAGAATTAGATGCCATCCTCAAAAAATCACCAAAATAAATGCAAGAACCAAGCAATGTAACAAGACCCCCAAACAATGCAACAAGAGCCCCCCCCAGATTTTGGCACTTTATAATGAGTGTGTGTTACAATATGGCACTTTATAATTATAGTGTGATTCTCAAAATAAATATTTCCAATGGAAAGAGCATAAAAAACAAGCACTTTTGCAAAAAAAAATGGCACTCAAAACCGAGTTACCGATCAAAAGTTACAAGCTTTTCAATATTATGCTCTACTATTTATTTTAGTTGCCACTAAAATAAAATAAAATGCTCTTTCCTTCACCACACAAATAAAATGAAAGGGGGCTAGAGTTAAGCACCTATATAGTAGGAATCACAAGCTTTAAGGCCCTCATATGACTAGGGGATAAAGATTTCAATGGGTTGACGTTCTTCTGGTCAAAAAACTACTATTGCTTCTGGACTGTGGTCAAGGCTTTGTGATTTGTGGATGGAATTAGTTGTGTGTACGAAATACATGAAAATAGAAGTAATATGTTTTGCATTTTTTATTTCCCAAAATATCATCTATTTCAAGTTCTCATAGGTTGGACAAGATTCCGAAATAGTGATTTGTCTAGGATTTCCCTCTGTTTACCATAAAAGGTTTCCAAATGACAACTATGTCGTGAAGGACCAAACTAAAACATAAGATTTTGCCATGCATACAAAGGTGACCATCCATCATAAGGAATGAATTTGCCAACGTTCACCAGAATAAGAAAAGGGAATTAGAAGAAACCTTTGCAAACAGGAAAGTGAGCAAATCTAGAGGTCATCATATGAGAGATATAAAGCAATGCTTGTAACTCAAAACTACAATAGATGGATAATTCTAACAACACATCTTGCTCACATAGGGATACCATCCTTGTAAAAGGAGCAATAACTAGATCAATTGTAGTTGACCAATCCAAGAGTTGTAGCTTCCTTCTAACTTATAGCTTGCAAAAATCAATAGTTGCTGACTGAAATTTTGTAATTCTAGCCTCAAAATCAAAGTTGCAACAGCTTGAAATCATTGTATCACATAAGACAAATTGAATAAGAGAACTAGTTCATCATTTCAATCAGTTATTTTTCCCAAATCCCACCATAAAATTGTGCTCAATGAAAGAACTGGGTCATTTGCTTGTGTATGGTATATATTCTTTTCTTAACAAGTTTTGTGAACTATATTTGAATTTTTTTCTAAGAACTAGATTCAAGGTCATCAGTGTCCAAGTATTTCAACATAAATTAATTGAAAAGAATCATGTCGTCATCTTAGAACTACAAGAAGGAACATATCTATGATAGAATACAATAGAATATTCCAATAATCAATATTCAAACAACACATGTCCAATGAAATATGATGCCTCTTTGATTCCTTTAAAATGCCCAACTAGTCATGGTAATACACATAGATTGGTTGAAATGAAGTATGGTGTATCGGAGAAGAAAAATTAGATTTAAGCTAATTTCTAGACCGTAAGTTGGATCTGAATATAAGTAAATATAAAAGAATAGAATGTCCACTTAATATATAACTGGTTGGAAATGAATAAACGATGATAAATACAATAAAGCGTGTCTGTGATACCAACGTCAGTAATCTAAGTGAATGGCATGAGTCTAATTTGGTGTAATCCAATATTGAATTCATATTAGTGAATAACATATTACATTAGGAAAATCATCTACTTCACCTACCAAGAAGGCTCTTCATGTTGTGATATGGGTATATCTCGAGCTATTCACTATGATAAAAGTATTCCTTACAAGTCACTCATGTAGGAAAATAACTTATTGCATACAAAACAATACATTTATTTTTTTTAAAGCAACAACCTTTCCATAACATCGTAGGTGTGGACTCTAATATCATTCCACTATGCTGTATAATTCACAGCCTCTCATGATAGGACCGTTAGTTAACCATCATGGAAACAAGGTCAATAACAAAGACTTTGCTTTAGTACATCATGCTTGAAACACCACCTTATTTTGCCCTGGTCCTCCATCATCCTCTTACCACAAAAACCTATAAACCATATTATTCTGTCATATCAACTACCTTTCCAGTCAATGTGTCATTGATCCCTTTTCAGTATTAGCCCTCTTATAGATTCTTATTTGGAACACACTTACATACATAACTATATATCATCTCGATCTCGTCCATGTGTCACAATTTAGATATGAAATTTCCTTAGTAGACACATCAAAGTTTAGTCCCTCATTCTAAAATCTCTTCATTAACTCTCATAAGTATTTCCTAAGAACTATGATAAATAATATTTACTAAGCTCTATAAATCCCCCATAGAAGAATCTCCCTTCAAAAATCTTTATTAGTTATCCCTATCCCTATATCTTTAATTTATCATACCTGTGTGCCAGTTTATGAAGGCTTCCCTTGTGACCTAGGTGATTTATATCCCTATATTAATCTACCTTTTTCCCTTGGAATATCTAAAATATAGGGAAACTCTACAAAGATTTCCTAGACAGGGTGGCATAAAAATACTCTCTCCCTATTCCTGAATATTTAAACTCCCTATCCCTCTAGAGTCGAAGATGAACTACCTACTTTACTTTCTCTTAGTAGACCTTATTGAGGGTTTGCCAATATATCACTCAATCAATCTGTCGATTTCAGTGGAGAAGGATAAAGTCCTGTAAATTGAATCCTTTATCAAATCTCGGGGGAAATAGTTGGACTTTACTATTGATGAAAGTATCCCTATTATAGTTAACCCTCTCAACTTCACTTTCATGCATGGTTTATCCAAATACCCTTCTCTCCCATCTGAGAAGATAAAAATCTCTCCATATATCCCTTTCTGAATTTTCCTTCTCTCTCCCTCTCTATCAATCTTACCTTTGGATGCATCCCCTCCCTGAATAAGTGTATCAATCCCATTTCAGGTGAGAGAATCTGTAATGTCCCTGTAAACTCTTCACCAAGTCTCCCATTCCTGTAATGAAGACCATCCCTCTTAATGGTAATGATTCCAGTAATTGAGTAAGTACTACATCTCTGTATGTCTTTTCCTCTCAATTTTATTGATTTCTCTAGGGTTACTTATCAAGAGTATGAATTAGGGCCTGAAGTACCTAGAACCCTCCAATCTCCAAATCTTACCCCTATTTCCCATATCCTAATCTATTCACAACATTAAGTCCACTATCGTGTAACATTGTCTGAGTCTCCATCATAGAACCTTCCACATATATATGATCCCTCTTATATTTTGATGGTAACCTCCCTTTTTACTCAGGATGATTTCGAAGGTTTCACATGTCTCTATGCCAAGTCTCACAATCATTCGTATCCAACCTCCCTCGCTCTCTCTATCTCTTAATAATTTTTTGTCCTCCTATCTCCCATCTGACCTCTGATCCCTATACCCATAGGTATTCCCATCTTTTTCTATATTCCTCTCCCACTCTCTTTATCATTTTGTCTAGAAGAATCCCTTTGTTACTATTTTCCCTCTCTCCCCTTCCCATTGATTAACTTTCAATTACCCTCTACCACTCTAGGGACTCACTGATCTCCTCTTCTGGACTCACTCGCTCTTACTCTCTCCTGTCCTCTCTACATCCCTGGCCTAAGAATCAACCCTCTCTCCCTCTTTCTCCAATGATCTCATCATTCTCTCTCTCTCTCCACTCTATTCATAAACTATAATGAATTGTATCTACATGCACAAAATGGGACAAAAAATGAAAATTGTAATCTTGTAATACATAGAGAAAAGGGAAGATTACTACTCATAGTTTTGATGTTTAAAAATAACTCTAAATAGTGTTAAGATTGAGCGCATGTTAAAATCTGACCTTTGAATATTCATTAAAGTGTAATGAAAATATATGTTTTCACTACTGGTTAGAAGCATTCACAATTTGTTATGTCACTTATGACGGAGAATGATTACTCCTAGCGTTGTGTCATTGAAATTGTATTAGGTGGCATGTTAGCTCAATCACGAATTAACATAAAAAAAGTTTCATGTTATCGACGATATTAACGAATATCATGTACAGTACGCATGGGTGCATATGTGCCCGTATAAAATTGGGAGGCATCTCTAATGGAAGGTTTTACACTAGGGTTTTAGAATTACTCTAGGTTTTGTAATTTAGAATGTAATATCTACAATTACAACAATAAGATTGCATGGTTTATAACCGTAAACTTGATCTACCTTTCCTCATGTCTTCTATTAATAGACGGTGCCAAATTTTCTTCTTCTATCCTCTTCTGCATACTAGTGGTCTATGGTGTAGATCGAGGATATTTCTTATGGAGATGTTTGCATTCAAACTGTCAAAGAGGATTACATAGTTTCATGTCATTATGCATGGGTCAAATACTTAGAACACATCATCTAGGGACTTTCTTATCTTCATCACAACATTTTTCACTCCACATGTCATCATTTTTCCTCCATTCACTCTCCAAGGTAATTCATTAATGAAATGTAGTAGCACCCATTTTAGCCAATTGAGATTTTTATTGAAATTATGGTTTCTTAAGTTGTGATATGGCACATATGTGACTTGCTTGGTCTTATGCTCACATTTACATTACCCCTATGTTTCTTACTACCATTTGTGTGTGTATTATGTGTCCTTCATAAATATCCTTATTGTAGACTAGAAAAATTGGGTCACACTCCCATATCTAGCCCCTTCCAATTAATTAATCAACACACATCACCTAACCATGGCCCCATTCTACACATTAGTATTTAATTTAATAGAGACCATAATTAAATTAATCATAATCCTCTTACCTCACAATTAATGATTAATGTACCTTGTGGGATATAAAGTGTAATTCCATCTTCAGTAATCTCCACCTTATCTATCCAACTCACCTTGTGACTTCATGGTCCCTATTTTTTAACCACCTAACCCTAGGCCTTAACCAGCTTAACTCAATTGCCACTAAATAGCCATGACTATTTCTAAAACCTAACTGGGACTTAGTCTTTACACTGCGCTAATTAATACTAACTCCTTCGTCAATCTAAATTTTACCACTACAAGTTTTCAAATGGAAGCATTCTTACCTAGCAACCATAATCAAATCTGGTGATGAAAAAATAAGGAATTAGTTGTGTTATAATCAAAAAATAGCTAACTTTCCATTAACTGATGTCGGTTTTCCTACTTGGTCTAATGTTGGTTACAGAACTCATCATCAGTAGCCTCCGTTAACTAATGCCAATTTCTAATGTCATGTCTATCAGGTTCTGAATCTTGGATGAAACGTAGGTCCCTTAATCGATTCTCACATCTCGACATTTTCGAAAAGTGATCCTTACAACACACCAGAGACTATTATAGTGTTCATTGTACACCACGACGATTCAATCACAAAAATTGTTTCCATAGCTCCAGTGTACTCACAGGGAAGCACCATGCCCTCCTGCTACCTGCTTAAGATTGAGATTTTGGGACCATCTTCTATCTGTAACCAGGCAGTCACCTCCTACTATTCATATCCATTTCACAAAGTAAGTACATAAAATCCTTTTTCATTTGTTATAGTACATTACTTATTTACTAGTTATCTATTTCATTTAACTCGTTTGACCGTGGGAGAAATAATTATGTATGCACGAAGATTGATATTTTTTGGAGTTCGCGGTCAATTTGGAGGCAGGTATTTATTAACTTGTGGCCGGAGAATCTTGAAGCCGTCACTTGCACATAAAATCTTTTACGCTGCCTTTCCCGATTTCATTTAATTCGGTTGACCGTGGGAGACATAAATTCATTGTTAAGCTTAATACTTGCGTGTTAAACACCCATTGAACTGACGGTAGTTCGGTCACTTTCAAGTTGAGTGTGCTGTGAATGTGATCTATAATTTTATTCCAATTTTTGACGTTAATGAACTAGTTAATTAACACTTCTCCCGAGAGATGAGATTTGACGCCCGTTGCGTTTTTGACTGCTGGAGACGTTTTTGCCTTTGCGATTTTGAGTTGCTGTAGACGTTTTTTTTGAGTTTCGTTCATTGGAAAACTGTTTTATAAAACTTTTGACATTTTTGCCAAACGGTCAAAACAATGGCTGTTCGTTTATAAAGTTAGTTGTTGATTGTATTAAAAATATGTCTGAATGTGAAGGCATTACAACAAATTGCAGTTACCATCTACCAATCCGCAGTCACTAGTACCATTGCACAATTGATTTGCACTCAATTCTATTGAAATTGAAGACATATTTTATATATAATAAATACTTCATTAGCATTCAATTAAGTTAAATCCTTGTGCAAATTTCTTATTACTAGTAATCACACTCAAGCAATGTGATGTGAATGCCAAAAGGAATGCAGTATAAAAAGAAGAAGAAAAGGAATAAATACATAATGTTTATAATTAAATATTAAGTAAGACATTTATGAATAATAAAGAATACAAATGCCACCCACAAACAATGGAGGAGGAGGGTAGACTGAGAATCTAGAAAAGAAGAGAGGAATGGTAGTATAGAAGGGTGGGGAAGGGAAATTTATAGGGGTTTATGAGTGGGAAAAGGTTTAGAGAATGTAGATGTGATTTCTCGTTATTGCTAGTGTAAAGCCGTGAAAACGAACGAACGACGACAAGCCAAGAACTTGCTTCCACAAACATATAACCCGAAATTTCGATTAAATTTTTTTTTCCTTGAAAATTATTTTACTTTGTTTCCATGATTCATGTCATGCATTCATTTGGGAAAATTTTGCTAAACGTCTTTTTAGGTGTCATACCTTATGATTTATCAAATTACAATTGTTCTGTATTCTTATCTGATGTCCTAAATTGTCTGATAAACGAAATGTGCAATTTACTGGGATCCTTTCCTCCTCTATTGGTTTATTCAAGTGTGGTTTCATTTATTTGCTTTGCTAACTTTGCTAATTTATAATTGTGTTACATAATGATAATATGCTATTATATATATGCACTCATCATTTCTTGTAAGCTCTACGCCAAAGAGAATCGTTTTATGGTCAAAGCTGAAGCGAATTGTCGTGAAGGTATGGAAACTGCAATGTATAATGGCATTAGTTACGTACATTGATTATTAAACGTTGAGAAAGTGTGAAAAGTATACATCCATTGTGATATTAATATTTGTTCTCTTCTAGTCTTCAACTTGGGTTGTAGATCACGTGCCCTTTGGGAAAGATTGGTGGTCTTTAACTACATTGTTGTCCTTGTACATCATAATTTACGGAGTAGAATGAGGGATATTTGGAATTTAGCAAGATGTCAGAAGATTTGTTCTAACAGTGGTATACTAGTCTAATCTATGTTGAAATTATGGTTGGGGTGGGTGGCTCCTGCCAAACATCTGCCAAAAACATTAACCCCTCCCTCCTTTTGCGTGCAAGCCACACCAAAACTGGCCGCATGCTTTCCTCTTCATTTATTTCACTTTACAATTTTGCAAGTCTTATTTTTACTAGTCGGCCTGTATTTTTTTTTAACCTGTCCTGAGCCGCGCAGGTGAGAAGACGGAGGTTGCGGAAGGAGCTACAGGCGAGGGGAAGGGCGTATGACCTCTACTTCCAACGAGTGCAGCGAAGAGAGCTCCTGGCGCGAGTCCTGGCCGCGTCCTGTATAGAAGACGGCCAGGCAACAAGGATAAAACAAACCCCCCCCCCCCCTTTTGAGCGCTTACACCAAGCAAGTTGTCCAACTCTGTTGTATTTTGTTCAGCGCCGACTGTAACCTCAATACAGGGCGTCTCCTTCGAGGTATTTTTATCATAATCGATTAAGGGACAGTGAGTGTGCCATAAGCTCGTGGGAAAGAGGCTCACAGAGGTGGATCTGTTTCATATCAGAATATTCATGAAGCATAATTTGTTTTGCACTTACATGAGCATATCCACGTGATATTTTGTTACAGACTGCTTGCAAAATAGTGCAAACGTTTCAGTACAAAACTTGGACAGTCATATTACTTGATGGTTTTACAGAGACGTATCATTATTTTAATTGTTTTATATGATATGAATGTATGATTTTATGTGTAAACTAACACAGTTTGCTTTGCAATTATAAGGACATACGTAGGTTCTATTAGTAATATTTCTTGGTTGCGGTTCATACTAGTATACTATGTTAATATAAAAAAGGAATATTAATAGTACGTTGGTAATAATATGATTTAACAATAGTAAACCCATTAATTTTAATATTACTTACATATGAAAAATATTTACAATATTGGTTTCCTTATTAAACATTGAGGAAATATGGGTAATTAACTCATTAAGCTTAGTACTTTTGCATTAAGATCTCCTTCTACACAATTTAATAAGCCTTGTACGGGAATTCAAGAAGGTTTGATTTCATTTCCTTTTACGATTGCAAAAAGTTTTACAATGGATTCTTAAATTAAGATAAACATAGTAGAGCTAGGACATAATTTACTTTATTGGCACAATGGAAATTAAATAAAACTTAATTCTATCCATCCACACTACAAGAAGAGAATATGCACTAATATTCTCACTTTTCAATACATCTCCTTGTAAACAACAAAATGGAATTTAAAGTATATATTCTTTTAAATTAAATTTCCCAACATTCCCCAAGAGGGTTTTCAACAATTTTTCCATTAAGTTTTAAAGCAAGCACTACTAGCATTTCAACAAGATCAACTTATTCATAAGAGGTTCCAAGCCAAGTAAGAAGAAGAATAAATAGATTTTCTTCCTTTCAACTTTTGATTCCATCCACATTACAACCTTACTAATGAAGTTCAAAATAAATTTCCTTCAACATCTTGTTACAACACTTTTTACTTCATGTGGAAACAAATTTACAATAATGGAAGCTAAAATACAAAGCAATTTTACATTTTTCCTCCACTCAAGGTGGGTAAAATACATGGTGGTTTCACATTGTCATCAACAAGGTTCCAATGCTCCAAATATCAACAAGGTGGCTCCTCCATAGTTTTCTTTATTCACAACAAAATAAGGGGAGAGGCAACGCTCTCCTCCCAACCAAAATACCCAATGGAGAAGAGAAGCAATCCTCTCCATTGGCCCCCGAGCCCCAACCAGATCACAATGGGAGAAAATCCAACTCATGGCAACTACTAGCTTCCACATAACTAAACATAACATTTCATGTTCATTCCATAATCCTTCAAAACAATATCTACAACACAACAAGAGGGAAAATAATCACAACAACAAGTCACAAGGCTTATCAAGAAAGCCATAAGAGTAAGACCTATGGGGAGGCCACTTATGCCTCCCAATGGGAATGGGTGCCATCTAAAAGACTCCAATGCAAACACAATACCTCTAACAATTCTTATGCCTCCCTCAAGTACCCCTTATCCCTCCATTCACTCTTATGCCTCCCTCAACTCTTATGGCTCCCCCAAATCAAGAACAATAAGAAAATGCAATCATTTCTCATACTAGGTGGGCACCCAACCCAAACTCCCTATTCAAGAACATGATCTCTTATGCCTCCCTCAATTAAACTCCCCATAGTCTCCTCCCACTCCCAACTTAGGCATTCTACCCATTCCCAACAAGCATTACAACAACAAAATTCAACACAACATATGTACTCATTCATATAACAAAAAGAAGAAAACATAATACAACAAAGGTGAAGCTCCTACCTTTCCATGGTAGAGCTTGTTCCAAGTATGAAGTCTCAAATCCCTCCAAAGGTCAAGAAAGCATCCACAAGCTCCAAGAAAATTCCCACAAGTATCAACAAGCTCCAAAAATCCACAAACTCTTTCCAAATCCTCTCCTCTCCAAAATACAAAAGACTAAAAAAAATGAAACTTCCAACCCCCAAAACAAACAAGAGGATCAAATAAATAGAGAAAATAGAGGGAGGGATGATGTGGCTCCAAGTAGGATGCCACCCTCCTTTTCCCTCCACTCCACATCATTTGGTCAACATCAAATTCCAATGCACCATTAATAAGTGGTTAAAAAAAAGGCAAGCACCTTACACACTCCAACTGAGCCCACTCCCCCAAAGGACAAAATTAAATTTTGAAAGAAAGTGCAATTAATATTTTTACCCTTTTATCCCCCAAAAACACCTAAAACACCCTAAATTTGGCCTTCCAACCCATAGGTAGGGTTGGCATGGGGTTTTAAGAGGTGTGGGACAAGTTTGACTTGTCCCACAAGCTTTGAAATTTGGCCTCCAAGGCCAAATTCGAGTTTCCCATGTGGGGTAGAGTGTGTTACACTCAAACTCAAACACACATCAATCCACACAAAATCCCAAGTAAATCAAATCCTAATAAATGAACTCTCTTAGGTCACATCTTTTAATTAGTTTAGGACAATTTCAAATTAACTATAATTAGCGCACTACAACCCATGGCTAACAAAGGGGTAAACTCCAATCCAAATAATATGAATAATAACACAAGTAAAATTTCACTTACTAAGAGCAACACATACTAACATAATAAAAGGGAAAAATTAAAACAAAACAACACATGATCCCTAGGTCACAATTTTCCCTTTACCAAATAATTCTAACACACACACAATTACTTGTTTCCATGGTGACCTTAGCTAGATTCTTCTCGAATTCCGATGTGGTTGGTCTCCACTCCCCAAAATTTGTTGTGAATATAATATACCTGCAGAACAGAAAATACCTCCTTCGGCCTGTTGGCCACGTTAAAACATTCATGCCAAATATACAATATAATCTAAAATAAACGACACATGATTTACTATCATCTATGCATGTACGATATCACTTACACTTTCTAGCACATTTCTATTCCACATTTCATTTATGTCAAAACGATCATCACATTAGTCCAATTATCAAGTTCTACTCAATATGATTAAACATATCACATGTCATAATTAAAGATAAATAACCCTGTCAAAAGTATACAAATATCGTCATCAAATGTCCACCAGTAAACCATATGCATCATATAAGGATCAAATCAATAACAGTCCAATGTCTATGATATCTACTAGCATGCTAATTCAAGAAGCCATTATAATCCATAAGTGAAGTAATCAGTCTCGAAAACAACAAAACAAAATGAGGTCGAAGGGAAGTGGGCACTACAGCGAGATTGCAATATCATGTGAAATGAACAATGAACATGTCAAATGGGATCTTTAGATGAAAGTAAATTGGAGTGAGAGAAACAATGGGAGAGAAGAGCTGGGGCGTAGAGTATACGGTCTTTGAGGGTGGAGAATTGTAAGGGAAGGGAACGCTGAGTGAAGGAGGCAGTGCAGAACTATACCTTCCGAGAGCCATTTGAAGTGATTGTAGGAAATAGTTGATGCACAAAATGTACGATGTGAACGTCGAAAGGAATCTAGAGAGGAAGTGAAAGCAGAGAAACATTATTTTTTAACAAGTTAAAATAATTAGATTCTCCAACAAGTTCAACCATGGAGGGGGCGACTTACTATCTCTCTAAATACCTACACGATTGTCATCGCAATTATGGTCATATGTGCATAACCTACGAAAATATTGATATTTCAATAATTCGGTAGCTTGTAATTTATTAAATTGAGTTTACCATTCATCTATTCATCTAGAAACTCACATTCATATTTGATAGGAAAGTTGTGCACAATTATGCTCACAATTCATCTAAAAACTCAATACATAGAGAAAAAGGGAAAACATGTATTTGTTTTCATGTGGTAAAAACATGATTGAATTTTTTTTATAGTAAAATAATTGGTTAATTTGTTCAGTAGCTAAAATTCTACGAAGGAAAAGTCTTATTTGTTTTTTTATGTGAGAGCCTCCCAACATATCAATTTACCATCTAGTTAGTCTCGTTAAACAGTATAAAGGAACCCATTTCAATATCCAAACCTATGTCGATGTTTATACAATGTTTATTCAATCTAGGTTGTCAATTTTGAGGGGAAAACAACTGAAAACTCCTTGCTACTCCACATCAAAAATCAATGAATAAAAATCTATTACACTGTACGCAGTTTTTTCGACAATTTTGAATTTTCTCACCTACAATTTCTTGATCTTTTCCTCCCATATTTCTTGGTTTCCATACTCATTTCTACATATGTTTTTCCTTTCACTTATAAAGGTGGAACCAACAAGCTATTTGGAGATGAGTCTATCAAGAAAATTACAGTTCTGTTTAATTATCCTTTATAAAATGAAAAGAAGATAATTTAAAATATTATGTAAATGCAAAGATATTTTTAAAGATTTATTGAAGTCTAGATATTAGCAGTCAAAGATCCAAGAAGTAGATTGCCATCAAGAGAGGAGTTGAAAATTTCTAGTTACATTTGACAAGGTGTCAGCAATTAAAATTGATAGGAAGAACTTAAAAAAATGCAGACCCCCAAAACTGAAAACAATAAAAGCCCAAAGGAAATAAAACATGGAGTGTTTTGATACTTTAAAAAGTTCAGTACTTTGACTCTGTAACAGAGAAAACAAATTTACAAATCAAGGACATAGTGGTTTACTCACGATTATGAAGCAAATGTACAATATTTAATTATTCCGTACACACATAACAGGAATAGACAAATAATACGTGTATGATCACTGATACGCTGGTAAATTTTGAATGTACTCAAAGAAAGAAAGAAAATAGAAACATTGTCACTACTGCTTATGTATCATTGAAATGCAATGAAGAGCGATTCAAATACTCAAAAAAAGAATGAGGGAAATTGAAACCAGACTTGTGTTAGGATATTAATGTTTACTATGATAATTATTCATGACAGGTAATTAGTGAGTGATTTGTAATAACAAATCACATTTATACTTTGTCGGTATATAATTTGTTATTAACAACTTATATTTATAGATTGTTATGTAGGTTTAAACAACCTTCATATATGACTTATTGTTGTGAGTTGTTTCCTAAATATTAGGAACAACCTCACCTATAAATTTGGCATGTGTAATGTTCCCGTTTAATCAATAGTGAAGAAATATATTTGTGTGTGTGAAATTAATTATTCTCATAATTATTTCCGGTGCAAGTTTGGTTCAAAGTCTAGATTTGGTATCAGAGAAACATGATCCACATAATGGAAACATAATATTTATCTAAGGGCAGTCATGTAAGTCATTGCCCTGCAAAATGAAATTTATTTCATATATTTTTAGTACAAAATTACTACCTATGTATAGTTGCAACGTAAAACCTTTTGCTTTTTGGTAGTCTGCTTCTATGCGTGGATTATTGGATGATAAGTCAAGACGAAGGGAAGACCACATAAAACATTTACATTTTTCTTGGTCTGATTGTGTGGAGCTTCTCTCCTATGCATATTATAATATTAAGAGTGTATTCACATTAGTATCACATTGGTTTGATCTTGAATGCACATTCAACTGATGTTTATTTCATGCATGATTTCAGTCTTCAGCCGTGCAACATATTTGGATCTAATTTTTATTGCAGACTTCTTCCATGGTATAAGTTTGACATCTGTGACAATTTAAGGTGTAGAAGAGTGTAGTTCTGACTGCTTGATATTTGTTCCACATCAAGATCATTTGATTCTCATACTGAAATTCAACAATTGAATGTATTCGGTAAAGGAGGGTTGTATTTGTACTTCAGGTATGAAGAACAACTCCAAATTCAAGTAAATCTCAGTCATGAACAACTTTGAGGTCAGGTGATGAAATTAAATTTTGTTGGTACCATTGCAGAGATATTGAAAGCACCTTTCTAACACATTTTTCGGTTTATAAAACGGAGCTGTGGTTGTCGAATTATCAGCAAATCATTTTGTCACTTCAATGAAGCCGTGAGTTTTTGCAGCCATTTGTGATTGACTATTTTTTTAATTTTTAGCAAAGACTATAGTTTGAAAAATTTAATTTTACTATAGTTTTTGTTTAATAATTACATTTTAAGGGCAATTATTAAGTTTTTTAGCCAAATTAATATTTTTCCCACACCATTTTTTTGGGCCTTTGACATTTTTGGAATCCTCATTTCCTCCCAGTTCCAACGAGTGGTCACACAATAAATTTTCTCTTCATCCGGAGCAATTTTTTAATCGTTGATCAAATTTTAATTCAAATTGGGCTTTTTTTACGGGAAATTAAAACCTTAATAACTTTTTCTCGGTACCTCGAAATCGAGTGCCATTTTTTGCAAAAGTGTTTGTTTTTTTAATCCTATTTGCATTGATTCAAATTTTGTTGAAAAATATGATGTTTGAAAAATACCTTAGGGACGCATTTTCGGTGTTACCTGACGTCCGGAAAAATAAAGTGTTTCACATTACGGGAGGGAAGATATAATAAGTTCAATGTGGAAACATATGTACTTCATGTTTACATATTACTGAGTTAGCAACATGTTACTGGAGGATGGAGGCAACGTAGGCTAGAGGTCAGACTTTGACCTCTCGTTAATTACCAACGACGGGGCCGCACGAAGCTGTGGTGGCATTTTGTGGTGTGAGTTTGCTTTCAGTTGTGTGCTTCAGTTTCATAGTAGCTGTTCTGTAGTATAGTGTGGATTTCAACATTTCAACTTGGTGTGAAAAATAAGAACAGATGTGGTATGTTCCTATTCACTGGTATGTGGCTATTCCTACATAATTCCCCAATGTTAGAACATAGCGAAGAACATATAGCACAGTGAAAAGCAACATCATGAGTCTTGATGAGGTAGAATAATCAAATGTGTTCTTGTTTGTACCTAGGTTTTTGGTTAGCCTCCTAAAAACCATTGAAGGCTGCTCAGATGTGTTCCTGCTTGAGCTCCCACACTGCTAGGTCAGATGTGTTCCCTAGAGTGACTGGTTGATAAGCAGATGATTCTTGAGCATGTTCCCATCTTCGTTGGTTAGATGTGTTCCCGACAATGCATGGTCGATAAGAAGTTGATGTGTTCCTTCTTCTACCTTTAGTTCGAGTGTGTGCCAAGATCATGAGTGCACAAAGGCGACAAGCTGCAGAGGAAGTGCGAAAGTTCTACTATGTAAACATTAAGAGGGGGAATGTTAGGATATTAATGTTTACTATGATAATCATTCATGACAGGTAATTAGTGAGTGATTTGTAATAACAAATCACGTTTATACTTTGTGGGTATATAAGTTGTTATTAACAACTTATATTTAAAGATTATTATGTAGGTTTAAACAACCTTCATATATGGCTTATTGTGGTGAGTTGTTTCTTAAATATTAGGAACAATCTCACCTATAAAATTGGCATGTGTAATGTTCCCGTTTAATCAATAGTGAAGAAATATATTTGTGCGTGTGAAAATAATTATTATCATAATTATTTCCTGTGCAAGTTTGGTTCAAAGTCTAGAACTTGAAACATAATTATGACACTAAAATAGTTCTTTATATAAGCTTAATTCCATGCCATGTGAAGGAAAATCATAAAAAATTGTGATTTTAATAAAATGAAGATTAACTCTACTTAAACAAAAATAGTTTGAAGATATCCAAATATGCCTAAAATTTTGATTATAACAACAAAATACTTTTTTCAAAAATCTGAAGTGAAGCCATGAATGAGGAATATGATTTTGAGGCAATCAAATCACAAAAATTAATCAATAAAAAACAAGCAATGACAATATCGACCCATTTAATACAACACTACAAAAATTATTCCTTGAAATCCCAAACTTGAGACCTAATCAGAAATGAAACAAAGGAAAAAAACACAAGATACAATTTGTTTTGAAGTGGTAAAAAATTCTCTACAATTATATGATGTTAAATAATGTAAAAAGAATGGAACAATTGTATAAATATTGTACTTAATGTCTGTCAATGTGAGTGTAAAATATAGCTTATTAAGATACACTCTATCCCTTCAAGTCCCTAGGGGATTATTTGTTTTAAGATTTGAAAATCAAACTAGGCAGGGCAACATTTGCTGCAATCAACTAACTAGAAACCATAGATTTTTTTTAATAGAAGATACCAGTTGTGGGCATAGTAATAAGAGGAGGGCGACTGATCAAAATTTACCTAATTTCTTCTATATATTACAGTCACTTCAAATTTGAACTATCTCCTTGGATGTATTGTCAACTCATGCTCTGATTCATCAAGCCATGTCTACAAAATTTTATCCCAACAATACTAAATTACAAAAAAACACCAGTAGCTCAAGTGGAAGAGTACTCTAGCAAGTCAAACATGGTCATGAAAAAATTACGGGTTTGAGTACTCATAATGGGTATGTTAATCTTATTATACAGACATGCCATTTTTTTAAACAATTATGCTTACAAATTTTTAATACATGTCATGCAACTTATCAGTATAGTCATAAGCACAACAATTTAGAGGAAAAGGTTGTTGATTCTATTGCACTTTACAATTTTTGTATACTCAATGAGAGGTAGTCCAGTTATATTATTTTTTCACAGTAGCATAGGATCAAACTTGTCAGTCTTTTCAAGTGAGACTTACCAGGTATTCTTATTTATTGGGTATAATTGCAAAGATCCAACTCAAACAATTCCTTGAGGTAGATTTGGAATTTCTTCAAGAGATTGACAATTATTCAAGTTGAGCTTGGTTAAATGAGTAAGGTTACAAAAGTTTGGTGGCAATTGGCAGAAAAAATTATTTTCTAGGTTGAGGATTTCCAATGGCAATAAATCTCCAATCCCTTTACGAAGGCCATCTAATAGATTGAAGTTGCATCAATGCAGACCAACGAAGAAAATTTGGAAAAGCTTGAAGGAGGTTGCATTAGATTAGGATTATGTCTCAATTATAGAGTTCTAGGATATCATGGAACGTGCAACCTCTTAATTCCAAATTCCAATATTTCCCAGAGGTGTTCTCCCTCTCAAATACTATTTGCCTTGTCTTTTAATTAAATATTTTTTTGCGTCGTTTAAACTTTCACCATTGTTTGACATTGCGGGCCGCTGATCTACAATAAGATTACAAATATTGTAACCATATTTGCATTGAACCCATAAAATAAGATTTCATTTTTGCTTCATCTTGCATCAAAATATGGAATTGTGAGATTTGACATTTGCAAAGCCTCTGCCTCAAAATCCTGCATCAATGAATATGAAATTAATGCTAACAGTAATACAATAAAATATAATCAATAGTGATTTTTTTTATGATGAATTACATATTGCCAATTTGTTATCCAAACAAGATCCACGTTTGAAATGATTTCCAATAGGACAAGAGACTGGTTTGGGCTGAGCTCTATTATAAGAAAACAAAAGATCACACAATTTCATGAACTTAGAATGAATTTTATGACATAAACTATGTTTTTTTTTACGGAGAGCTGAAATTATATATTTTTGAAATAAAAATTAAAACATATAGGGAACATATATCTTGTTGGTTGTAGTTATGTACTTGTTAAATGAGTTAAGATGGGACACAAGCTTATATCACCACCCATGTCATTGTCTCTTAATTCACCTAACTCAACAGGGAGGAAATTACAGTTTCACATTAATATTATGGGATTCTATCGATTTGAATGAGAGGGATAGAGGCATCAACTTTCAAGATATAAATAGAAATAAAAACCTTTGAATTGTCAACAAAGGTCTCTAAAATCCCCCAACCCCTCATGGAAAATTATCAACCGGAATAACATCTGATGCTTCCTTTGCCTTTTGTTGCAGAGACATCTTTCTTCTTCTAATCTCATAACAGTGGAGTGAGGATATAAATATTCATTCTTATTTTACACAACCAACCACACATCCAAAAAAGTAAGTCCATTAACATCCATTAACAAATGCAAAATAACCATGAAATATCAACACATTGACTGTGTTATGAAAGCATTATCACAAAGACTTACCACCATACAAACCGTGTTGCTTGTGGTTTGTGCATCCTCTAGAGGGGGTGGACATTTATATTTGATACATTATGATGTAAATTTAAGAACACCCTACATGACAAGCCTATTTACTTAAAAAATCCTTATCATATACTAACTATCCAAGAATAATGAGTTTCAGTGTCTGACTAATGGAAGTCCATGCTACAATAAATAATAAAGTAATACAAGGTATGATCAACATAATCATTGCAAACAACAAGGAATTTTAACTTCAAATACCTTGTATTTGTATGATAGAGTAGTATCTCGGCCCCCAAAACCAATAACCACATTTATGATATCACTAAGCAGTCCTGAGAAAGGCCATGCTTTACATAGGCATCTGCTAACATTTTTCCAAGTTGAACTTGTGCCTTTGTTGTCAAGTGAATATTGTCCTCCTTGAGAGGTAGGCATTTGGCATCAACACAAGACACGATTTGCATAACATGGGACCATCTCTCAAGCTGTGGGACTTGCAGACTTGAGATGGCCCTCTGGAGAAAGCCGACTTCTTCTTCCTGATCCTAATGCTAAACTACTCCTAATGCAGAAATGACGTCTAACTACACCTATCCTAACAATGCCAAAGAGACAGGGAGAGAGAAAGTGCATAAAGAGGGAAATCCTACACTAACGAGGTGATAGCACCAAGAAAAGGGAAGTGCTGGTCACAATCTCAGCTACCTGAAGTGGAGAGAGGTGAGCAGAGGAGAGGGTGGACAAGATGCACCACAGACCAGAGATAGATTTCACACAGAACACCACTTCAAAACCCATTAAACACAGCTCCCAAGACCTGCAACAAACATCAGAATATGCACAGTATACCCTGCAACAACAAGAGGTGAGGAGAGACAATAAAATAAGATGAAGGATGGACATATGCATCACAAAACATAATTTATTACTCCAAAAGTTCACACAGTACATCGTTAGTGGGTAAGAGGCAAGAGAATGCCATTACAAAGTCGTGAAAGGAGGTTCAGACTCCATTTTCAACCTTGGGGAAGAAAAGAAGAGGGGAGGTAGGGAAGAAGAATGAACAACAACTATTTACAATGAATCATGCCCTTGTATTTATAGATTTGATTAGAGATAAGAAAGAGAGAGAGAAGCAGGAAAAGCAGGTTGAAGCTCAACCACTGCTGTTAATGCCTCTAATGAAATATGCCCCAAATCCATCTTTACTACATGATTCCTTGATTCAGCACCTTGAAGGAAGAGGAAACAATGGAACGTATCAAATCTGATCTGGTTGTTGAGACAAATGGATCTTGCATTGAAGGCCCGAAGATGTTTCCTCCATTTTCCTTCACCTAACCTCCTCAAAATTAAAAGTTTCAGACCTTCCATGGCATGGGTGAGGCCGAGATCTTTCCAACGGTGTTAGATTTGCAATATTTTGAGCCCTGAGTCAAAAGATATGCCCCTTCGAAGTTTGTATCGGGTATGTACAGGAGGGTGGGAAAACAACTTGAAAAATGGGTCCCCTTTTGATATGGGACACGTGGCACCCATATTAGAGCAAAAATCAGGCCTACAGGTCCGCAATTTATCTTTTTCCCTTTCCTCCGATTCCCCACTTTGGCTTTGACTTGGGTTCAAACTTTAAATTTTTCCTTTGCCTCATTCTGGAATGCAAGCTCATAGGTCTGAAACATTTTCCCTTCATATTTTCTCTATGTGCGGGGTTGTCTTGACCAAATTTTCTGGGGGGGAATTTGGGATAACAATTTGGCGACTCACAGGGACATCTGCCTGCTAGATGAAGAGACCAGTGGCCTTGAAGTATCCATTGGGCATGGAGTCTGCCTGATAAACACGAAACTGATCTAAACTCTGAAATTCTGACCTCTAAGCCTCTTGGAAACCCGCTGAAACTTGAAGTTGGACTTCACCAAAAGCCAACTGAATGCACTGTGCAAGAGCAATAACACCAAAAACTATGTACAAACTGAAAATCATACATGCTCCAAATGGAACATATAGAGTGTGCAAAAGCACTTCTTCTACTGAAAACAAACCTACCTACTCTACTCTAACCAAGAGCAAAGGGAACTCAAACAAAACCTGCAACTGACAGGGAGAAATAACTTCCCTTCCTCAAGAATTGCAAGCCATGCAACTGATTTGACACTGAACATGGCTGGTTGGATGAGTGAAAAAACATGACAATAAGCCTAGAAACAAAGTCTACTCCTACTCCTACACACCTAAAAAAAGCAAGCTACAGGCAGGGAGAAGTCCACAAGAGGCAGCCATGCAAATGATTTGACACTAAATATAGCTACTTGTATGAGTGAAAAACCAAATCATCAAGGTATCAACATTAATGGAAAATACCTCCTTAAGCTGACTTGCATCGGAGTTCTGGAGGTGTTGATGATGACCCTTGGTACTTTGATGCTCATCCTCATGCCCTGAAGTAGGCATGACTGGTTTTGGTTTCTCCCTTGGCTCCAATGAAGCCAAGTACCTGATTGGGCACAATTTGATCCTTTGGATGTGCCCATTTCTCTGAAATTCAACTCCAAAAATGGAGTCTTCTTGTGGACCTTCTTGGGTGGATGGTGTGAGAGAGATGGGGACATCTTCCTACTTTTTCTCTTCCTTCTCCTGTGAAGAACATGGGAGAGTCATGTCTTCCAATCTTGGTTCCAGAGGGCTGTTATGAAGTGCAAGCTGTTGTTCCTGAATGTTCTCCTCCATGGTAGAAGGCTCATGTGCTTGGGATGTGAGAGATGGAGGAAAAAATGATGTGATCTCCATGGGTTCCCCTCCATCAAGGCAATCCTCCAAGTCAGACAGGTAATCTGCCTCCTTGTTGTCCTGCTGCAGGTGCTCAACCTCCTTCATGGTGTCCTCCTGATCTATAATTGACTCACCATGGTTCCCTTCATCCTCAAACATGAAGTTTGAAAGCTCAAACTCTTCCTCAACATCAGAGCTTGAAGGGGATGAAGTGGGAGGAAGAACTGAAGGTTCTTCTGTGGCCTGCTCCGCACTTGGAGCCTCTGAAACTGTATGGTCCTCCTCCACAGTCGGAATGTACTCCTCTTCTTTTGGATTAGGAGTAGCTCCTTCTTCCCCTGCTTGTGCTGTAGCTGGAGCTTCCACCACTTGCGGCTTGACCTCAGCCTCCTCCATAGGCTTAACCAACAAGGGAACCTTTGAAAACTCAAATTTAGCAGCCCAACTCTTCAGATTTTCTATCATTTCTTCTCTGTTGGGTTCCTCTGTTTGATGTTCTCCTTGGCTAGTTTTTGGATTGTTTTCTTCCCAACATGGGTTTGGGAAAGTAGGAGGAAGGATGGGTTGATTTATAACTATACTTTGTAATTGTTTGTGGTGTAGGGGAAGGACATTTGCTTTTGGCTCTTGTAGAGGGGGATTGCATTTGGGAGGGAAAAGGGCATAGAAACTAAGGTGGGATGGGAGACTAGGAGATGGAGAAATGAAATCAACACTTGGGGTAGTAAGTGAAGGGCTTGGCTTTTACCTCTGCTGAAATGATAAAGATTGAGGAAGAGACAATGAAAATTAGGGAGCTGGTGATTGACTTACCCATTGACAAGGTTGTGTAACAATTTGCTCATAAGCCCCGATCTCCTCAGTCCATTGTGCAAGTTGGGGCAGCATTCCAATCATGAAGTCCAGCTTCTCCTGAGGGCTGTAGTGTCTTGGAAAAGGGCCTTCCCATGGACAAGGTGCCCTGCAACCAATTCTGAAAGCCATCATTTGAGCTGTTGCCCTAAATTGAACCATGCCAACCTCCATTTTTTGAATCTTCTCCAGTAGACCAGCATCCTCTGCATAACTATCGTCATCATATGCATCCCCTTGTCCTTGATAAACTTCATAGTCAAACTGGTTTTGACACTGCTCATATGGGTAAGCATAATGGTCCTGGATTTGATTATAATGCTGATTTGGAGGAGTTGGAAAATGCATCGGAGGTGGATTGCATTGCTGCGTAAGTGTGAGTTCCATGAAGGGAATGAAGTCATGATTGCACAACCTCATGGAATGGGAGAAAATGAAAGAGATGGAAGAAATAATAGGTGGAAATGGATGGAAAAGGTCTGCAACTCAGAGAATGGGTTTTGACCAGATGGAGTCGCCAGATGTGCTTGAAAGTGCCTCCAAAGGCTGAAATCTTCACCAAGAGCACATAGAACCTGATGAAGTGAAGTGGTAAGGTGCTTTAGACCTGTCCCACTGGGTGTGCCAAAACTGTTAGTGTGAAATCACAACACCCCCAAATGAGTTATGGATCTACTTTTCTAAGGCAGGGTCATTTGGTGTGATTTTCATAACATGGGACCATCTCTCAAGCTGTGGGACTTGCGGACTTGAGATGGCCCTCCGGAGAAATCCAACTTCTTCTTCCTGATCCTAATGCTAAACTACTCCTAATGCAGAAATGACGTCTAACTACACCTATCCTAACAATGCCAAGGAGACAGGGAGAGAGAAAGTGCATAAAGAGGGAAATCCTACACTAACGAGGTGATAGCACCAAGAAAAGGGAAGTGCTGGTCACAATCTCAGCTACCTGAAGTGGAGAGAGGTGAGCAGAGGAGAGGGTGGAAAAGATGCACCACAGACCAGAGATAGATTTCACACAGAACACCACTTCAAAACCCATTAAACACAGCTCCCAAGACCTGCAACAAACATCAGAATATGCACAATATACCCTGCAACGACGAGAGGTGAGGAGAGACAATAAAATAAGCAAAGGATGGACAAATGCATCACAAAATAGAATTTATTGCTCCAAAAGTTCACACAGTACATCGTTAGTGGGAAAGAGGCAAGAGAATGCCATTACAGAGCCGTGAAAGGAGGTTCAGACTCCATTTTTGACCCTGGGGAAGAAAAGAAGAGGGGAGGCAGAGAAGAAGAATGAACAACTTTTACAATGAATCCTGCCCCTGTATTTATAGATTTGATCGGAGAGAAGAAAGAGATAGAGAGAAGTGGGAAAAGAAGGTCGAACTCAACCACCGTTGTTAATGCCTCTGATGAAATATGCCCCAAATCCATCTTTACTGCATGATTCCTTGATTCGGCACCTTGAAGGAAGAGGAAACGATGAAACAGATCAAATCTGATCTGGTTGTTGAGACAGATGGATCCTACATTGAAGGCCCGAAGACGTTTCCTCCATTTTCCTTCACCTAACCTCCTCAAAATTAAAGTTTCAGACCTCCATGGCATGGGCGAGGTTGAGATCTTTCCAACGGCGTTAGATTTGCAATATTTCAAGCCCTGAGTCGAAAGATATGCCCCTTCGAAGTTTGTATCGGGTCCGTACAGGAGGGTAGGAAAAAAACTTGAAAAATGGGTCCCCTTTTGATATGGGACACGTGGCAACCAGATTGGAACAAAAATCGGGCCTACGGGTCCAGAATTTATCTTTTTCCCTTTCCTCTGATTCCCTGCTTTGGCTTTGACTCAGGTTCAAACTTTGACTTTTTCCTTTGCCTTGTTCTGGAATGTAAGCTCGTAGGTCCGAAATGTTTTCCCTTCATATTTTCTCTATGTGCAGAGTTGTCTTGACCTCAGAGAATCCTGCTAACAACAACAAATAAAATTTTCAATTTGAATTAAAGAAAGCATAAAATTAAATAACTCCAAGAGGAAAATTTGATGATGAATGCCTTTTGATCTTGCCTCTTCTCTATTTATAAATGAATGCACTTGATCCTAACCATGTGAGCATTGTATCACTTCAAAAATTGATGTAAATTTCCTTAAAAGTAGAAATAATACATGCATATTTGAGAGTAGGCCACCTAATTGAGTAGGGAAAACATTCATCAGACATAGATAAGTGAGACTAAATTTTTTTTACAGTTTTCGGGGCTGGGGTACTTTCTTCTATTATTAGGTGTAATCCCTAGAAAATTGGGATCACGTAACCTCCAATAATTCCCTCCTCGAAATTTATCCACAACCAAGCTTTTCCTAGGTGCCCTAATAAAAGAATTTGAGCCTTGAGGTTCATTGACTCAAAATCATACTTCAAATATAAGAATCATTTACTCCGAGCTTCTAATAAAGAAAAGGAACAAAGAGAAATCCAAAGAAGATAGGCATTTGAGAATTTAAGTGTTGATGGAAGAAATAAAGCATTTTAAAATCCTTTTAAGTAGATTTATTTTACTAAGATAAGAAGCAGAACCAATAAGGTGGCAGTATCTTTGTTCAATATGAGCATTAAGACTATGCTCTTCTTTATACTCACAAAACTATATAGTCTATAACCTCAACATGCCCGATAACATTCAACACTGGGAGGAAATCCAAACAGTGGGGATGAATCAGACGAAATATTTACCTGCAAAGAATGCACCCATGACCATCTCATTTGATTTGCTTTGATGTGATGTGCTCTCTCAAACAAGAAGAAAAAACCAACAAAAATACACACCCATAACCCTGTCAAAATACATTAAAATAAACAAAAAAACTGAGAACACATAAATACAGATAAAAACAAATAGATAACTAAAAAAATAGAAATGGCGTGGTCCTGCCACCAAAAATTCCAAACAATAAGAAAATATGAAACAAAATAAACTTGCAAGGAAATGAATACAAAACATAAAAAAGATCAAACATAAAAGAAACCATGAAATATTCTTCTCTAAGAGGGATTTATAATTTTCTTCATCAACAACTCCTTTCTTCAACAGATCAATCTAAATGTTAACCCTCGTCCTCATCCATTCTAGAGTTTTCTCCCCCAAAATCTTCCAGATATGACTGTGTATAGGGCAATCTTATATATAATTGCAGGTGATTTTTCCACCATGGCTTTGCTCTTCCGCAAGATGACCACGAGCTATGTCACCGAAAAATTCTTCGACTGATTATTTTAATGCTGATTCAAACTAACAAATCAAAATTGTAAAACACCAACAGACAATTATTATTATCTTTTTCTCTGTAACCCCTGATTTTCAAAATCCCCCCCACACATGGAAAATTATTCAAAAGGACACAAGACAAGATGGAGTGTGACAGTCCAACGACGGTGGGAGATGGAGCCTTGTGGATGATGAAGTACACTGAATTTATATCCATCGATCACTCTTCACATGTCAGAAGGATCAGTAGATCTGAACCTGAACCTGAATTTTCTACTCGCTGCCCCAAGCTTATTTTTGGGCTGCAAGAGCTTGCATTCTCCTCAATTAGGGATTGAAGTACATCTGAACCATCGAATTCTGCAATCTGATCTTGATCTCCCTTTATGAATTTTACCTCTGATGGCTGCCCAAGCTCTTCTTTAATCTCCTGATAACCTTATACATGCTCAACTTCAGTTTTGACTTGTTGTATTATGACCTCCTTAAATGGTTTTGTAATGGCATTAACTCCTTGTTCTCCATTATGTGGATACACAAGGTTCAAAAACTCGGAATCATCCTCTCACTACTTGTGGAAAATATCATCCTCCTTGATGTCCTCTATAAATTGGTTGTCTATAAGCTGATATAAGATGAGTCCTGCTTTAGATTTCTCATCTTTGTCATCATTTTCTTCTAGCAAGAAGGTAGAGAGGCAAAAATCCTCTAGTTGCTTATCATGAAGTAACTCTAGATCTGCTGATCTTTCTACAGATTGGATTTGAGAATTACATTCTTTCAAATTGGTTTCATGACCACTTATGGGCAACCTTTCATACATTGTTAACAAATATTAATTTTTGAAATCAACAATATTTAAATCAGCAACAGGTAAATCAACAACTAAAATTGGATCATTTTTTAAACTAGAAGATGATGCAACCTAAAAATTGTTGGTTTTAAGCTTTGAGTCCTCTACATGTTTACTTAAGACTTTATCTGTACCTTTTAACTCAATAGACAAATGAAGATCATGTCTAACCTCTATTTTCTAATTTGAAATCTTTCTGCTGTTGTTGACCATTTTTGCACTCGTGCAAAAATGGGCAACTCAAAACTTCGTTACAATGGATGACATTGGTGAAGTGAACCTAAGCTAGGGGAAATTCTTTCAGTTTAAGATTTGCTCCTTCGGATTAATTAAATGACTACATGTAATTTGCAGCTATGTGTGCTATTACAAAATGTAACAAATCACATAGTCTGAATTTTCATGTTTTTCTTCAGCAAAAGAACACAAAGGCCCCGAAGGACATATGTGTTATCTTGATAAAGACAGAAAATACAGAATAGATGAAGTGATAAGTTTTGGAACAACAATCAAAGCTACAGATTACAACAGTATCAAAGTTCATTACTAAGGTTACATGTATTTTAAAGTTCTTACCTTCATGATTAAATACATTCAATTATGTTATTGAGTTATTTAAATCATTATACAATCCATATACAAAGCTGAAATGCAGAAGGAAGTACACAACTCAGTTTCAGAATTCAATGTTTTATTCATAAGTAATTTCAAATGTTTCCAACACAAGCTGTGGGATGTGACTCAAGTAAACATCATAACTACTGAAATAGAAGGTGCATGTGCATGAAAATAAAATCAAAAGAATATGAAGGAACCCATAATTACCTTGTTTCTTTTGTCCCACTGCTCCATCTTCACTTCAGCTGTTGCTCCATCTTCATCCTTGTTGTTCAACATTACATTGTACCTAAAAAACAAATAGAGAAAAGCCTGTCAACCATGAGCTCATGATTAAATCATGTTCTTGTACTGTCTATCTTCGTATAAATGAATCTCTTGATATCAGGAGGTATGCTTACAGAAAATATAAATGCATAGTATACAAGTATCAATATTCTACATCAGTACATATGATTCTCACAATCATTTTAGAGAGCAAAGATAAAAAGAAAAACTATGGAATAGAAAAGAGGCCAAAAAGCCTAATGTTTTCTAACTAGCTTGTATAAATGTGCAAGTACAGGTAATAAGAAGGAAATAAACACTAACTTTTGTGTTTACATATCAGAAGTATTATATTCTGTAACTTGAATAAAAAAAACTACATTTATTTTATTTCAGACTAAAGGATGAATATACAAAGATGTACCTGTACTAATCTATAAAATAAATGCAGGTTTAGTGCTGCAGATTCTAACAAATGGAATGAGATAAAATTGCAGCTGAAACAAAATGGAAAAGAAAATCTGAGAAAATTTTGATAGGGCTTCACCATGTAAAATGGACATTTTACATCTTTCCATCATGTTATTTCTCAACTAATACATGCTTGAAAGCTGTGACAAAAGATACACTACTGTATTAATCAAATAGTATGCAAGAAAGGAGAGAATACATTGTATAGTCAAAGCTACAAATTCAGATTAATACATGTTACTTCATGATAAAAAACAACTTCAGTTACAATACAACTAAGGACGCAAAGGGTAATTCATGATGAAGATATAAAGTACAAAATGCAACCATCTCAATGTGCAGCTACATGATCAACTTCAGAGAATCATGACATCACAAGGAACAAACTTCAATAGTCTCAAGAAAAGGGTTCCAAACCACTGCATACTTTGAAACATTCAGATCAGAGGGTACCACATTCTGTAAATATAAATCAAAGTAATGCAATCATTTCAAGATAATCAAGTACAAAAAGTACAAAATTAAATCAAGAAGCTCAATACTTAGACAAATTCATCAAACATCAATGACTTATACAGTCATTAAAAGGTTACAAAAGAAGTGAAGAAAAAGAAGCTTTGTAATTCAAAAGCATATTCATATTTATAAGTTAGCAGAAGATGGCCACTTCCAGAGCTAGAAATTGTTCAACTTTTTAGAACATAAATAAAGTATAGTAATGTTACAGTTTTAGAGTTACAGAATGAATTATATATTGACTATTCTTGGACAAGAAGAAAGAGATTACATTGCAATAGTTTAGGCAAACCTTAATGAGAAAGTATGAATGTTTGTAGTTGCAGAACATACAATAAAGTTTAATAATGACAACATTAATAACAGTTTATAGAGTAAAGTTTTCAAAGGGTATAATTTGCAATGAAGCTACTTACTTACAGATACTTTGACATAAAGGAAATAGATTACAACTTTAAGGAAACAATATTCCATAACATGTTCCTATAAACATATCAGGAAGATTTTGAGATGCTTCAGAAAGATGTATGAGGACATAAATGACAATAAATCAAGGTAGAAACTATTCAATAAGACCATGTCACTAAGCTAGTTTACAACAAGAAATATAAAGTTTGTGTCTTATTGTGAATAAAATCAGATTGCAAGCTTTCTCAAAAGTATAGTTAGCTCAATGATACAGTCTTGCATAAACTTGATTAAGAAATCAAAGGAACAATTGCTTTAAGGAAACTTTACATGCTAAGTATATTAGGTAACAAATGTTCTTCCATTCAGTAAAAAAAGGCAAAAGGTTCCATGTTTGAAACAGACTTCTCACCAAGCAAAGATTAATTATTAGCCAAGCTAATCCCATTTCATGAAATAGAAAGTCAACTAAGTTTGACTGAGCTACAATCAAAGGCTTTTAATACCCATTGTCATTAGCATGCTTATTTTTAGAATTCAATAAAGGATAAAAATATACATGGGCGAGTTACAGATTTGTAGTCTATTTTTAGGAAGGGGTGTGATGAATAATTTAGATATGATATTGTTCATCAAAAGTCATAGATAGGACTTTTTAAACAAGAGTCTCAAGCATGTAAGTTTTGCCCTTGAATAAGAATTGATTTATGTCTTTCCAATTATTTGCGAACTTCATGTATGCTTTTTATTTCTTGTGAACATCATTCCCTGTAGTCATGCTTAAACAATTTTAGTAATTTCTGCATAATATTAGTGTGCATGCTTATTTAATTGTAGATGGAATTGTTCCCTCAATACATCAAGAGTTTTGCCTTAAAAGGTATAACTATTGGTTTGTGCACCTAGAATCCATTGGAGGAAGTGCATTTACTCAATCATCCCTCAGGAAAAGTTTGTTGTATCAACAGTTTTCAATTTATTTAGTCATCTTTTTACCCTCAAAACCCCAAAAAGTTAGCTTTAGGATACTTCATAAAGGAACCGGCCTTGATACCAGAGACTCACCTTAATAATAGGTATACCCACAGACCTGTTAGGATTTTTGCGACAAAAAAATAGTTCTATGATTTAATAACAAACAAAATCATGCACACAGGATCCAAACAATTTACCCACAAAATCTATAACAGTGGAAGTATAAACTAGAATAATCCAAATCACACAAAATTACACACACATAACAAGCATGTACCGTGGTTCACCCAATGTGGGCTACGTCCACCAAAGATAGAGATCTCATATATATATATATATATATATATATAATATAACAAGAGATTACAAACCAACTCTTCTACACAAGAGTACATGTATCTCTACAATTAGTATCTCCTCCTCCCAGATCTCCAACCATAATCAAATAACCTTGAGTACACTAAACCGTGCCTCCAAACTCCACCATCAGATCTCACATAACCAGGAACTACCTCATCTCTGAACTGTTACCAAGTTCTCTGTGGATCTGCAAACAAGACCTCTCACATGGGTTAACCAGATGTGCAACTAAGAATGTGCACCAAGAAGTAAGTCTGTCTCTCCATCACTATATAACCTGTGCAAACATGAAGATGACCTCCTCTACAATATATAGATCTACATGGATCAACAATACAATATGATCTCATGGATCTATAATACAAGACTAGATCTACATAGATCTATAATACAAGACCTCACCAACATGTGGATCTACAAGAATAAATGCTATGTGCTTTGCATACTATGCAAGCCATTACAATGAGACAATAAATATACAAAACTTAGTCTATTTTTAGGGAAGATAGCCTGAATTAACTTGCTATATATTGTGTAGCTAATTTCAAGGCACAGAGGAATCTGTCTTGGATATAACCTGTTGCTGAAGCATCAATTCTGCTATCTTCGTCTTCATCCTCTGATTCTCGGAGAACTTTTCAAGGATCAAATTTGTTGCAGCAATGTGTATGTCATTAATTACAGCTTCTGAAACCCTAGCTTTTATCCTTGTTTAATCGTATATAACCTTAATGTAACCTTAGCCATGCAATTACATTTTTCAAATCTATTTTCGTGCATATAAGATAAAGGTAATTGTTGATAGTTTATTCCCTCATACATTGCATAGGTATTTTTGACGCTAGTTAGCCTTGAACTACGGAAAAAATCTGGATCCCACTTGCATTCATAATTCATGCTCATTTTGTTTTGTCTCACTGATGACTCAGTTGCAAAGTTCCCACATGCTCTAAACGATGTTTGTCCTATCTGACCCCATTTACGAGTTGCTGTAAAAACCACCTTTTCCCTTAAAGATCCCCAAATTTCCAGTTTAGGATACATCAAAAAGTGAACCGACCTTGATACCGGAGACTCACCTCAATAATAGGTCCACAACCTAACAAGACTGGAGGTATTTCCATTGTATCTGTGAAAGTGAGAGATCCAGAAGCAAGCTTAGAACCCCTGTCGTCCTCTCGCTACATTAGGGTGCACTTTCAAGAGATAACATTTTTTTGGCACTCCCGGTCGGACCAAAAATTAGATCTGTGAGCAAATTACAACAATTTATATCAAATTCATAGCAAATGAAAGTTAATTTTGGAGCAAAATAGTTGCAGCAACTTATTCTAAAGATTAAAAGTATTTATTTGGCAACTCCGTAAGGCTGATTTCAGACCAGTTTTGCAGCATGTTCCATGCCTAAAGTGAATACAATATTAATGGTAAGAGGAATTCCTTCTGAGTTTATTTCTTTACCTTTGAATTCTGCAAGAAGAAGAAGAAGATAGTGTAGCACCCTACCATATACTAGGCCTAGTTTTAACAACCCTCCTCCTCCTAATCTTCCTTCTCCACATATTAATCTCTTTGTTAAGACCTCAGTTTTTCTAATGGATATTCAACCACTTAGGAATTTTGTGACCATTACTAATGGTAGCCCATTAGTAGCTCTAGTTTATCAAGATATTCCTAATGTTGCCATAGAAATTTTGCCTTCATTCACTAGTGAAAATCAAGTTACACCTATAGAGCACATCAAAGATGTTGCAGCCCTATGTGCAGTCTATAATATAACACATGAAGATGTGGCCTTGCGACTTTTAGCTACATCCTTTAAAGGGAAAGTCTTACAATGGTATAGAAACTTAGAGATTGGAAGCATAAGAACTTGGGATGATTCAGTTCATTTAACCCTCAAAACATCTGTCTACAATTAAGAGAGATCCTCATGAATTTATGGTCAGTTTTAATAACCATTTTTCTAGAACTTGGGAAAGAATTCCAACAAGTGTCAAGCTGACCATGCTTTTCTTTATTTTCTTAGAGCCTTAAACAGTTATATTTCAACTATGATTTAGTCTATGGGAGGTGACACACTCCCATTAGCTTATGATATTGCTATAAAGGCTGAAAACAATCTTATTCAAGCTAGAAAATTAACACCGAGGCCTTCAATTCCTTTTTAGCAGATTTGGAACCTATCCCACAACCTTTCTCCATTTTGGAACCTGCTATTGCAACACCATCAGATGATGTGTTTAAATATTTATAGACTATGGGAAACAAACTAACTTCGATTGAAAATAGACTTGCATTACCTAACAGGCCTTATCAAGCTCCTTATCAGCAAAACCAGCAAAATATGTAGCCTTATCAACAAAATCAGAATTATAGACAACCATATCAACAAAGATAGTTTGACCCAAAGGCTCCTAGTTCATCTAACACTTTAGTCCCAGTTAATATGGCTATAAGAAAAATGATGCCAACCTTGTAATCAACCTCATACAGCTGCTAACTTCCCAAATACTTTCCTGAATATAAGCCTTATTGCGCAACCTCAACCTGAGACATTTTTCATGCCTCAAATGGAGGGTGGGCAACAATAAAATCATGTTCAGAAATCACTTGAACACAACTTGGTCAGTTTTAGTGAAGATGGTTTTATTGCAGTTATTACTAGGGCCCAAGAAATGGCCCAGGAAAGTCAAAAGTTTCAAAACAGACCTGTTCTGTCCACAGTCACAGATAAAACAACTACAGGCCAAAAATCAGCTAACAGTTCTGTTGTTCCTTAGAAAAGAACATGTGTTTCAACTGGTAAAGAATGAAAGAAACAATCATAACCTGATCCAAGAAGATTGTTTATACCTCAAATATCAAAAGCACCTGAAGTAGAGTTAGTTTTTGCTAAAGCCTATGCTAAAATAGTAGAATCTGTTTCCAAAACTATTGTTTCTTTTAACATTGTTGATGTTATGAAAATACATAATGTTAATATCTCAATGTGGGATGCTCTAATTATTTTAGGACAACAGGAGTCGCTTTCTCATGAACTTGCTAAGTTGCAGATTTATTCAAAAATAATAGAAAAGGAAGTTCAAAAAGTAGACACGGTCCTTAGAACAATGGAATAGGACCACATTAAAGAAGTTAAATGGATGGTTCAATAGTTCTTAAATGCTCATGATATCAAGAAGTCACCACCATTTTATTTATCTCTGATTATTGGAGATCATTTAGTTCATAACTGCATGGTTGACAGTGGTGCAAGTAGCATAGTTATGCCTAAAGTAATTACAGAAAAGTTAGGCATGTATTATGAGCCTACAAAGAAAAGTGTGTTGCAGCTAAACAAGACAACAACTAATACAGTCGGTGTTATCAGAAACTTGGAAGTGACCTTACATGCTTGCCCCAACGTTATAACTCTATAAGATGTCACTATTGTAGATTTGCCTCCTTATTTTGCCTTATATTTATCACGAGATTTTACAACAAAAATAGGAGGTTATCTTTCTTCAGATTGGTCATTTTTGTTCTTTACTACATGATATGGAACTAAGGTTACTATAAATTTAGAGCCTCTGGCTAGATTTCATATTAAGCCTCATACTTTAAATGTTGCAACAAATTACTCAATTCTGGATTAGTCTAATTTCTATGTTACACCTTATGTTTCCGCACTTGACGACGTTTCTAATCTGTTCATGGATGAAAAGACTCAAGAATAACATGCCTATGACCCTTTTAAGGAAGTGGAATAAGATTTGTTCATTGTTTATTGCTTACATGAAGAAAATGCACCAATTCCCTTACTGTCCAAAACAAAAGAAGCAACAAAAGGGCTATGGAAGCTTCACTTTGATGTAGCCAAAAATAAGAAAGGACAAGGTGCAGGTTTAATGCTTACTTCCCCTTCAAATGAAAGGTACTTTTCAGCTTTAAGATTGTAGTTTTCTTGTACTTGTAATGTAGCTGAATACGAAGCGTTAATTCATGGCTTGTAATGGGCTAGAAAGAGAGGTATTAACACCTTGCAAGTTTTCAGAGATTCAAAATTAGTTATTAATCAAGTGAAAAACTTTAATGTGTGTAAAAATTCATTGTTAAAGTCTTACAAACATAGAGTTTCAGACTTAATGAATGATTTTGATGCTATTAAAATTCAATCTATCCCAAGAGTTGAAAATAAGCATGCAAATAGACTTGCAACACTCGGTGCTAGCTTTAAGATACTAGAACAAATCGAAAACAACAAGGTACAACAACATATCAAATTAATTATCAGACCTTCAATGCCTAACAATGGAGAGAATTGACAGGTTTTCGAAGATGATAAACAAATTTGCAGATTTCTACAGCAAGAGGATGAATTTTCTACAGTAAATCAGGAAAAATTGCAACACTTCTATGGTGATCAAATTGTTCAATAAAAAACAAACAGGTTGCCTCAATGATTGGTCACTCTAGAAGACATTTTCAATTAAGAAAAGACAAAGGCAAGATTTCAACTCATGCAGATAACTATGAAGAAAACTTGGTGGATGATGACAAGAAGCTACTTATTGGAAAGGTATGTTTTTTAACTGAAAAACAATCATTTATCAAATTATGTAAATAATTCATAGGTTTTTTTGCCTGGAAGTACCAAGATTTTAGAGGATTTGATCCAATTTTATCTCAACATATAATAGAATTACAGCCAAACTCCAAGCCAATTAGGCAGAAGCAAAGGCTTGTAAATCTGAAGATTGAGCCATTGATGAGAAACGAATTATCCAAGTTATTCAAATCAAGTATTATTTTTCCAGTCAAGCATTCAATTTTGGTAACAAACCTTGTTCCTGTTCGGAAAAAGAATGGAGAAATCAAATTATGTGTGGATTTTAGAGATCTTAACAAGGCTTCATTGAAAGATCACTATCCACTACCTAACATGGATCAAATTTTGAGAACAATTTCTGGTTCTGATAGACTATCTATTTTGGATGGTTATAGTGGATATAATCAGATTCTAGTTTGAGAAGAAGATAGATACAAAACAAATTTTACCACCAAGTGTGGTACTTATGCTTACAAAAGAATGCCTTTTGGCCTTTCAAATGCTAATGCACTGTTTCAACGTGTAATGGACATGGCTTTTCATAGCTTACTAAATAAATTCATATTGGTTTATTTGGATGATGTTACCGTATTTTCAAAAAAAATCGATGAACATATAATACATTTAAGGCAAACTTTTCAGTTATGTAGACAGTTTGGAATATCATTGAATCCTAAAAACTCTATCTTTTTAGTACACCAAGGTAAATTGCTTGGTCATATTGTTTCTAAACAAGGTTTAACAATTGACCCTTTCAGAATTGAAGCCATATAACAATTATCATTGCCTCATCACAAGAAGTAATTACAGATCTTTCTGGGAAAAATCAACTTTGTTAGAATATTTGTTCCATATTCTGCAACATTGGTTAAATCATTGATACCTATGTTAAAAAAAGAGAAAACTTTCTCTTGGGCCAACGAAGGGAGAGAAGGGTTTGAAGCCATTAAAACAGCCATTTCTCATCTCATACTCTTGAAAATCCTCACTTTGATAAAGCTTTTACAATGTATGCATTTGCAGGAGCTGGAACAATTTCAGCCATATTAACTCAGGTTAATGATAACAATATTGAGCAACCAATTACTTTCTTTGGATAAAGTTTGCATGACTACAAAACAAGGTACACTTTTCTAGAAAAACAAGTACTTTAAGTAGTCAGAGGACTAAAGAATTTTAAGTACATGATTTCAAACAAAAAGATACATGTTCTTGTTTCTCATCCAAGTGTATAAGTTTTCTTGTTAAATAAAGAATTGAATGAGAAGAGAGCAGGCTGGATAACAAAAGTTATGAAATATGATGTTGATATTCATGTTGTAAAGACAGTTCAAGGTAAATGTTTGTGTGAGCATCTAATTGCTGATATGGAAAAACAATAGGCTACACAATCAAAAGATCTAGACCAACATGTTCATGAAGGACCTATAGGAGGTCACTTCTCAGCACGTACCACAACCTTAAAAATTATTAAATCTGGTTACTATTGGCCCAACATATTCAAATATTGCTTTGAATGGACCAGGAAGTGTAGGGAATGTGATTTCTTTGTTGGAAAAGAGGTTACGTATCATGTAGTGGGGTTTTGAGGCTAGCAATCAGATGGCATGGTGCATCTTGAAAGACCAACATGTCTGAAGCTTATTCAAGTAGTTCAAGCAATCAAGATGGCATGGTGCAAAACTTGATTTGGTTAACTATCTGCACCCCCCGAATGGCAACGGTGCGATTGGACACTTATTTGGGAAGTGAACCTCCGGAGAAGGCCGGCTTCCTCTTCCTAAACTAAGTGCTGTAATACTCCTAGTGTAACAAAAATGATTATCTAATCCTACGTTAACATTTTCATGGGGTTTTAGGGAAAGAGATTTACAGAAATGAAACTATACTAGTGACGGTGATGCATCGAATAAAGGGTGTCTTCAGATTCAGGAAGGGTTAATTTGAAGAGGGTGTGTGTGCACCACAGGTCAACTTCACCTACTCCAACTTAGAGAGGGTACAGGATACCACAGACTAAGAGACATGCATTGCCTTTGTTAAACTTTATCAGACCGAGAAATATACCAAGTGAAGAAGGATGAACTCAAGAAGGGTGAACGGACACCACAACTCAACTGCATGCAATACTCCACCACTCGATAAGCACAGAACTCCAAGAACCTGCAATAGAAACTTAAACTTGCATAGTGTACCTGTAAGTACGAGAAAGGCACAAAGAAGCATAAAAGGATGAAAGGACCGAGATTAGTCACAAAACACACACTTTTATTGCTTCAATAACATGCACAATGCATCATACATTCAGAAGAGGCAATAGTTGCCATTATAATCTTGAAGAGGAGGCTTGAAAGTTCTCTCAACACACAAGAACAACTTGCAGAGGAGAGAAGACCCTTGAAAATTATACACTCGCCTAAGATATCTAACTGTCCAACTTGTCTGAACTGTTGGAACCCTTTGAAATGAGATTCCAACTTACATTTATAGAAAAATATGTGAGAAAGAAGAGGAAAGGGTCATAATTGCATTCCTAAAATGAAGGCCCATGATGTATTTATTATAGTTAGTTGAACCACCTGAGAAGGTTCCATCATGGGTCATTAATTGTCTTCTCAATTAATTAAAAGAATATTTAAATAAAATATTTAAATAATAATAATAAATATTATTATTAAAATATTTAAATAAAAATATTAATTTAATTAACATAATGTTGAGAACCCGTTTGACTTGAAGAGGAGGGGGGTCCATGTGGATAGAGTCTGCACAAATCTCAACTTGGTGAGCTTTCGAATCCTCTAACTCAGTGTTGCAATGTGATTTTTGAACCCCGCACTAACTCTTTCCCTCGTCTTGGCAATCGGGCTCTTTTGCATTGAGTCCTTCGAATGGTGGGCTATCAAACTTGATTCTTACCATTTTGCTCTGTTAACTCAAAGCCATTTATGCATTCCATGTTCAAACTTCATGAAACATCACCATGAGCTCCCTGCGAAGTCACTGAGCTCTTCATCCAACAAACGATCTTACCTTTCCTGGGCTCAAACTCACTTGAATGTCGAGCTTAACCCAACATTTTTGAAAAGAATGGTTTTACCATAATGGGATTCTTACTTATCATATAAAACTTGCAGTAAGAATGTTTTAGCTTGGCCATAATAAGCACAATTGTACCTCCAAACGATGAGAAAATGCCATTACCAATAAAGACCTAATGCTGTCATGATGATGACCCAGGCTCATGCCCATAACATGTCGATAGACACCCTTGGGACTGATTTTTTTTTTGCCAAAAGAGCCCCTTGGTATTTTGGCAGTGCACTCAGCAATCTCATCTCCAATCAACAATTATGCCACTATTGGGATCTTAGTATGGCATAGGTAGCTGTGAGCTAAACAATACACTCATTTTTCCAGAAACTAAAAAGATCCTTCATGTTACAATCTTCAACACATAAAAGGAGCCCTTCAAAAAATACATTGAACAACTGGGGCAGCCAAGAGGACCTTGGAAAAATGTACAGGTAACAACCATATGAATTCTCCCTTAGTCGTGGATCAAAGCTAATAGAATTAAGCTAGATAACTTGAAACTACAGTATAATCGTCCATTAAAAACGAGCTTCTCTGAACCTGGTAAAAGAATATTGTTATTGTCTGATTGGACGTACATAATGGAAGGGTATAAATATTGCTTCTGCCCATAGAGTTTCTCAAAGAGACCATTTACGAGTAACAAGGATGTAACATGCAAAACGGCCGACCGGTTATTTTCAGAGCTGACCTTCACATTTAATTCGTTTCTAGGTAAAGAAATGTTGAGCAATACGAATCGTTTCATTCTGTACCGTAGTAAACCTTCATCTCCTGATTCAGGTAGATTTTATGAAGCCTTGAATGGCGTGACTCCAATCCATCATACACGGCAGTGAATATTTGTTTCCTGCAGCTGTCATAGATCCGAGTTCAGAATAAGGATAAGCCACAGTTTCAGGATGCATTCGATATTGATCAGATAACAACACAGTTGGACAACCTGTTTGCTGGAAGCGTTCAAAAGGATGGCTTCTACTATACTGCAACATGCCTGCTGCCTTTGTGTGGGAGCTTGCCTCGCATCCTCTGAATACTCAGAATTGTACAGAGGACGAGGAGAAGTATGCTGGCAAAGGCGAACTGATCAGGTCGAGCATCTGTCTGTTGCATTCGGTGAAACAGTATCAACACCGTGAGGAAACGCATGTCTTCTGTAAGCTGCAATTATGGTATTCCATGAGAAGGCGTCTCTTTCATGTGAAAGCGTATTCCTGGAAATGCAGGTCTGCAATGGGAAGATATGTAGACGGGTTTACAGGGATATGCTATGCGTGGTAAGCAGAATGTGTGGAGCCTGAAACTTCAACTGTCTCATTCCCACGCCCCGACTTACCTTCCGTGTGACTCGCACAAATACTCGGATCTTGTTTAAACGGCCGGTGCGGAAGTTTGCTGTTGGATTGCCATCATCAAATCTCCACGCTTGGTAGTTTGATCGGATTTCTCCCCTACGCAGAGTGAACAGCATGGTTTTCCATCTTAATATTTCCGCGCTTGGCAGTGTTTGCCCGAATCTCCCCTTCACGGAAGTTTGGTCATGGTTTGCCAAACCAATATCTCCACACCTGGCATAACAGCTCCAAATCTCCCCATAATGGCTTGGCAAAGTTAATCCACGGGCCCCGGCCTCAGCTTTGCCGTGCAACCTTGGCAAGATAGTGAAATGTTTCCTAAAGATTTTACATGACCCATTCGAGCTTCAAGCTTCTGCAAACATGGATATTACAAGACAGGTCCATCAATCCCTTGAACTCATGGCTATAAAAATATCAAGCTGAGTTGCCATATCCTATTTTCTCATGTCATCTTATCATATCTACAACATGTCTCTAAGAACCGCTATGCTGTAAGGATTTCACTCAAGATATCAGTAAACTCGACCATCAATTCCTTTGGGTCTAACTAGGATCAATATTTTAACTGAACTTCAGTCTGAGCTATAAGCTTGATCTCTCAGTGAGCTCAAATGTTTCAACGCTGAGCTATTTCCTTTCGCCCAAAAAACATGCTCGACTTTCTGAGTGACTCGTTGAAGATGCTCATATAATTGCAAAGCAAATTATGCTCCATGAATATTCTGATATGAAACAGTTCCACCTCTATGAGATCCATTTCCATGAGTTGCATCGTAAAATAAATTTAATCAAGTCTCTCGGTAACACCCTTACTGTCACTTAATCGATTTTTATAAAAATATCTTGAAGGAAAAATCCTGAATTTGAGGATGCATTCGATGCTGAACAGATAAAAACATAGTTGGGTGACCTGCTTACTGGAAGTGCTAAAAAAGGCTTCTGCCATACCGCAACATGTCAACTGCCTGTGCACCAAATGCTCGACCGAGGAAGGTCTGAACAACGCCAGCGAAAATATATATACTGTATTCACTAATACCCTGGCCCGGCATTCTTGTTGTCTCTGCGAGCTTACCATTGAAAATTTATCTCAAGTAGGCCTCCCAGTTTTTCATTAATCAATGAGCCCTGGAATTGTATCCTAGAAACCATCTTTAATGCATCCACACGAAACGAGTTGCCTTGAATTATCCATCATGCACGATGAGTCCCATTGATAGGGCTCCATCACGTATCTCTGTTTACGCAATGATCTCCATTCATTTTATGGCACTCTTGGTGTCTTGGCTTGCGTTTGAATCAGCCTAGCTCTGTAGAATGTGTCCTAAAAGAAGCTCACCACATGATCTCCAAAATTAACGAGTCATGAAGATGATTCGAACTCCTTATCTCTGCCTTCGCTTCCACCTGTGGCTTGAACCTTTCCAATTCATTGAGACTTTATTGATAGCTCAAACTTTGACTCTCCCTGACTTGGCCTTCACTTCCGCATGCATCGATCTCTACCGAGATCCTTATAGAGTTCCCTTCATTCGTCAATTTTCAACGAGCTATATTTTGGCTCTTACAACTGAGAGTCTCCACTGAGATGATTTTTGAGATGATTATTAATTTGACACCGGGTTCTTTATCAACTCGACCCTGAACTCTCCACTGAGTTGAGATCAACTGGGTGCCTTTCGATGCTAGGTGATCTCTTCATATTCAATTTAGGAATTATTTTTAATTATTGCATCTTGATAATAACCGAAGGTGGGTTCCTGGGACTATTATTTCATTTTGAACATGACAGGACCCCCTTGTCCAATCTTGCCAGGTGTGCAAAATTGGATAACAGATAACTAGAGCGCTTGACATCTAATGTCAAATTCATCACTTTGGGCTAACAGAGTGACTCCGAAAAAATCAATTGGCAATTCACCGTACAAGCTTGTTTATGGAAGAGAGGTAAAAATGCCCATCTCATTTGAGTTTCTTGCATTATATTTGTTGCATCAAATGGAGCTACTAGAGAATGAACCATTGTAGGTTCGTTATGCAAAATTGATGGAATTACAAGAGCTGAGAGATCAAGCTCATTTAACCATGGAAAATAATAAAAAACAAATGAAAAAAACTTTTGATAAGAAAGATAAGTTCATAATCTTCAATGAAGGACACATTATGTTGAAATGGGATGTTGATCGTGCAAATCTAGGAAATCACACAAAGTTTGACACACTTTGGAGTGGTCCTTATATGATTTCAGCTTACAAGGAATATAATGCTTTTTAGCTTTCAAGGCTAAATGGAGAGGAACTTCTCATTCCTGTGAATGTTATGTTTCTCAAACACTGTTATTGAAATTCCTACAGTGTCTGTTTAGAGTAGGATTTCCCTTTCAATAAGTGTAGTTCCTGCACGTTGTAATCTTTTTCAAATTCAATAAGTGCATCCGTGCATGTGATCTGGTTTACCAGATCCTTTCCTAGTCTTTGTTCGTTTTGGAAGGGTTGGACCTTCAGAAAGGTAGATTTTTGATTACATGAATTGGACTCCATACCCAATGGACAAGAGAAAGTCACTGGTCTATAAGCTAGCAGACAAATTTCCCCACATGATCGCTAAAATTGTTGATAATTTTCACACTTGTGCAAAAATGGGCAACTCAAAATTTCATTACGATGGATGATATTGGTGAAGTGAACCTAACCTAGGGGAGATTATTTCAATTTAATATTTGTTCCTTTGGATTAATTAATGACTACATGTAATTTGCAACTATAAGTTATGTTACAAAACATAACAAATCATATAGTTTGCATTTTCATGTTTGTCTTCAGCAAAAGAACACAAAGGCCCTCAAGGACAAATGTGTTATCTTGATAAAGATCGAAAATACAAAATAGATGAAGTGTTAAGTTTTGGAGAAACAATCAAAGTTGCAGATTACAATAATATCAAATTTCATTACTAAAGTTATAGGTATTTTAAAGTTCTTTCCTTCATGATTAAATACATTCAATTATGTTATTGAGTTGTTTAATTCATTATACAATCCATATACAAAGCTGAAATGCAGAAGGAAGTACACAACGCAGTTTCAGAATTCAATGTTTTATTCATAAGGAATTTCAAATGTTTCCCACACAAGCCGTGGGATGTGACTCAAGTAAACATCATAACTACTGAAATAGAAGGTGCATGTGCATGAAAATAAAAGCAAAAGAATATGAAGGAACCCATCATTGCCTTGTTTCTTTTGTCCTATTGCTCCATCTTCGCTCCAACTGTTGCCCCATCTTTATCCTTGTTATTCAACATTACACTGTACCTGAAAAACAAACAGAGAAAAGACTGTCAGTCATGAGCTCAGGATTAAATCATGTTCTTGTATTGTCTATCTTTTTGCAAATGAATCTCGTGATATCAGGAGGTATGATTACATAAAAGATAAATGCATACAAGACAAGCAACAATATTCTACATTAGTACATATTATTCTCACAATCATTTCAAAGAGCAAATATAAAAAGAAAAACTATGGAACAGAAGAGAGGCCAAGAAGCCTAATGTTTACTAACTAGTTTGTCTAAATGTGCAGGTATAGGTAAGAAGAAGGAAATAAACACTAAATTTTGTGTTTACATATCAGAAGTATTATATTCTATAACTTGAATAAGAAAAAATACATTTATTTTGGTTCAGACTAAAGGCTAAATATACAAATATGTACCTGTACTAATCCATAAAAGAAATGCAAGTTTAGTGTTGCAGATTCTAACAAATGGAATGAGATAAAATTACAGCTGAAACATAATGGAAAAGGAAATATGATAAAAAAATTTACAGGGCTTCACCATGTAAAATGGACATTTTACATCTTTCCATCATGTTATTTCTCAACTAATACATGCTTGAAAGATGTGACAAAAGATAAAATGCTATACTAATTAGATAGTATGCAAGAAAGGAGAGAATACATTGTATATTCAAAGCTACAGATTCAGATGAATACAGGTTACTTCATGATAAACATCAAATTTAGTTACAGTATAAATAAGGATACAAAGGGTAATTCATGATGAAAAGATAAAGTACAAAATATAACCAGCTTAATGTGTAGCTACAAGATCAACTTCAGAGAATCATGATATCACAAGGAACAAACTTCCATAGTCTCAAGAAAAGGGTTCTAAACCAGTGCATACTTTATACATTCAGATCAGAGGGTACCACATTCTGTAAAGATAAATCAAAGTAATGCAATCATTTCAAGATAATCAAGTACAACAAGTACAAAATTGAATCAAGAAGCTCAATACTTAGACAAATTCATCAAACATCAATGACTTAGACAATCATTACAAGGTTACAAAAGAAGTGAAAAAATGAAGATAAAGCTTTGTAATTCAGAAGGTAAATACAAATTTAGAGTTGCAAATCAAGATGGCCACTTCCAGTAGTTGATTCAAGAATAGGAGGTACAACTTTGCAATACATAAATAAAATATAGATAATGATATTAGCTATCTAGTTTCAGAGCTCCAAGGGTACCAGATTGAATTATATATTGGAATTCTTGGACAAGAAGAAAGAGATTACATTGCAATAGTATCAAACCTTAATGATAAATTTGAATGTTTGCAGTTGCAGAACGTAAACAATAATAAAGTTTTCTTTTCAATATGACAACACTAATCCAGTTTACAGAGTAAAGTTTTCAAAGGGTACATTTTTCATTATTTATGAAGTACAAACTTACAAATACATCTTGCACAAAGGAAACAAACTACAACTTTAAGGAAACCATCATTTAGGTAACATGTTCTTGTTCATAAGGCAAGATTTTGGAGCTGCTACAGGAGCTATGAGGAATAATGAAACAAATCAAGGTGCTACAATCAAGCACCATGTCATTAAAAGAATACAGTTAGGAAATATAAAGTTACAGTTGTGTCTTATTGCGAATAAAATCAGATTGAAATGTTCTCAAAAGTATAGTTAGCTTAGACATAACTCTTAATGCATGAAGTACTTGATCAAGAAATGAAAGGAACAGTTGCTTTTAGAGGACCAATGCACATGCTAAGTATGTTAATATATAGATTTTTGTAGATGGGTCAAAGTAACAAAAGACATAAGGTTACCAGACATGACCAAAATGATCTCAGATATCACACTGGATGTGAATAAATTACACAAGTACAAAAACAAATCAAATATTCTACAATCTAAGATCTAGGTCATTGAAAGTAGACAAATGCAAATATAAGGGCACATCTCATCTCAAGAATCACACTCAACAAAAGGAAATGCATCATTACAAGGTTAAAAGTTTGCAAATATTCATAACATATATAAAGGGAAATCAAAATAGAAATTCAACTTTGAATCACTCACTCAACAACAATGGATAAGTTTAATATCAGCTTTCAGAAAATAAATATAGATATACAACGCTATGAAGCTACAAAATCATCCATGGCGAGACTGGACGCAAACCCACATGTTGGGTTTGTGTCGAGGATCACCATGGATTCGAAATCATATGAAAGCTCAAAGGGTCAGTGCAGCAAATAACAGGGTAGAAAAGGTATGACAATGTAAGTCTACCTTCTTAATTTGTAAAACTCAAATGAAGACAAGCTATCAAAAGACACAAGACTTGCATGTGAAAAATGTAACCCTCTGAGCAGAGTCAAATCGACTCAGAAGATATAAACACATATCACCCAAACCATAATAGTAAAACAAAGAAAATTCTTACTCTCAAAGCAAGCAACCAAAGATGAAAATTTATTGCTATTTTTCATTTCTGTCCAATAATAGCCATAAATTAGAAAAGAAATGGAGGCAATAAAGTAAAACACGATTACCCACTATATGAAAATGCCAAATATGGAGTTACAAGTCAGAAGTGACAGTCGTTCAAGACACAAATATGAATCATCACATAAGCCAATGCATTTTTCAGCTCTAGAGCAAGTCAAATGGAGTGCAAAGTTCAAAACTTCAAGGTAGGAAAGACAAAACTTGTGAGTAAGCTATATGAAAACAATAAGAATCAATCAAGGGTTTCAATATTATGAAAGTAACATGTTTGATTACCAACATAAAAGAATAAAATAAATCAAACTGTGAGTTATCATCATTTCATGGTCAAACCCATATATCAAATACAGAGCTTAAAACAAACTTGACTCAACTCAGGGAGCTTCAAGAATCAAATCCACGAAATACAGAGTTTCTACAAGATTTCAGTCAGAAAAGTGAAGCACATAACAGAATAACGTTTCCATTGAAATACAAGGAAAGATAAATGATTCAAGTAATAAATAACCTTTTTGAGATCGAATCAATGAAACTATTGAAAGGCCGAACAACAGAGTTGGATTTTGAAAGCACCCAAACCCCCTTTTTAGCTCAAAGATCATGAAGACAGAACCAAAGAACAAGAAAGAAAAAAAGGGCTTTCATTATTATCAAAGGAAGAGATAGAAGTCTGAAAAATGAAAAATGAAGAGTTTTTCAATCAAAAAAAGAAAGCTTACCTTCAAAAGACAACCATTTATACTAACGATCCACAGTGAGGTTGAATGGAGGAAAAGCGATGAAAGAATATGACATGCATGCACATGGCTTATCAATGCCAAACTTACAGAGTTTCCATTTTCTAGAACTCAAAGAGTCGAAACCTCAAAGTATTCGAACCCTCACATTCTCAGAAGATGCACAAAATGAAACTCAGAAGACATCTTATAAAGAAAGTATAGCTCAAGATAATTGTTAATGGTGTCCATGACCAAAAGATCTTTCAAAGAACTCAGAAAGAGCTGAAATTAAAAAATTATACAAGATTTGAAGTCATAGAGCTTCGCAAGCTAGAGAAATGCACAATTTTGAGCTTCATAAGATAAAAATGACAGTCTGATATAATTTTGGCATGGCTTCGCCACTCGTTATGAGCAATGAAAATTAAATGAGTTTAGGTTTTGAGTTTTTTTACCCAACTTGAATAACCATCACTCAACCTAGCTCAATCTGGAGTTAGAAGATCAACGAAGAGGATCATGTTGGTACTACGATCAATGATCAATAATCAATCACCATATTATATGTAAACCTCCATGGTTACAATGTCACCGACCATCTTAATTACAGGGTCAGAACCCTAACCAAGGGCCAGAGGGATCAACGACTAAAATGAAACATGTACAACAATCAAAGATTGAGAAACAATCATCAAGATCAATGCAAACTCACAGACCAACCACGATCATAGGATCATGGACGTGTCAATATCAGAGTAAACCCTAATTAGGATGTAATCAAGTATACCACCGAAAAACATTCCAAGGGGTGAGTCATCGTGGTGGAGGGGACCAATTCCCATTTTAATTGTCATCCCTGTTGACTATAATTTTCCCCTTATAAAAATCAAAGTCAATAATCATTGCCATCAACTATCTAAAAAGCCAACACATCATTATAGATGTAATGATATTTCAAAAGGGTGTCTTTTCAAACATGATCAAATACCGACCAATACATCAACTTAAAGACTATAGTCGATGACTATGATTCATGTAATGATTATTGGGTTAGATATATTATGACCCCAAAGTGATCCATATATGCTTTTCCACGACCACCTTACCTTATACTTTCCAAAACATCCTTAGTTTCCCCAAAAGGCGGCCAATGCAAGAATGGTACAAGGTGTGCACACATCACAGGTGATCCCCACAGTGGGAGAGTTTAAAAATGATCAAATTATATGTGCACAGGAGTATCCTTTCATGTGACCACAAGGAGACAGAACAAATGTTAGCATTAGAGCCAAAGGTGGTCCCCAACAAGATGAGTGCATGGGTGAATTATTTTTGCAAAGTGTTGCAAATAATGAAATTATTTTACTCACACATAGATATTTATTCTTGTATGTGTATCCAAGGGGTAGGGTTAAAGTGCCAATTTTACAATTGCAAGTGGATCAAATTGTAGATGTCACATCAATCATTTGAAGACAAGTTACATGTGTTGGATAAGACTTGCTCATCAAGCAAAGCTTTATTATTAGCCAAGTTATTTATCCCATTTATTTTTAAAAATAGAAAAGTCAACTATAGTTTGGTTGAGTTGTATTTTTGTAATCAAGGCTTTTAATGCCTCATTGTATTAGCATGTTTATTTTTATTCCTTTATTTATTCAGGATAAAGGATAAAAATAGGATGCATGGGCGAGTACAATTTTTAGTCTATTTTTAGGAAGGGGTGGGATGAATAATTTTGATATATATTGTGTGCATTGGGAAAGCACAAGGAGGACTTTTTGATACAAGAGTGCTGAAGTAGTTTGTGCTAGTTTTGCCCTTTGAATGAGAATTGATTTCTGCCTTTCCAATTATTTGCAGCTTCATGTATACTTTATTATTTCTTGTGAATGTCAAAATTCCTTGATTGATCATCTTACGTTGCTGCAATTTTAGTAATTTTTGCATAATATTAGTGTGCGTGCTTATCTTAACTGTATTGTTGTGATTTATTCCCTCAATACATAAAGTGTTTTGCCTTAATATTCTACTGAAAACTATTGGTTTGTGCACCTAGAATCCATTCTCAGATATTTGTGCATTTACTCAGTCAAAACCCTCAACAAAGTTTGGTGTATCACCCTAGTTTTCAATTTATTTACAGTCATCTTTTTACCCTCAAAAGCCCTAAAAAATTAGTGTAGGATACATCAAGAAGGAACCGACCTTGATACCGGAGACTCACCTCAACAATAGGTATACCCACAGACCTGAGGTGTTTCCATTGTATCTATGAAAGAGAGAGATCCAGAGAAAGCTTAGAACCCATGCAGTTATCTCTCTACAGGGTGCACTTTCGAGAGATAACAACTGCTCCAGGATCTACACCTCTTTCTTGCACTCTTTTTCCAACCGCGGAATTTGGTTGAACTCAAACTTTGCAGCCCAAACCTGCAAATTTCCCATAAATTCTAACCTGTTATTTACTTCATTGGCTGCCCCTCCTAGCTGATTTTCTGATCATCACCTTTTTGAATCAGGCTTACGGATGAAGGAGAAGGGGTGGGTTGGTTCTTAGCTTGTTTTTTTAATTTTTTTACAAAAGGAGGGGGTTCAAAAGCTGATTCGGAAGTAGAGGGAGCAGAAATTGCAGCAACCTTAAAACTTGGAAACTGATAGGTAGGCTGAATTTGTTGACAAGGAATAATCACTGGATTCTGATGAGGGAGGTAAGTGGGAACACCCCATTGATAAGGCTCTTGAACCTTATGCTTATCATTATCTAACGCTTCAAAATACATAGTACAATCATCCAATTGAGGGAGAGAGCTTTTTATTACGTCGAGCTTCTGTCCTAAGCTAAGCCAACTAGGTAGAGGAATTCCCCATTGATAGGGATACTATACACTGGAATGTTTAGGCTATGAAATTTTTAGTATCTCATTCACATCATGCCACATCTTCTCTATTCTCTCAACACCACTTTCAAAATATTTCTCTGGTTGGAAATTACCTCCAAAATCTTTATATTGCTATTCATATCCTGCATGATTTGCATAACCTGGAAAATATCCTTGTTCTTGAACAACATAATGGCTATAAGGTTGCTCATATTGATTAGAAAAATTTGGATCGTAGGGATATAGGTTGTAATATGGGTTGTGGTACTGATCTAGCGGAGGATATTGACAAAACAAAGGAGGTTTTGGATTTTTCAGCTTTTGTAGGGAGGAATCCCACCTTGGAATTGATATCATGATTTCGTGACCTCATAAAGGATTAAAAAATTGGAAATCAAGTCTGCTAGAAAAAAAAGCTCTTTGGACCAGAAATATAATCAGATATGTATTGAAAATTAGCTCCAAAAGGCTGAAATTTTAGCAAACATAAATCAAGCCTGACAAAACTATGGAATTTTGAATTGTAAGTCCCATCGAGCATGCCAAAATGCATTTATTAGTCCAAATTACACTTTTCATTGGATGGCTATTTGACTTCTAACTTCTGAATTTTTCTGGTAAAATGTGATCCCATATAAGTTGTGGGCGTCTTAGAATGAGGGGAACCTCTAGAAAGGGTTGACTCCCTTTGATGAATCACTAAATTCTATATTCTGACTGAGTTGAGGGTTAGAAGAAATTTAAAATTGAAATCTTGGTAAAACATGATACACCAACAATTTGTGGGGACTAAGCTTGTAGAAACACACTTATTGGCATATAAAAGTCTATAATTCACTTCAATTATTTCTTGACAAACTCTACATTCACAAAAAGTGTTTGACACACTTAAGTGACCTGCAAAAATGAAAAAATTGCTTGAAAAGGTCCTGGAAAATCATAAGAATTTAAGGAAATAGAAATTTCATTGTTGACACACCACACAATGTCTGTGACACACTTGTAAAAGCATCAAACACAGATGAATAACTAGTATTTTATTGCTCATAGGTGAAAAATTACAATAAATTTTGTAGCATAAATGTGTAAAATACTCAACCCTCCCTTGTGCTTTACAAGAGCACACAATATATAGCAAAAGTATTCACCCCCTCCAAAAATAGCCAGTAAAGGCACAGTTGCACCCTCAGTCCTATTTTGAGCTAACTCCCAAAATATCCTTTGCAAGTGGTTGGTAAAACTATAGTTGACCCTCTAATTACCTCTGCATAAATTGTATGGTCACCTTTGCATATTTTAAGGTGATAAAAAACTTACTTAATACATAAGGCAAGGACTATTTTTAACATATTCTCACACTAAAACACACTGCCACATGTGCATGAAAAGGTGAATTTGTCTCTATCTCCCTTGGATTATCTGCATGGAATCAATGATTATTTTATGCCCATGATTGTAGCTTTTGGATAAGATATAATTTACATGGTTTCTGGTTTACAAATAATATTAAGGTTTTATCATGTGATTGTTCATGTGGGCATACAAAAGGGGTTTAGGTGTTAACACTTATGTAAAGTTTTAACCATCATTGTAACCTTTTACTTTACATAGTTTCATGACAAAATACTTGATGCCTTTCTATACTAGTAATGTGGAATGAACTTTAAACAGCTCAACAAATAACATAATTCCATTTAAGCATAAAAAAATAACTTGGATAAATTATACACGTCCTTCAAATCTGCCACTTAATTTTAGTACCAAAACATAATCCTAATACATGTTACCCTTCCTGCCTTCCTCAGGGCCCTACAATTGTCTTTCACAACTGTTGTATAATTTTGATGAAGGTGAAATCCTGGAATGGCAACATCTATGAGGCATGGGCTTCTATAAAAACAATTGAGTTATATATTTGATGCTATGTCACTCTCAAAACCATCTAAAATGGGAAACAAAGGAAAAAAATTTATACCCCTATCTGATGATTGACCAAAATTGGTCAACAGGAATTGGCCGCTACGTGGATCTTGTTAATATTAACGACCTAGTTTTGTTTGGATCCTTGGAGGGAGTTTTTCCTATCCATTTCAATTTTTGTTTATGAAAGAGGATTTTCCACTGAGCCAAAAACAATATTTTTATGAAGCCTACCTATAATCTTCTCGTAACTGAGTGAATGGGTTTAAAATTCTCAATATGTGGAGCAGTGATGAAGATTCAGAAATCACCAGGTTTACCATTTGTTGCCTTTATATGTATATGAAGCCTTGATGCATCTACAACACTTTTTGACTAATGGATGTTATTTTAATTTTCAAGAGTGGACAACACACAATACCAGAGCATATAATACCTAAAATAGGTAGTTACATGTTTAATTATAATATTCATTAGTTAATAATTATTTTCTTGTATGGTTCAAAAATAAAATGACAACATGCATAGACACGTTCAAACTATTATGCTTGAACACATGATCTATTGTGAGCAGAAAGCTTCTTGGTGCATTGTCTAGACCAACAGTAGCCTCTTCGTTTGGAGAATATTTTGAGACTTATTTTATCAACTTCAACTTGGTCATTTATCCATCCTTCCCTCTTTTGAAGGTTATAATTCACTTTCACTATTTGTCATATGGGCGATATAGCCTTCTATTCCCATTAAAATTTTGAGCTATTTTAAAGTGTACCTGTTTAATACCAGGTTTTTAGTTGTCACGATTGTGTATCTATATTATGTTGATTATCATGTTTCATCCTAGGCATTTTATATCAATTGTCCAATAAGGACTTGAATTTGTGAACTAGTTTTGTTAATTTACCACTCAATAACCTACACTTAACCTAACTTTGCAGATAGGTTTTTAGTTGTCACGATTGTGTATCTATATCATGTTGATTATCATATTTCATCCTAGGCATTTTATATCAATTTTCCAATAACGACTTAAATTTGTGAACTATTGTTGTTACTTTACCACTCAACAACCTACACTCAACCTTACTTTGTAGATATAGTTTCACTCATAAAGTAGTCACTTTTTGGACTACACATATAACTTAATCATGCATTTGACTTAGATGCAAATAAGAAAAGATGAAATTTACAAACATCTGATGTATATTTCATATTAATTTTCAGTTTCAGTTTTGCATTAGGTTTAGATTAAAAAATATTTCATTTTAATTTTCAAGTCAAATTTATGCTTTCACTTTTTTGGTTTGTAACAGCTAATTCCTATTTCCATTATCATTACACAAGACTTTGTCAATGTACAATTCCCTTTCCATTACCTTTAGCTCATTGAATATGTTCTACATCAGAGACTCGTTTAGTTAATTAAATATATAATGGATCATATCTTTTCTTTTCCTAAGTAGTTTCAATAGATGTTTTTAAGATTTTGTGAATAAATTTATAGTTGTAATTACATTTTCCATTTATTCATTTATTTATTATTGGTAAAAGGTTTTGGAGGGACCTTACCCAATATTACAACCAAAGGCTCAACAACCAAGATAAGAAAATGAAAATAGTGTGGTTTTTTTATCCATGGGGTCCACACCCCAACCAAAATAGAAACGAACATGAAAAAACAAAGGCAGGGGCCATTTTCCTATAAAGAGCCCAACATCGAAACATCTACAACAAAACTGCAGCTAGAAAACAACACACAAACAACTGCACCGAAAACAAAGAGACAACAACATTACCTAACAAATTTGCTAAAAAATTTTACAACAACCCTAAAATCCTAATAGAGTTTCAGGGAAATGGTGATAGTGGGGTCCCAATTTGAAGCTTTAAACTTTTTTGTAATCTTTCCATTCTTCCAAGCCGTGTTCGGATTGCCGCTAGAGTCACAAATTTGGAGGATGTGGACTTGCATAAGATCCAGAATAACACTGTGCATAGCCAAGTAATTGTTATGTTTCTCCTCAAGAGCTTTAATCTTAGTTTCCAAGGCAACAATTTCTTCTTTGAGGTCGGTGTTGGGGTCCAAAGCTTGTTCCTTAATAGTAGACTTAAGCATGAAGTCTACATTTTACTCAAGGGTTTTAACAATATTAGCTTACATGTTGAATTTATTTTCCAAACTAGAGCTTTCTTCCAAGATAGAGAGGACAGAGGGAGGGATATCATCCACCAATATTTCTTTTCCCTGCTGGCTAGAGCCCAAAACTTCGTTGCCTTTCCTACTACTGCAAAGAACCCTTTTAGGGGGTGGCTCCGAGACAAAGTCACAATACATGGGGTTTTTGGATCGAATGCGAGTTTTTTTGGGAAGGGGAGAAGCCACAACAAGGCAGGGGTTATTGGAAACAACATTAGAAAAGTAATGGTTAATGAGATAAATGACACCCTGGTGTAGAGGAATAGTCCTAATGTGACCTTGAACTTCAAGAATAAACTTTTCCATTGACTGCAGAATGTAATAAGAGAGACTCACTTTCACCTCGTGCCTGAAGTGATTGAGCAGGACTAGGTGATACTGCGGAATGGTGGATAACATTCCCTGTAATGTGACATAACGCACCATCATACATGCCACCTCATCATAAGGTGTCGGGATAGAAAAAACCAGAAGGCTTTCCTTTTTATGTCGAGCTTTTCTCCATCGTCTAGAAAAATATTTTCATCTGCTTCCTTATCAATTTTGTTCCTGAAGAATTTTTTCCCCTCCATGCTAAGACCAATGATAAATCAAATGAAATCTTCAGTGATTTGAAAGTCCCTCTCAACAAAATAGACGTTATGATCTTTCCAATTCACCATGAATTGTACAGAGATATATTGGTCATGCCATTTCATGCGTTGGATGAAATTGGTGAAGCCCTCCATATTTATGGTCTTCTAAAGATCAATCTGATCCTGTCATTGAGGATCAAAGATAGGTTATACACGATAAGGGGCACCACCCATTCTAAAAACCATCTAAGAATTAACTAAGATGAATTGAAAGTTACGAGCAGTAGACTTCCCAATAGCCCTTTGATATCCTGTATGTCTATGCGTTTCAGTAATGGAGCTCACTTCCTTCTCCCTAAAATGCCCAGTATGAAAAAATTACTTAGTTTTCAAAATCATGGAAAAATAAATTCAAGCATGCCCGAATTGCCATGGAGATTTTGCTGTAGGATTACACACGCTTTGGCACCATGGACTAAGAATTACTAATGATTGTGTTCATTATATTTGAAATGATATTTCTAACTTTGGTGGGAGTGTCATTGAAGTCATGTCATTCCTTTCCATCATTAATACAAAGTCCTATATTTTCAAGTGAATTTGCAGATTTGTTCCCTTCTCTATGCACATACTTGAAAATGATACTTAGACCATTACATATATTGTGAGCTTCATTAATGAATTCTCTAATGGTCCAACTAGGATTTAGGGATTTAGAGATAATATTCACAATGTTCATTGAGTCACCTTCGATAATGATGTTTCCCATGTTGAGTTTCCTAGCAAGTCTGATTCCCCAGAGAGTTGCTAACATTTACCATTTAATTAATTTAGTGTGATTAATGGTGATTAAAAATTGTACATATATTGATCCAAAAATGTATTTGAAAATAATCAATTCTATGTATTCTCCATATTTGATGCTTGCAGTACAATTTTTCAGCATATTCTTTCTTCAGTAGATGGTCTAGTCAGGCTGAGGGTGATCCAAAAACCTTTGAATGAAAAATCAAGCCATCATTGTTCTATTCAAGGTATTTTTTAGGTGATGGTTATGCAACTGCCCCATCGGTTACAAGTATCATTAATTTTTACCCAACCGCCAATTGGTTTTCACCGGTGATTATGTCCCTAACAATGCCATAATTCAGGAAACTCAACAATTTCCAATGTTTGGGCTTCCAAATGGTTCGGTTCATCTTTCCATTCATCCTTGGGTAGAACAACTATAAATACAAGGTTGTAGAAGCATTCTAACAAGTGATTTTTAGCGAATTCAAGTGTGAGCAAAGAAGAGGAGTTGGAGTTCTTTCTTATTTTGTTCATCACGAGTGAGATTTCTATTATTGAGAGCTATAATAAAGAAAATAAAAAGAGGAGTATTGAATCCTTCTTGAAGGCCATTTATTGGAAATATATTTGTATTTTGGAGAATTACATAGTGAAAGGGAAGAAATTTTCTTACCCGCTGGAGTTTTTCCCACCTTGGGTTTCTCCAAGATAAATTATTGTCTTCTTTGCATTCTATTTCTCAACTTGTAATATAGTTGTGATTGTTTCATACACACTACATTGGTTAAAAGGAACTTAGTCAATTTCCATTCAATTATCACTAAATAGGATTTGTTAATTGTTAGTAAAAGACATTTTATGGATCGAATTGTTATTAGAGAAGTTCAGATTTCAGTTTTTATGTGGTTAACTTGTGTTGCTTGATTGCAATTAGACGCCCCTTACCTCAAAGGGAAAATAAAGTGGTGAAGGTATCCTTATTCCTTTTTAACCAGATATTTCCACCATGAATTGGAAGCAAGGAATACAAGACAAGGCTTGTAGAGAAGATGTAGATGATATAAGAGAAGAGTGTCTATATAAGTTGGAGACAAATGTGGCAAGTTTTTCCAAGGATGTGGGAAATATTTCCTTGTCCATAGGGAAATTAGAGTCCATCATGGGATTGCTCATGGAGAAAATTGGTGTTCCAAATGAGATACAAGAAGTCCATGAAGAAGATACTCAGGAGTATGAAGAAGAGTAGCCCCATGCCATTCCTACACCTCCTCCATTCAAACTAGAGGAAAAGATAGAGATCCAACCTTATGATGGAGACGTGAATTATGAGAAGCTAGACCATTGGCTAGCTCAACTCGAGGTATATTTCAATTTCCATAAAATCAATGAGAGTCAGTATATTTCCTTTGCAAGGTTAAAATTGACCAATCATGTGTTAACTTAGTTTGAAAGTTACGCTCATTCATTAGTTGTTATGGAGCTTCCTCTAATTACTAAGTGGGATGATTTCAAAAAGCTAGTAAAAAAGCAGTTATATTCTATTTGTTATGAGAAAGAAAGGTCCATGTATTGGAAATATCTTAGGTAGAAACAATTCCAGAACATGCAGGAGTACATTTGTGAGTTTCATAAGAAAGATTTCCAGATGGGAAATGATATAGCAGGTCGAGACCTTCTGATGAAGTATATTTTTTGGAATTCATAGTTTCTTGAGGATTTCAGTCCTCTTTGTTAGGAAATAAGAGATAAAATATGCGGAATAATCCTTTACAGAATCGCAACAGTAGAAACTAATATGCATAAAATATTACAGATCTTAAATAAAAGTGCAGAATAAATAACACAACATAGAGAGACAAGATTTAACGTGGTTCACCCAATTTGGGCTAAGTACACTAAGAATCACTTGCTCATATTTTATTACAAGCCTCCACTCTCTCAATACAATACCAAGATCTGTTTGGAGCTATGCTCAACAAACTCTACAGAATTCACACCTGAATTCAAAACACTTCTGCAATACATTTGCTTGTGTTTCTATCATATGCATAAGACCATATAAATAGATAATTGCTTAAGAAATTTTACAAAAACCATGGGTATCAAACAATGGGCAAAAACAAAACTATCCCATAAACCTATGGGTAACCGAAGAGGCGGTTTTACAAAACAATGGGTACCAAAAAACCATGGGCCCAAAAACAACCCATAACGGTTAACCATTACCCATGGGTTAATAAACCACCCATGAAAATTTTCTTCGAGGGCTTTGCCCCCGAACCTCCCTGACCCGCTCACTGGTGAGCGGGACCGCCATAAAAATACCTGAGTTTAACAGATAGAAGGTGTACCACACTCTGACATGAAAATAGGCTCCACAAACATAACAATCTCCCACTTTTAGACTGATTTCCACTGAGCAAGCTTCTCAACCCTTCGCTGTCATTCGTGAAGGCCAACCAAAGCTGAACATAGCTTTAGTTTATCCCTTGGGACCACCTTAGTCATCATGTCTGCAGGATTCTGACTGGTATGAATCTTCTCCAACTTTAACTTATATTCCTCCAAAGTTGTCCTGATGAAGTGATATCTCAATTGTATATGCTTCGTCCTAGAGTGAAAATTAGAGTTCTTAGCTAGGTGTATAGCACTTTGACTATCACTATGCAACTTACATTCCTCATATTTATGCCCTAACTCCTCAAGAAATTGTTGTAACCAAATCATCTCTTTGCTTGCCTCTGTGGTAGCAACATACTCGGCGTCCGTGGTTGACAAAGCCACCAGCTTTTGTAGTCGTGAAATCTAGCTCACTGTTGTCCCACCTACAGTATAAATATAACCTATCATGCTCCTCCTGCTGTCTACATCTCCAGCCATGTCTGAATCTACATAACCATGTAAAGTGTTGTCTGATCCACTGTAGCACAAAACTGTCCACATGGTTCCTCTCAAATATCGAAGGATCCACTTTATTGTTTTCCAATGCTCTTTACCTGGATCACTCATAAATCTACTCACAGCTCCCACTGCATGGGCAATATCAGGCCTAGTGCACACCATAACATACATTAAACTAACAATTGCTAATGAGTAAGGTACCTTGGACATCTGGTTTCTTTCCTGCTCTGTCTTGGGACACTGCTCCTTTGATAACTTAAAATGGCTTGCCAAAGGAGTCCTAACCAGTTTAACATCCTGCATGTTAAACCTATCCAATACCTTCTTAATGTACTCTTCCTGAGATAAAGTCAACTTCCATTCCTTCCTATCCTGAGTTATCCTCATACCAAGGATTTGTCTGGCTGCCCCCAAATCCTTCATATCAAAGGATTCACTTAGCTGTTTCTTGAGTACTTTTATTTCTTGCATGTTTTTACCTGCAACCAACATGTCATCAACATACAAACATAGGATAATATAACTTCCATCCTCTAATTTCTTTGTATACATGCAATGGTCAGAATGACATATAATATAATCTTGCTCCATCATGAAGCCATCAAACTTCTTATACCATTGATGTGGAGCTTGTTTCAAGCCATACAAGCTCTTCTTCAGTTTACACACCATCTCATCTTTACCTTTGACCTCATAACCCTCTGGTTGTTGCATATATAGTTCCTCCTCCAAATCACCATAGAGAAATGCATTCTTTACATCTAACTGTTCTAAGTGCAAGTCTTCTGCTGCCACTATTCCAAGAATAGTTCTAATAGAAGTCATTTTTACTACAGGAGAAAATATCTCATCAAAATCTATACCTTGTTTTTGTGCAAACCCCTTGACCACCAACCAGGCCTTATATCTTTTCTTTCCTCCTTCTTCGTCTTTAACTCTGTACACCCACTTGTTCTACAATGCTCTTTTTCCTTCCGGTAGCTTCACCAAATCCCAAGTCTGGTTCTCCATCCATGGCTTGCTCCCACTTCTTACTGACATCTACCTGCATTGCTTCATCAAAGCTCTCTGGCTCTCCACTATCAGTGAGTAATAATTAATAAGGAGAAGGACCGCTGTAAAAATACCCGATTATAACACATAGAAGGTGTACCACACTCTAACATGAAAATAGGCTCCACAAACATAACACTCTTGGCCAAACCAATGGATGTGGAAGACGCTTGTTCTCAGACCCACTAATTAGAGATGGAAAAAAAAAGAGTTCATCTACCTCTCAACAAGCTTCAAGCAAACAAGGTGACACCAAGTACAAGGAAAAAGGAAAAGGGAAAGGTAAGAATAATGATACTTCCATTTCTAAGAAAGATACTAAAGTTAATTGTGAACATTATGATGTTGACACTCATTTTGAAGAAAAATGTTGGAAGCTCCACCCGGAATTACATCCCTTCAAAAATAAGAAAAATAAGAAGAAGGCCATGGTCATCTTCCAGGGAGAGGAAGTATTTTGTAGTGAAGATGTGGATGAGACTATGTATTTTACCTTCATTTGTAAAAGGGTGTGTTTAGGTAGTAATAATTTTGTTAAGTAAAAGGAACTAACTAATCTTTTTCATCTAAAAATTGAAGTGAAGAAAATTAAGGTGGATATTATTTTTGATACAAGTTCTCAAGATAATTTAATTAGTAATGAGTTAGTGGATAAGATAAAATTGGTAAATTAAAATCACCCAAGTCCATTCATTAGGTTGGGTAAAGAAAGGTGTAGATATCACAGTTACCAAACAATGTAAAATCACTTTTGGAGTTGATAAGCCATTTTGTCATGAAGTTACAGTATATGTTGTTCCCTTTGATGTGTGTAGTAATTTTTTTGACAACCCATATTTGTATATCATGGACATTATCTTCATGAGGAGATCTAATTAGTATTGTTTAGTAAAGGATGAGCTAAGAGATAGATAATTTTAGCCTTTTTAGGGGACTAAAATATCTCCTTGGCAAGTGCCACTATACGGATGAAAATCGACATGTGACCTTCAACCGCACTTTCCTCCCCGAGGTTGTGCTGAGGAAGCCGGTGTAGAAATGTGGATGGATAAATGGTAACAAATGTGATAATGGAAAAAAGTGTCTGGAAATGGTATGCAAAGGTTGTCAAGGTAATAGAATTTCTTCGACTCACAATAATGGAATCTGCTCGTCAAATGCAATGAAAGCCTATCTAACTTGTATGGTTCAAATGGATGGATCAAATAGAATAGCAACATAGAGACTCCATTTGATATCAAGATCTGTAGAGATTCTCTCCAATGGTTGTGGAATATGTGTAATACCAATGAGAGCCTCGAAATGATTTCTAGACAAGGTCATGGAATAGACGAGAGAGGCACGAATCCATTAGCTCAATGGATGATTGGAAGGTTCGGTCCAAAATGAGAGGGCTTGATGAGATTTTGTTTTTTAGGACGCTCAATTGCCTAATAATTTCAAGTGGTAATGGAGAGGTTATAAATTCCAACGCTCTCAATACAATGTCAACATCTAGTTCATTTTTTGGTTCTTTTCGGCTAGGAAACTGTTACATCACAACCATAAATTATCTCTAGTTGTGGTCCTTGTATGGTCATGCGGTATGATCTTAAAGTCTAGGCCCAGGGGTGGTCAGGTAATCTATACATAATGGTATTCTAGTAATTGTAAGCCTTGTCAGCTTATACATTCAAAACTAGGAGTTATTCAATATTTTTAGAATACTGTACTATGGATCTAGTAACTTGTATGCGCAATCCTCTGTCTATGTTAGTGAATAAATATTATGAGTTTGGTTTTCAAACTATTAGATCACTTTCATAAGTTTTTTCTTGATTTTGTTCATTGATGGTCATGTGAATATTTAAATGATTTTAAGGGAGTCTATAATTTGGTTGTCTTGAATAAAATTTGTATGCTTTGTCACCTTCAATTTTTTACACGTCTAATTGTTTAGTGATTGTTTTTAGATCTCTAGTTGTTCATAATACCTTAAATCTAAGACCTTGATCAATATTTTCTAGTGGTACAACTAGAATTTTTTGAGGAATTATTGGTTTGAATACAAAATCTCTAGGTTCTCTAGGCCCCATAATTTTCATACAAAATATAATTGAAAAAAATTAATGAAGCAAACTAATTAAGAAAGGTAAATCTACACTATGATTTTAATATATTTTAATATATAAACCGAGCAAAGCATTAAAAGAAAATAATCTAATAAAAGTAAATGTTTTTTATTTTCTTCAATGATATTCTAGGAACATAACTTCTAATCTAAATAAATAAATCTATACAGACAACTAACATGATGTAGCTAATTGTATACTAAATCTAAAATAACTTTAAAATGTGATATTTTCCAATTAATCTATGATATATAGAAAACATCATATAGATATTGTCTCCTTCAAATCCACAGGGATAGGAATGATAAGATACGTCACTGGGAGATACTATGAAATATTTAAAACCTCTTTCGAAATTAACTACTTTTAAATGAAAGAAATCAAACAACTCCAACCTAGAAATCACATAAAAAAGGTAAATCCCATTGTGTGATGATTTGTCCCCAATTTTTTGTATTTTTATTCTCTATGTGTTCACATGATTCCCAGGAATTGGGAATGTAGAGGCACCAAAAAGAGAAGCTGCTTGAGAAATGGAAACTTGAAGGCTATCTAGTTGTAATGTAAGTAGAAGAGAGATAACTCAAATGAATAGTTCTTTGCTATGAAATTTCTAGCATAATTTTTACAACAATACTATGTAAGATACAGAAAATTTTCAGGGCCTTTGCTTGAATACAAACAATCAATTTATATAAAGTTAGTTGTAGACTGCACAAGCACACTTGGTAGCAATGGAATGCCATATAATCACATGAAGAGGAAATTAACTATGTACTAATAAAAAATCATAAGTGGAAGAGGAGTTTAGCATGAAAAAACCAAGCCTAAATTTAGGAAATTTAACTAAGAAATGCATTCCAAAAATGAACTGAAGTTGAGTTACATGTGTTAAAAGGATGAGTGAACATTTTAGCAAATTACACACAAGACTACCACCCAATGCAAAGCGGTGATTACAAGACCACCGCCCTGCTTGGGTGGTGGTTAGAAAACCACCACCCTAGAAGGGTGGTAGTTTTGAAACTAAAGGCCAAAAACAAAGGAAAAAGAAATAAGAAGCTGGGAAAAAGCATGTAGAGGATAAGTAAGACATACTAGGCTACAAATATAAAATGCAATGTGGCTTTATGAGTTTGAAGACATTTTGAAAAGACATGAATCATCATTAGGGAATTTTTTGTGAACATTTCTGATAGTGTAACATGCACAAAATTTGGTGTGTACATATTGACCTCTCAAAAAAGTGCTATAGCCTTGAAGAGGCATCAAATGTAAAGTTTGAGTATGTCAATCCCAAAATGGGGAGTTAGAAGATATACCTGACACACCCATGTGTCAAAATGTCACTGTCCAAGCTCCCGTTACTTGTAAGACAAAAAGAAAACTCGAGTGCAGATAGATAAAATATCAAAAAATAAACAAAAAATGAAAACGACAAGAGGACTTACCATTTGTGTCGGTTGTAGGAATATACTTGTGCCAATGCTCCAGCCTTATGATCACATACACTCAAAACAAAGTTAAAAGACAAGATATATATATAACTCATTTGTACATATCCTATAAGTGAATTTTGAGCTCTGGGCCCATGCTAACCATTTCAAATGAGAGTGCAGTTGAAATGACCATTGCGATGAGTTGAAGAAGGCTCCGAGACCGATAAACCCAACAACAAATAAAAAGGTTAGTTTTTCTCTGTTATTCATTTTGAAACCTAAATCGTAAAAAGTCAAAAATATAAACCTAGGGGGGATATTTTTAAAATTTCTTGTGTTAGAATGATCCATAGGGAGGGGCACCCATGGGGTAGTATTTTATTTCATTAAAAATGGTCTTTTTTTTTTTTTTTTTTTTAGGGCTAAAGGGATGACCCATCGTATTTGGAGAGGATCACTGCCCTACATAGGGTGGAGGTTACAAGATCTCTGCCTTTCTCTGGTGTTAGTTAGAAAATCACCTCCCTAGTAAGGCATTAGTTATAAAATCACCGCTCTGCATAGGGTGGCAATTTTGTCAATTTTGGGGGCAGCGAGAAAATTTAACATGTTTAGACTAATTTTTTTGTATTTCATCTTGTTTTCATATGTTTTTAACGAGCTTACCTATGTTATTAGCTCACTCTTTTGTTGATTTATAAATTTAGTAGTATTATGTCCACTGAAGTAGAGAGAAAGAGTGTGATTGGATACCAGTGATACTCAACCAATTGACACAGGACAAGATAAACACACTACACAAAGAAGGGATTTGGAGTATCACACAGGTATCTCACATTGTACCTACTAGTCAAATTTTGTGTAACATATTATCTTATTGGGATACAGACCAAAACACTTTCTAGGTTTTAGGAGTTAGGGGACAGTGGACCATCGGTCTTGAGGATATATACATGATACTAGGAGTTCCCATACTTGGCTGACGATTGACACTTGAGAAGATGGGATCTACCAACATGGCCAAAATTTGTGCCACCTACTTGGGAAATGATGGGGTGTCACCAAGAAGTAAAAAAGGTGTGAGGTGTCTTTTTGTCCCTCTTGCTCCTATCCTTGTACTCCGTAAGGTGATCATAGGTATCTTGGCCTCGCGGTAGATAGGGGATAAGGGTGGGGGACAATTTGGCATATTATTGGGCCCCGATAATGATGCAGATAGAGTAGTATAGGCATACCTATGCTTGGGGAGAAGATATACTAGGAACTACATACCATGATCTTTACTAGGTGGTCAGATTATAGGGCTAGTCACCTAGTCACCCCACCCTTGTGATAATTTCAGTGTATGAGAGCTTTATCCCCATCAGATGGGAGTACCAATTCAGGGTCAAGGGGCCATTAGGGCCAATAGGTGGATTAGGATGTGAGTACTTAGGGTTCCACACTAGGCAGTGGCTACCATTACTACAGATGACTTGGTTGTTATGCCCTATAGGACATGGCAAGATTATGGGGGCTAGATGTGAACACAATGTTTTTTTGTTCCACCACATGCCAGTTAGTTGACAGATCATCCAGAGTGGAGACCCATCCCTTTGGTAGATTTATTCAAAAATTTGGACTTCCATATATTGATGTCCTTCCCCCTATGCAAGTTGTATGTAGGAGTGTCAGGGAAACTCGGGGTGGACCTATGGGTGATCACAGTTGGACCTTTGTGACTCCAAGAGTCCCTATTGAAGTGATACGGGTTGTTCGTACTCGTTGAGAACCTAGAACTGAACCATTTCTCCTACTTAAGGCCACACCCCGCTCACAACAGGGATGAGGAACAAGATATTATAATTGACATAGACTACAAGGCTAAGGTGGAAATTGATGAGGAGACAGATAATGGAGTAGGAGAGGAGGCCTATGTTGGGATGGGATGATAAGGAAGAAAATGATAATTAGTGACATTACACTCAGGACATATCTAGGGCTGAGAGGGAGGAGGTTGATCCAGAGATGGAGACATTAGTTTCTAAGGATCCACTTCCTCGTGATGGAGGAGGAGATTAAGAGTCTTTCATGGGATAACATATTGCCTCAAGAGGAGAGGACTAACAATATGAACTTGCAATAGTAGCACCAATTTTACTAGTGGATCCTACGTGGATGCCTTGGGATCTAAGTATATAAACACCTTTTTCTAGAATTTTTTTGATAGAGACATTAATTACTATGTATTGTAGTTCTATTTTTTTAGTTTTTTTGGTTTTCTAGCTCGCCATTGTTTCCTTGTTTTGCACCAACTACTCAGGAGTGGGATAGCCTTTACAGGTTGGCTACCATGATAACATTTTTGCACATATATGGAATATAGAAGAGACCATTCTTAATATGAGGATAATGGTCACTTGGAATGAGACAACAGAGAGATTGATGAGGTGGAGGAACTCATGTAATGATACCACAGCTAGTGTTTGTACTAATGGTCACTCATAGTACTCGGTGCACTCATGATGCCAGAGACACAACAGGAGTCCTGGAGTCAGGTGTGCACCTTCTTAGGGGTCTCATAGAGATTAATGGGCTATTGGGCCCTTATTTCTTTGTTGCAATTTTTTGAGGTAAATATATGATTTTTTATTTTTATTTTTGGGCTTATTGAGAGTGATTTGTTCACACCTAGCACGTGATGGCATTATAAACAAAACTTGATATATATATATATATGGATATCTTTTTGGTTCGGATATTCCTTGCATGTAGTAAAATTTCATTTGTGGTTTTCTTTGCATGTGTATTCTATGCTTTTCTGAATGTGATCCAATGGATGATAAATGCTAGCAGAATGACTTATTTTTGTTATTTTGTAATACTGATTTTATATGATTATGCACACACATTGTAATGATGAACTATAGTTTTTCAAGTAATGTTTGGTACTTCCTTTTATATTTGTAATGTGTTGTGAATAATAATATGATAATAAAATGAATTCACTCCCCTCCTAACCCCACACACCTAGTAAGATGCGAGAGCTCAACACTGAGATCCATGAGGGACGTGAATTGTATGAATTCGATAGAGATGGAGGTTGTTAGACTTTATAATTGAGAGTGTCATATCTCTCGATAGCCTTCTTCTCTTAAAATGCCTTGTAGTGAGATGCAAAGACTAGGTAATTCAACTTCTAGCGGTAAAACTTCTTCTGAACCAAATACCAAAGAAAAAAGGGTTGTCCCTGTTGGAGTTCTTATTGATGTTTGATAGGCCCACAAGGTTGGAAATAGATTTAGGTGCCAATCTCTTTTGTTCTCCTTGACATTTTTAAGGAGGATGGAATTTATCATCTTGTTTGTAGCCTCATCCTTTCCATTGGCTTGAGGATAATAGAGAGAAGTCGTGTGGTGGTTTATTTTAAAGTTTTCACATTGTTCACACACTTACTTATTTTTAAAAGACATGCCATTATCGGAGATAATGACTTATGGGAAAACCGTACCTAGAGATAATCTGGTTTAGAATGAATTTTACTATTACACAACCTGGTACAGTGGTAAGCGGCATGACCTCTTTCCACTTCGTGAAGTATTCCATCGCCATGATTATGAATTTATGGCCATCTATTGATGAGGGAGAGAATTTCCATATCAAATCCAAGCTCCACATGGAAAAGGGCCATGGTGTTGCAATCAGTTGAAGACCCTGAGTAGGTATGTGAATCTCATGAGAGAACACCTTACACTTGTAAAATTTTTGCACGTATTCTACTATGTCATGCTCTAATATAGGACAAAATTAACCCATTCAATGTATCTTTCGAGTGGTAGTGTGAACTCCAAAATGGCCTCCACACACTTTGTTGTGGTACTCATAGAGGATATTTTCAAATTCATCTTCATCGACACATTTGAGAAACATTTTGTTAAAGGATTTGTGATAAAGGACTTGTTCTAAGATTACATATTTAGCAGCTATGTTGTGTAGTCATCTTCTCTATTATAATTTTGCCCCTTTAGGGTATGCCTAGTCTATAATGAAATTAATAATGTTGGTATAACATGGGCATGTAGTGATGGGGGGTTAGGTTTCAACATAATATATGCATTCATTAGGGGAATCCATGTTAGCTAAATTTCCAACATCTAATGGGTTTTAGCTAACTAATCTACGATGATTTTTCCTTTGAGAGACTTTTGATTAATAAAGTCAACTCAAACTCACACATTAGAGTTATGAAATGTCCAACCTTATTGTATAACGAACCCTATGTTAGAAAGGTTCACAAATGACAAATCTTGACAATAAACCTTGTTTCTTGGTTAAGAATATAGTTTCTTAACTACTTTATCACAAAAATGTAGTTAGACATTCTTTATCTTCCTGAGTATAATGTGTCTTGTAGTCGAGCAACGTTCGACTGATGAAATAAATTGAACACTCTCGTTTGTCATCATCCTCTTGAGCTAACATGCAAGCTAATGAGACATCTGTGGCTCTTGAATATAAGATAAGACAACGGTCTAAATTAGGAGGCATGAGTGTAGGGTGCAAGAGTAAGAATCATTTTACTAATTCAAATGCCTTGTGACACTCTTCGGTCCAAATGTTACAGTAATACTTTTTAAATAAATTATTTATTAGGTAAAGTGTGAAGGTCAAGTTAGGGATGAACCTTTGGATTACATGAGCTTTCCAAGGAAATACCTAATGGAAAACTCATCTAACGATGGGATTATTTGTAATATTGCTTGGAATTTTTGCGGGATCTACATCAATGCCTCATGAGGAGAAGATGTACCCCAACAACTTCCCTCCCATCACACTAAATACACACTTTTTAGGATTCAGTGTAACACCATACTCAATTAGATGATAGAGTTTGATGCGAAGCACCTCATGGTGATTTTATATTTTCCTAGCTTTAGCTAAAAGGTTATCAACGTAGGATTCCACAATCTTATAAATGAGATCATGGAATATATAAGTCATGGTGCGTTGGTAGGCCGCTTTACCCAATTTCTTAAGTCCAGACAGCATGACCGCTAACAATATGTTCCCCAAGGAGTGACAAATGTGGTCTTCTCTTAATCTTCCTTAGATATTTTTATTTGATTATACCTGGAGAATCCATCCATAATGGATAAAAACTCATAACCAGATGTTGCGTCAATGATGACATTAATGGATGCAAATGAGAAGTCATCTTTGGGACATGCTTTATTAATATCTTGAAAATCAATACAGATGTGAATTTTTCCATTATTTTTAAGAATGGGGAAAATGTTAGACACCCAAATGGAGTAGTCAATAGGTTTTATGAATCCCACATGTAGGAAATTCATTACTTCCTTTGTGACCATCAGTGCCACTTTTGGCTTCATTGGTCTAGAATTAAGTTTGATGGGTTTAGCATTGGGATTTGTTACCATGTTATGAACTTATAGATGGGGAGAAATTCTTGTCATTTATTTATATCTAGATGTACAGGATTTTGAGTGCTCCTTAAGGATTTTTGTATGTATCTCTACTTCTTTAGGAGTTAACAAGGAACCCAATTTTAGAATTTATGGGTCTTCCTCCATCCCAATGTTGATATCAATGGCACCTTCGATTACGGAAGCATTACCCTCTTCAAACTCAGGTGGAGCCAGAGGTAACTCTAGTTCTCCTTCGTCTATTTCGCAAACCTAGAGTGCTTATGGGGAGGAAGGGTCCATTGTGTGATCTCTAAAATAGAAGGAGTGAGGAACAAGAGAAAAACCATTCTCATGATGTTGGGGATGTAGTTATGTGTAGGCATTAAGATACCTTAAGATGGCCTCATCATTTTCCGCATAGTATAAGGTGGTGGCTTCATTCTCAACATCAACATACAACATGATTGGGCTTGTTAGGACCTTGCATACCAAGGGTTATGCACAAACCAAAACCATGAAACTTGTTTATTCTAACTGATTAACAAAAATAGGTCCTAGGTAGCCCAAGGAAGGGATACTAGTGCATTAATGTTAATATAATTAGGACTAAAACACTATAGAAATTGAGCTAAAAGTAGTATGGAATAAATGCAAGTAAACTATTCTAAGTGAAATAAAACCCTAAATGTGTAAGTAAAGAAGGAAAGACGACTTAGCTGATTAAAAGTGACTGTCGCGGGTTGTCGTAGATCTGGAAATAAATTTAGGTAGTGTAAATGAACAATCAGGGACCCTATGAAGGGTAAATTTGGAGGATCTAAAATGACTGGGGCGTGACTGGGGTGCCCCGGGGAACCCTGGTTTATAATCTGGGTGCTCTGATAACTGTAAATGCCTAAAACCTGAATCTGGTATGGTCGTAAGTTGGTTCTGAACCTTCCCAATTTGTCATATTAGATCTTCCGAATGAGCTAGAAAATGACCTGCAATGCAAAGAGAAGTATCAAACCCTAGAAAAATAAAATATGCAAATGAATGGGTCGGACTGACCTTAGCCACCAAACTAGTGGTCTTATCACTGAGTGTTGTACTACATTTCAGAATCGGATGTAGTTATGGTGTGTGAGTGCATGTCATTCCCTAGGTGCTCTCATACTAGTTGTACTTTGTGAAGTAGCAAACAATAGTAACTATAGAAAATGTAAATAACATGTGTGCATAGAATAGAATAGAATCCCTCCCCTATGTAGTGTGTGTGATGCAAATCTCCCAACCTTGATACATGACACTATGTGGATGCAAGTGATGTAATGGATGCAACTCTAGATGGAGTGATAGTAGTGATATGATGTTATGACTTAGGACCCTTATTATGTTCTTATAACTTTATATTTATAGGGATCTCAAGCTTAATTTTGTAATTAATCCAAACAAGGTTGACTAGGAAAAATATAAAGATGACCAACAACTAGAAATGACCAAAAAAGGAGTGAAAAGGGATATGCCTAGATTGGGGCACCCAGGGTGGGACCAGGGCACCTCAGGGCACCCCAATACAGGTTGGGGCACCCTAATTTTGGGCTCAAATGTCGGGGAAATTGTAAAATGGTTTGATAGATGCTATAAAATACATAGGAAAGATGGAATAAAATATAAGAAAAAGATGACCAAAAGGTGGCATTAATTAGTACTTTGTACACTTGAGAACCTTCTAAATAGTAGTATCAGACTGAGATAAATATTGTCTAAAGTGCATAGTTTTGTGTTTACATTTTCCCCCACTTTATGTTGGTAAGCGGAACACTTAGTAACATAAAGTAGATAGAGATGCGTACGTAATATCCATGTAGAGTGTAGAAGAAAACGTGTCTATGGACTAGACTCAAGTGTGGAATGAAAATAAGAAGAATGCGGAGGAGCATGAATTCTAAAGATGAAAAATGTGCATAAAAAGTGATAAAAGTGAACCTAGGGTGGAATGCGTGTGTAGCTGTTATTGTGTGTAATGTACCTACATGGTTAGTAAAGGAAAGTACCTGTAGTGGTGTGTTTTCGTTTTCGCTATTGTTGTTGTTGTCATTGCCCCCTATTTGAATGTTTGTTTCTCATACGATGGACCTGCAAGGAGAAAATGATCAAGTAGTCAAATACGTATGTATGTAAAAATGTTGTATAAAATACACATGTAAATGTAAATGTGTAAAATACATAAATGTAAAATACACTATAAAAATGTGTAAATGAAATATGCGCACTTGATCCATGTTGAGAAAAAGGGTTTAGAAGGATATCTTGTACTGTCACGAGTTTTTTGGGTGATCTCATGCCACCCTGGCTGAAGAAGTGTAAGGAGGAGTTGCACTGTATCCTCCAACTCTAACTACTTATGCTAAAATGTTGTGAAGAGATATTTGTACTGTGTTAGTTTTTTGGGTGATTTGACACCACTGGAAGGAGAAGTGTAGAGAGGAACACCCACTATAACCCCCAAGTCTGTAACTGCTCCACAGAATTTCCGATGGACACCATGTCCTGTTAAGGTCGTTGTGTTTGGATTTCATAGAATTTTCTTAAATCACTCGTTGTATGTAAACCCACAATGCCAAGGGTGGAAAGTGCACTGTATTGAACCGGTGTAAAGACACCGTATTAGTAGAAACCCTGAATGATGCCCCCCTTTTTGGGGACGCATGTGACATCATGGAAAAGGAGAATGTGGCCCCAAAAAAGGACCCAACTGTATTCTAACATGTAGAACTTTTCCCTGCAGGGGGAAAGTGAAACACTTGGTAGATACCAAGGCATGCACGAAAGGGGATGGATAGCCAAAACAAGTGTTATTCCGAAAACACTTGTATGTAATAAGATAAGTGTAAAACACGCAGAAAAATGTAGAAACTACTAACAAAGTAGTGTAAACACGCAAGAAAACAAGAAGACTTCACATAGAGGGTTTAAAACATGGAACATAACTCACGATGTTACAAGACACTCAAGGCCATCATGGTCATAAACAACAGATAAGTGTCCACATAAGAAAAGGGCAAAACCTGTAGACAATGACAAATAAAGCAAACAAGTAAAAACAAAGAGGTAGTCGTGGAAACATATAATCCTGCAAAACAAGTGTTGCACATGGAACACCTGTTAAAATGTCAGAGTGATAACCATTGTCAAAGTGTGTATAAGCAAGTAATATAATATGCTAAGTATAAAATGAAATAATAACACCTAGATAAGATGAATGTGGATGCCCCCAACGAGTGGTATAGGAATGGTAGAATGTGAGCATCCATGCCACGTGTAAAGTCATGTATCTGTTATCAAAATAAAAAAAGAGGTGAACGTGCATGTGTGTATGATAATGACATATAAGAAAGCAATCTAACATGTGTAGTAAAGTGAGCATGCAAAACACTAGCAAACAAGAGTAAATGTACGAAGAAAATGTAATATTTTTTGGATGGGTGGAATGGAATGCAAGATGGAATGATAGGAGAAATGTGCCCCTTGAGTGGATGGAATGTATATGTAGTGAGGTTCATTTTATTTTCCCCCTCAGCAGTCAATAATCAACCATAAACAAGAGTGCGTCATCGAGAAATGGTTGAGTAGTGTAGGTTGTATCTAGCACGTTGTGATGAGTGTGTATGTGTAGTGGTGGTGAAATGTGACACGTGGAAAGATGTGCGTGAACCCTATAGCCAAAGCATATATCATGACTTGTAGTATAGATAAGTGATGATTTATCCCTAAGTGTATATCACTATAGAATGAGTAGACATGGATAAGACATATGGAAAGATGTGCATGGACATTATAACCTAAGCATATACCACGACTTGTTGAATGTATGAGTGATGATTTTTCCCTAAGCGTATATCACTATAAGATGAAAGGATGAAGATGGGTTATGATTTAGCCTAAAGCGTATGTCACTATGGGATAAACAAGAAGGGAGTGGTGATGTACCCTGAGGTGTATGCCACTACAAGATGATAATATGGGGGTGGTGATTTATCCTAAAGCATATACCACTTCAAGATGATAAGATAGGTGACAATATAACCTAAGGTGTATGTCCCTAACGCGGGAAAGGTTGGATGGGAAGGATGTTGCATGGTGAATGTAAGGTCCATTTTATTGGTAAAAGCTTGGTAGTTGAGTATGGACCGAGGAACTAGATTGTGTCATAGGGTGGTGAGTGCAGTGCATAGGATACAACGTAGTATAAACGATCAAGTGATATATATATAGGTTGTAAATGTGTGGTGTAAGAAATGCAATGTAGGATGGGTAGTGTGTGAAATGTAATAGGAAATGTATATAAAAATATACTATGTAAGGATGATAGATGGAACTATACCTGTTGAAAAGTTTTGCACTTGTATAAAAATGGGCAACTCAAAATTTTGTTTTCGATGGAAGGAATTGATTGGATGAACTTAACTAAGGAAGAAAAAGAGAAATGAAATGTCACTTTACCAGTTTCAGAATGCCTATATTATACTTAGCATGTCTTTCCATCACATATATGTCATGATCATGCACAATAAGTAAAATATGGAAAACCCAAAGCTTGCAGAGGGAAGGTCCACTTTAGGGATGAGGTTGGTTTCAGCTTATCTTTATTCACTTTTCAGTTATTATCAGTTATACTAAGTTCATTAATTATTATTAAATGAAAGGTTCCTAGTGTGTATGAGTTGTACATAATTCATTTTACATCATGTACATGAAAAGATAATGCAAAAAGGAAAAGATACAACTCATCACATGAATAAATTCTCATTTATTTCATAATTATAAAGTTCAGTGAACCCACACAAGCCATGGGAATAAATTTGAAAGCAAGAACATAAATGAAAGTGCATATACGTAAATTTGTAAACAAAGGAATAATGAAATCCATCTTTTCCTGAGATTCTTGTTATCTCTCAAAAGTGCACCCTGTAGAGAGATGGCTACAGGTTTTCTAAGCTTGCACAATTGATCTCTCTCTCTTTTAGATACAATGGAAACACCTCAGGTCTATGGGTATACCTATTTTGAGGTGAGTCTCTAGTATCAAGGTCGGTTCCTTATTGGTGTATCCTAAATTGGTTTATGGGAGTTTGAGAGTAAAAGATGACTATAAAAATGATTAAAACTAAGGTGATGCATGAAATTTGTATGAGGGCTTTGACTGAGTATATTCACAACTAATTTGGGAAGGATTCTTGATGCACAAACCAATAGTATTTTCTGTAGAATATATAAGGGCAAAACACTTGATTGTACTGAGGGAAGATCACAACATTACTAACAAGTTAACATGCACATTAAAAATTAAGCAGAAAGGACTGAAATTTGCATCAGGGTACGGTGGTTGATCAGGGAATTTACATTCACAAGATTAATATAACATACACAAGACTGCAAAATAACTTGGTTGATCAGGGAATTTACATTCACAAGATTAATATAACATACACAAGACTGCAAAATAACTTGGAAAGGCAGAAAATACTTCACACTTAGAGGGAAAAACTGGAAAAAATTTCTTCAGTACTCGTATATCCAAAAGTCCTCCAGCAAGATCCTCTTGTGCTTTGCCAAGGCACACAATATATAGCAAAAATAAAATTCAACCCTTCCTAAAAATAGCCTAAGGCTATACTCGCCCATGCATCCTAATTTTATCCTTTATTTAATGATAAATAAAAGGATAAAATAATACAAACTAGTACAAGAGGCATTAATAGCCTTTGATTACATCTCAGTTAAATGAAGTTGAATGATCTATTTTTAAGAAAGAGAAGGGTGAATAATTTTCTAAAAATAAGGTTGCTTGCAAGGCAAGTCTCTCTCCATGGCATGCAACTCTGTCTTCTTGTGAAGCATGCAAAAATACAACTCTCTGCCTGTGAGCAAAATAATTACATTTATTGCAATACTTTGCAAGATAATTCATCCAAGTATCAATTTGACTTGGACCACCTTTGTCTTTGATGTTGACACTCATTTTGTTTGCTAGTGATCACATCGATAACATTCTGCCAGTCTACTCTGACCTCCTTGGTGTGGGGACCACCTTCACATTACCAGGTTTGGCCACCTTGTGGACTTTAGCACATATAAAAGGGGTGACCATCTTGATTAATAAACATGCCATATTATAGTTGGTCGGCCTGATTATTGTTGCATGATATAGTTTGAAAAGGAATCACCTTTTCGATGATCATTGTGGCATGTATATTCGGCTTTGTATTATTTGGAAATGACTATGGTTTTGGACTTTTGAAAGTCAAATGCAATGATATTGTTTGTGGACATGTGGGCTGGCCCCTTCCCACGATGACTCACCCCTTAGTGAACTCGGTCGGTGGTAATCTGACCTATGTTGAGTTAGCTTTGATTTTGGTGAATCATCTCAAGCCCTTGATCTCTGTACCTTTGTGTTCAATGCTGTTGATCACAAACTCACGGTTAGGGTTTCAGACCTGGCATTAATTGTGGTTGGTGGTGTATTACCCAAGTGGTTTCCTTTAGATGCGGAGCTTGATCTCTGGCCTTTGATCTGTGTACTTGATATTTTTTGATGTTGATTGCTAACTCCAGGTGAGTTAGGTTAAGCTAAGCTCAAGTGGGTGAGTTAAAACAACTTGAAGTCCCTCATTTGGTCATTTTGCATCTGGTTTTGAGGGCGAAGCCCTAGCAAATTTTTTGTAGACTGTCATTGTTTGATCACTTCGAGCTCTATTTTACTCTCAAACTGGTATTATGAATATTTCTTGCCTCTACATTTTGTGTTTATTCTCTGTTATTTGTACTTCCGCCATTGATGAGGCTTCGAAGCTCAGATTTTCTAATTCTTTTGGCCTTCTGTGCTCTGTTATTGATATCTTTGTGAGATCTTCTGAGCTTATGAAACTTTGTGAGCGTAAGTGTTAGATCTCCCTGTCATTTTGGAACTACGAAGCTTGGATTTCCGTGCAGAGGAGGTCTCTGTATTTTTATTAGCCACCAAGGTCATTTAGCTTTATGGGCTTGGGTTTTTCTTTTTGATCTTGGCTGTGCAACATGCGTTCAAAGTGTGGTAGGTTTTGGAAATCAGTGAGGTTTGTGGACGCCATTTCTGTCCCTTTTGAGCTCTGTTAATTTGGCTTTCTTGAAAGAATGGCTGCCATGTCAACTTCTACTGAGCTTAGTTTTGTGTAACTGGCATCACTATTTGACGAGGATGGTAAGCTTCTTGATGTCTTGAGTTTTCACTATTAATTGGTCTTTATCATTTTGATTTCCAAAACTAATACTCATTTTCTTTGCATTTTTGGGATTTTGCCTATGTATTATCCCTTTTCTCATTCTACTCTATTTGATCTCTCTGCATTTGTACTTAGGCCTCTAATTTCTTTAAAGGAGTCGCCATTATGAAGGTTTAAAGGTAAGGCTGTACCATTCTTTTCAAGAAATAATCATGAGCAATATCTTTCAACTGTACACTCTTAGTTATGATCATTTCTTATTTCTGGGTCCATCATCATTTCTTCGGATCTGTAAATACTCTAATGTGGGTATTCTATTTTAATTGGAAACTGAGTTGATATTTCTTTGTTCTCATGATCTTGAGCTACACAATTTGATACTTTCCGTTATTTCAAAGGTTCTGAAACCCCTCACTCTGCTAAACTTGGGTTTAAAACCCTTGTCATGAGCCATTATGGCTATGTAGTTTCCATCCTTGAGTCCTTTTCCAAATATAAAATGTGCAGGGGCTTATTGTAATACTCTGATAGCTTGAGAGGATTTATGTTCCGAAACTGTCATGTTGGCATTTTGATGGTATTATGAATCATCATGATTGTATATGATTATTAGTAGATTACTTGTTTGATCTTTTCTAATACTTCACTGTAAAATTTGTATTCAAAAGGCCTGGATAACTTAAAATAGTAAGCATCTAAACTGATCGCTTGCAAACTACTGTCCTCTATGACCTCTATTCTGCCCTTAGATTTGGCCATGAGCTAGACCTGATTAATTTATTCATTCATTGCAACATGAACTTTGGTATATTTTTACACTTTGACTGTAAATTTTCATACCTGTGTAAATCATTGAAATTTTTGCACTTATCCAAGTATCGAGCCGGTTGCATTGTGAGTTATAACTCTTCATCATGAATCATATTTTACATCCTTAGTTGTACTGTAACTAAAAATATTATTGGTCATAAAGTAACTTGTAACTTGAATTTATCTAAATTTGTAGCTCTGTTTTTAATAACATCATGAGATAGCTCCTTTTGTTCACATGTAACAGTTTCTATTCATGTAATAGATGAGTACTACCTTCTTTGAATGAATGTACTTCATTGTCATTGTAGTATCTCTGTGCTCTCATATTTGCATTTCATTTCTTGATTATGCTTTATTTCCTTTCTGCAATTGTTTCTTACTTAGATGCTTGTTGGAAAATTTGAAAAGTTGATTTTTCATGGCTAAGCCCTGGCAAATTTTTTCCAGAATTTGCTCTCTCATCCTGTTTCAACTGTAATCCCTTTTTCTTTTAGCTTCAGCTTCTTGAAATCTGATTCTCCCTCTTCTCTACAAACTAAAAAATGTACTTCTATCTTCCATCCTCTCTTCTGAGCTCTAACCTCTTTCATTTGTAGAATGTTTGCTAAACTTTGAGTTGCACTCTTCCTTCTTCTTAGCATGTACTTATGAATTATTTATTTCTATTTTTGGTTGTAACCTGTACCTACACACTTAGGAAAATAGTTAGAAAATATTTAGGCCTTTTGGCCTCTCTTATGTCCACGTTTTCTTCTTTCTTTTCACTTCCTTCTTTCTAAGTGATTAAAGCATGCATGCAGTTTGTCCTTCAAGTAGAATACATCTCTTGCTTAGGGAAAGATTCATATGCAAAAAGTAGGATAGTGTAGGAATATGCTTTTATCCCCGAGCTTGTAATTGATGGTTGACTTATTTTTCTTTTCAGGTACCATGACTTGAGGATGAAGGAGCTGGCAAGGAGATACTCTTGCACAAAGAAGAATATATAAGGCACTGATGGGTTCACCCTCATACTCATCTAATTTCTCCTTCATGCATGTGTATCTTTCTTTTCAATAGCTATACTTTACTTTTCAGTTACATCCCATGGCTTGTATGGGAAACATTTGACTCTCCTTGTGAATAAAACATTGAATTCTGTAAATGAGTTGTATGTCTCTTTCTGCATTTCTGCTTTCTGTATGGATGTATAATGAACTAAACAACTCAGTAACATAATTGAACGTCTTAATCATAAAGGAAAGAACATTGAATAGAAATTGTAACATTCAATAATGAACTCTAATTTTCTGGGATCTGCACTTATGTTTGCTGTTCCAAAACTTTGCACTTCACCTATTCTGCAATTAGATGTCTTCATCAAGAAAACACAACTGTCTTTCGGGGCTCATGTTCTTTTGCTGAGGATGGTCATGAAATTACAGACTATGTGATCTGTTGCGTTTTGTAATAGCACACATAGCTACAGATTTCATGTAGTATTTTAACTAAATCAACAACAATGACATAATTTGATGTGATCTCCCCTAGCTTAGGTATACTTCACCTATTCTATCAATCGTAACAAAGTTTCGAGTTGCCATTTTTGCACAAGTGCAAAAATTGTCAACAATTCCATCAATTTCAGTTGATTTGTTGTCCTCACTTCTCCTCTATCATCTTCACCAATTGCTGCTATTGTACCTGAAAGAGAAAAGAGATTTTATTAGAGCTATGGATTTCAATCTTGTTGTATTCAAAAATTTAAGCAGATGAACTTTCAAAAAATGAACTTGAAATTAGAATGCAGAAAGGAGTTGAAGAACAAAGTATCTTTTCATAATCACGATAGAGAAAGAGAAATGACTACAAATGCAAGAAAGGTTGCAAATTTTTATTTTTCTAACTGTTTTATGAAGTGTGCAGGTATTTGTAGTCAATGAAGTGTTCACAAGGATATATAATAATAATCAGAAAAATTCAGCTATAATATGAAAGGACAAGATAGATGTTGTGAAGAGGATGTACTTTAGATCAAGGTAGTTATACACTTCACATAATGATTTTCAGCTATCAGTATTGCAATTTTACCACTTACAAGAGCACAAATTCAATATTGACTGCAATAAAGAGTTTTATTTTTCAAAGTGTTAAAGAAGAAGTACAAAAACGAGTCTAAGGATCAAAGCTATAAACTCTCAGTTTTGAATTGCATTATCAAAATAAAGGTATTTTACAGATCTCGAAGTACCCAGATTTAGAAAAAGGAGAAATGACTAGTTCATCTTGGAAAACATTTACAAATATGAATCATACATGTGCTAAGCAAATGAGAACAAATGATTCATCACACCACTACTAATATCATGTTCATATGCATATAAAGCACATTGGTAAAGCATCAAATTTTCATAAATACAGGGGATGAATACTGTTAAAATATAGGATACAAAATCAACATATAATCCAAACAAGAAGTAAGATCATTTTCAAATCAGAAAATTGCCATCTCATGAAATGAAAGTCATTCAAGAGCTAATAGTTTATAGATACATGAATGATTTCTAACAACACTACAGTTATGTTTTACACAGAGTACAATTATCCAAATTATTAGGATCACACCAAGATAATTTCTAGAAAGCAAGTTTTGCAATGATGTAATTTTAATAAAACAGATAATAGATCTCATCATCATACTAAAGAAACCCAATGTTGGTAATACCCCGACTACAAATAACACCAACAATGGTAATAACGGTAACAATAAAAGGAACAACAATTTTTCTCCCACAATTAAAAAGATAGAATTCAACCGTCCACCACCACCACAACAACAATAACAACAAAAAATTCAGGCCCAAGGCCCTAATAAGTACCCAGACGAGTACCCAAACTAGTATCCAAACCACAGACAACGACCTCCAAATTTCAACTACAATAACCAGCAGTTAAACAATAATTATAACTTTAGACCACAACAAGATTCCAATCAAAGGCCTCGGGATTACAATCCCAATCTATATTGTGGTTTTTATAGGTTTCGAGGTCACGATGCTAGAATCTGTCAGGATTACAACAAGTTTTTACAACACCTATCTGAGGACCAAAGAAAACTCTTCATCAACATGTTTTTGGCTAATCCTATGGCACCTAATCAAAATACTTACTTGGGACCAGTGTCTCCCCAAAATATTCCAATTAATATCTTCAATGATCATATCCCAGTGCATCCCAATAATGGTACGCTAGACCCCAATGGATCAAACAAAGGTGCCATGGTGGGAACTAATGATCATGAAGCTTTGACTTCATCATACCCATCAGTCGTACCTCCATTGGATGGTCGTCAACAGACTAAGATAGTGGGCCTTGTAGAACTAGATTTTGAACTTGAGATAAATGATGTCCTTAGAACCAAAGACTATTCTTAGTATTCTTCCCCAGTCTACCTAACAATATCTGAAGACATTCATGAGACGTTGGGAAAACTAGTAGGAGCTTATAACTTAATCAATGAATTTCTCTCACATTTCCTTTTTGGATCTGTTAAACAATTCCCCTGCTCATAGAGCCACTTTGTAAGAAGCATTTGTTCTTGGAAATTTGATTAATGTCACCCCTCCTCTAAAAGCGCATATAAACCATATAGGATTTGACATATATCCTCCAGGCCATCCTAAAAGAGATGTCAGATTTGTATTCGACACCATTAAGATTCCCACAGACAATGAAATAACGTGTAGAGGTGATTCAACCTTATTTTTATAGGTTTGGATATACAATAACTATGTAAAGTGTGTGATGATTGATGATGGGGCAATATTCAATATTGTCCCCTTATATTTCCTCCAGAAATTAGGTTATGGAGAAACCAATTGCTCCTCAACATGAAACACGATTATAGGTTATGACAAACTCAAGGCAATGTCCATTGGAACCATAGTGTTGCTAGTCACCCTTGGACACAAGATGATCCTTACCAAATTTTATATTATAGATCAGGAAACCAACTATAATATGATCCTTGGTCATCCTTGGATTCATCACATGAAGGAAATTCCCTCCACTTTGTTTCAGGAAGTAAGATTCCTACATTTGGGGAAGGTCTTCATTGCGTAGGGTGACCCAAAACCCTTTGACATACATCTAGCTAATTTGAGGAAGAGACCAGGGGTCCGTTATGAGTTTTAACTTCCTTCCAAGTAGCTAAACAAACCTACTAGCTCAATGCCAAAGGTAAAGCTAGTTCCTACAATGGAATTAGAAGTTACTCGCTTGATCGAGGGGATTCCTCTGGTCAAGGATGAAATGATAGTAGTAGAAATAGTGTCAACAGAAACCACAACAAATATTATCGAGCTATTGGAGAATGAAATAAATATTCTCCTTCCATTCGATTCCATGGGCATGGGTTACGCTCTGGGACTCGGATCTCTCCCATCTAATGAGGTTTGCATGGTTAAGGTGACATAAGTAAAAGAAGAGGATACCAAGAATGATCCAACATCCATCTTCCCAAATAATTATTAGACTCTTCACTTTGATGGATAAAGTGCCGCTTTGGCATTGGGGTAGGTGTGATTCTAACTTCTCCGGAAGGAAAGGTCATGTATTTTTATTTCAAATTAGATTTCGAATGTATGAAGAATGATGCAGAGTATGTGGCTCTTCTTCTTGGTCTCATAGTAGCCAAAAGGGTCGGTACTTGTAACATAAGGGTGTTGGGTGATTCACAACTAGTTATAAACCAGGTTTTAGAAGTATATGAGACTAGAGCGGAACAACTACAACTCTATAATACCGCAATGCTTAATCTAATAAAGGGTTTTGAATTCATCTCAATTGAAGCCATTCCACAAAAGCATAACCTTCTCGTAGATTCTATATCCACTTGGGCTTCTTGTTTCTATCCAAGCAGAGAGTTAGTGTAGACACAAAATTATGCAATATAGACAATATATAGCCTAGTCTTATACTACTATTTAGAAGGTTTCAAGTGTACAAAGTACTAATTAATCCCACCTTTTGGCCATCTTTTTATTATATTTTATTTTGTCTTTCCTGCATATTTTCTAGCACATATCAACCCATTTTACAACTTCCTCGACATTCTAGCCTGAAATTAGGGTGCCCCAGCTTATACTGGGGTGCCCCGATCTATGAAAATCCCCTTTCACTCCTTTTTTGGTCATTTCTAGCTTTTGGTAATCTTTATCTTTTTCCTAGTCAGCCTTATCGGGATTAATTACAATATTAAGCTTAAGAGCCCTATAAATATAAATTTATAAGACCATAATAAGGGTCCTAGGTTATAGCGTCATATCACTACTATCACTCCATATAGAGTTACATCCATTAGATCACTTGCATCCACATAGTGTCATGCATCAAGACTAGGAGATCTGCATCACACACACTACATAGGGGATGGATTATTTTTATTCCATGCACACATGCTATTTACATTTTCTATAGTTATTATTGCTCGCTACTTCATAAAGTGCGACTAACACAAGAGCACCTAGGGCACGACATACAAAAACACACCAAAACTACATCCAGGTCCAAAATGTAGTGCAACACTCAGTGATAAGACCACTATTTTAGCGGATGAGGTCAGTTTGACCCATTCATTTACAAATTTTATTTTCTAGGGTTTGATACTTCTCTTTGCATTGTAGGTCAAGTTCCAGCTCATTCAGCAGATCCAGTGCGACAAATAGGGAAGGTTCGGAACCAACTTGCGACCATACCATATTCAGTTTTTGAGCATTTACAGTGATTAGAGTGCCCATATTACAGACCAGGGTTCCCCGAGGTGCCCCAGTACATTCTCAGGTGCCCCTATCATTTCAGATCCTCTAGATCTTCCCTTCGCAGGGTTCCTGAGTGTTTGTCCGAACTACTTGAATTTATTTCCAGATCTGCGATTACTTGCGATAGTCAATTTTAATCAGCTAAGTCATATTTCCTTCTTTACTTGCACATTTAGTGTTTTATTTCACTTAGAATAGTTTACTTGAATTTATTCGATACTGCTTTAGTTCAATTTCTACAACATTTTAGTACTCCTAATTAGATTAATATTAATGCCCTAGTATCCCTTCCTTTGGCTATATAGGCCCCATTTTTGTTAATCATGTTGGTTAACCCGATGTCTCTTTCTACCACCTTCTAGAGATTTTTATTTTTTCCTTTTACCATAATGGTTATCTCTGTCACCAAATACTTACTTACTGATCCTGATTTGTTTCATTGATTTCAAACCCTCTTTGCTACTACCAATGTTTTTGTTGATATGAATCCTGATTCCCTGTATGACACCTTTTTTGATGCCTTTTCCCAATATATAGCATTCAGGGCCAATCCCCCCGTTGGCATTCACCCTTTTGATAATGACCCACCACTTTACATTATGTCTCATATACAATGCTTTTGTTAAGCGCACTCTTATTGATAATGACTATGAGTTTAATATGTGCCCTATGACCTTTATATAAGCCTTAGGTTTGTCTTCTCATGACATTATCCCTTCTTCCATTTCACTCTGTGCTTTTGATGGTTTTGTTCATCTTTTCCTCGGTCATGTTACCTTGCCTCTAACTTTCGGTCCTAAGACACTCCCTACTATCTTCTTTGTCATTTATTTTCTTGTCTCATATGATTGTTTGTTAGGAAGACCATGGATTCATGCTATGTAAGTTATTTCTTCTACCATCCATTATTGTGTTAAATTCTTGCATGAGTGTATTGAGTATATCATCTTACGTGATCTTGATCGATTCCAATATTGTGTCCATGACCCTTACACTAGCATCCATATTCCTTGCATTGATACTACAAGTGAACCTCAACCTATGGATGACCCACCCCATCTACCACCACTTGAGGGCACTATTTTTTTACTAGAAGTTATTCCTTATACACTACCTCCTTCTATAAGTGTTATTCCTTATCAGCCACCTACATCACCCCCACCACATATTGTCTCCCCTTCGTCTCTACCCTTAGTCCATTCCTACTTTACATGTACACTTTTTATACATGGTTCATATTGGGAAAACGTCCCATTTGACCCTACCCATGATGTCACCATCTATTTCCCTGCCGGCCTCGCTCGAATTGGTTTCAATTTTTAGGACCTTCAACATTCTACTCATGATCCCCACTAATATTATGGATTTGTACCTATTACTGTTGATTACGATTTGTGTATCTTTCATGTCCTAGTCTATTTACCATGTACCATTTGTTCCTCTACACTAATATTCAGAGATTCTTAGCATACTTACATTGGTGGCACATTAGACCCTAGTCACACCGACATTTCATTCCCTATTCCCTTCCACCACGTCCTCATTTGTAATAGCTCTTAACTACACTCGATGGTATGCTCATGGTTGCACACAACCCCCATTCACTGATGAAGAGTATGCTATGGGCATGTACAACTTACACCTCATCGGATCCTTGTATGACCAACTTGATACTATTACATACCGGGTCACTGATTCTTTTCCGTATGACTTCAACCTTGAGGCTGATGATCTCCTTAATGACTTAACCTGATCTTTGGTTATCACCATCTAGGGGGCATTCACATTATACATTCCCCCCGTAATCATTTTAGCATAGTTTCATTTTTCCTTCCTTTGTTCCTTTACATATAGGAATATTTATCACACAATGTAACACCCTTGTTACTTGATGACACACTCTTGTGCTTTGGTTCACACTTGATTGTTGAGGGATTACCATTACACTGAACCTCACACATTGCATGTTAGGTTTTACACATTTACACTATATCATCATTTCTATACATAGCCTATATCCTACATTATCCTATACATACCACATCCACTATTCATTTATACATCATCTATCATATGCATGCTACACTAGTTGTCATATGATTTACATCTAGTTTTTCATCTATTTCCTACATTCTATATTTCCACAAGGTCACATTATTTATGGGTCCAACTTTATTTGTCATCACTACCTATTCCAGCTACACCTCTAACCACATCTCGCATTACATTATCATATTCACTTCGTGCATTTATATATTATATACACGTTACATGCTACATTGGATTCCATTATACATGGGTCTTGTTATCTCTCAGAAGTGCACCCTAGTTAATGGATAACAATAGGGGTTCTAAGCTTGCTTCTCTCTCTCACTTTTGTAGATATAATGAAAACACCTCAGGTCTGTGGGTATACCTATTATTGAGGCGACTCTCTGGTATCAAGGCTGGTTCCTTATTGATGTATCCTAAACTTTTTTTTGGGGTTTTTTGGAGTTTTAAGCGTAAAAATATTGTTGTAACTAAAATTGAAATGGGGTGATACACTAAGTTGATTGAGGGATTTGAATGAGTACATGCACAATAAATTGAGAACAAATTACAGAAACATGAACCAATGGGTTTCAATTTGATCCTAAGGAAAACACTTGTGTGTTGAGGGAAAAATCACAACAACACAACAACTCACATGCACACTAAGACTATATAGAAAACACTAAATTTACAGTAAGGTAATATGATTAATTCATGGAATAAACATACAAGAGCTAATAAGCAATACACACCACTGTAAATAATTTGAAAGGTAATAACCTGTTCTAATTTAAGGGAAAAATTGGCAAAAACAAATGCTTCAGCACTCCTACATCCAAAAAGTCCTTATTTGTGCCTTGCTAATGCACACAATATATAGCAAAATAACTCACCCAACCCCTCCTAAAAATAGGCTGCAACCTATACTCACCCATGCATGTTAGTTTTAGCCATTATCATGAATAAATAAAGGAATAAAAATAACCATGTAATTTACAATGAGGCAGAAATAGCCTTAGTTACAAAAATACACTTAGTTAAAGTGTAGTTGACTACTTTATTTTTAAATACAATAAATAAAATTGGGTGAATAATTTTAGCTAAGAATAGCTCTTTCTTGATGTGCAACTCTCATCCAATGCAATTGAATGTTCTTTGTCCTCTTGTGCACGATGTGACACCTATGTATTATCCTCTTGCAATGATAAATTTGGCTTCTTATCAATTTTTTCCTCATGCAAAAATACTACTTTGTAAGCAAAATACTCTTGATTTCATACCCAACAAAAATTGCCTTATCCCATTGTGGAGACCACTGTGAAAACATGTGTAAATAACATCTTCATCCCTTCTACGAGGTATTTAGCAAATTTTAAGGTATTTTACAAGCTTTAAAGTGATATTGACTCCTTCCTTGATCTTTGACTTCAACATGGCACTATAGTTATTGTTAAGGCCACGGGACCCTAATCATTGGTCTCCTTTGATTTTTTTCATGACACATAATAATCATATAATTTGGTTGCTCTTTCAATTATGGCGTTATATGCTATAGCCTGGAAAATTGTCAGTATTCAATTATTTGGCCCTTGACATATATACTAACCTTGGCGTGTATACTTTGGTCACCCCTTAATCAATGGTCAACTTTTAAATGAATTATGGAATATAATTACAGTTAATACCTTTATCAAAGGTCAATACAAATTATTTTGTTTAATTGGGAACTCATCCCCCACCATACCATGTTCCAACCCTTCCAAATTGTCAGTGGCCCAACTGTGGTTGCATTGAATTTGGTGACTTGGCTCAGACCATTGATTTGTGTACTTCTATATCTTTGACTATCGATTCTTTAATCCGCTGGTGAGTTAGATTAACTCAAGTTTTGGTTAGGTGAGTTAAGCCACAAAACATTGAAATCCTAAAAAATCATTGCAGTTTTTATGAGATCTGTTTGAGTGTGGTGACGCCCTGTAAATTTGCTCCTCGATGACCATTATTGTGATGATTTGAGCTCTGTTTGATGCAATTTTAGCCTGAATTGGGTCTTAATGTCTTGTAAAACGTATTTTATGGAGATCTGTCTCTGGTTATTATTCATCCCCTCTCTATTTTTACACAAACTCGAACCATTTTAGAAAGCTCTGCTCATGGCTGCCTTTGATGAAATTTTTGAGCTCTCTAATTAGTCTCTTGAGCACGAACTTGATCTTTTACTAGTTTTGGTTGTTAGTATTCTGCTTTTCATGGCCATCATTTTGAAAAAAGTTGAGCCATTAATTCATTATATCTGTAACTCTGAAGCACTTGAGATTATTTCTTTGATTATTTAGTTATTTTGGCTTCCCCATCTTCGACATTTTGAAAATTTGGTATTTTCTGGCATTCTGTGTGAACATCCTATGATTTTTGAGCTGAAAAATGTTGGGTGTTGTTTTTTGTCTTTGCTACTTATGATCCCCCAAGGGTTTGAATATTTTGATCAAACTGGTAAGTCTCTTGATATTCATTCACTATCTTTACAATACTTTGAGCGTACATTTGTCAGTAGTGAAAACTAAATCTTCTTTAATATGAGTTGTTACCATTATTGGTCAAATTGGGTATGTCTCGTTATTGCTGGATTTTTTACACAGCTGGATAAAAAACATGGCCGCTATTGATTTATTCGTGTCCATTTGTAAATACTTGTAGTTCAATACTTGGAGCTCAGCTTTTAATGATTCAACATGGGTCTAGCGATTTATTTGCTCTATTTCCATATTCTTGTATTTGTGAGTTGTATTTGCATGATTCAAACCTCCATTGCTGAATGTAAGTGACTGCCATAGGTGACTTCGATTCATTCATTTTTACCTGGTTTTGGGGTTTGTTCTATGTTCACCGTGATTAAATCTCGAAGCTCTAAACCCTATTTTTTTTATCTGTATTGTATGGATATGGGTCTCATTGTCTAATTGTTCACCATGGGAGGAATTCAAGCTCCGTCTTTTCAACCTATTATTCACATTTGACCTGTCAAATGACCATTCTAAGTATTTTGTGTTTGAGGAGCTCGACCACATTCTAGGTTTGCTTTGATTTTGTATTTCCACACTCTGTAATTAGGGTTTGAGAGGGACCTACTCTGAATACTCTGTATTATTTCATTTTGTATATGGCTTCGAGCAAACAATAAAGGTTCCTCATTTCTATAAGTCTCAGTTGCATGATTGCAGATGTATTTTCCTTATTTTCCAAAATTCCTGTGCCTGATCATTGATCTTTCAATATTGTAAATTGTTCAACCATGTACTTCCCTTTTCTGATAGTTTTTTTTAATTATTGGAAAATAGTTTTTTGAAAGGGACTATACCCTTAAGTACAATAGAGGGCCTAAGAGCCAGAATAGGAATGAAAACCAGAGAAAAAAGGATCAGAATCCAAGTGTGACAATAAAGGCCAAAGTAGCAAAAAAAAAGCTACCCAAACAAGACAAAATAACAAAAACGCTCCAAAAAAGTAGTAGAGAAACCGCAAAAAAAACAACAAAAAAAACAAACAAGAACAGCTAAAGCACCTACAACTACTTCTTGGCAGCTTTGTCGATGTTGGTTTTGATGTTCTTCTAGGATTTGAACATTCCCAAAGTTGTCATGTGGGCAGCGTCAGTCTTATCCAGCTGATCAATGGTCCTTTTGCTTTCCTTATCATTGCCCCAAAGTGTTACCGGAACTCCGCTGAAATTGGAGACACTTCTGACATGCTGCTCGATGAACTCCTCAATCGCACTAAAAACGGCCATATTGTAGTCATGAAGAGTTTTGGCCTTCCCTAAACGGGAGTCTAAGGAGTTCAGCTTCTTGTAGATATCATCAATTTGGTTGTTATCAATATCCACCACCTCCTCCTTCTTCCTCTTTCCTTTCTGTTTTGCCAAGTTCTTAACCTCATCCTTCAACAGCTTCATATTAGCCTCTAAGGCTTCTAGCCTTTTTGGAGAGCTCTCCTTATGCACATCCCAGGGACTAGCACTGCTAATATTCAGTAGGTCATGTGCAATTTCAATTTCATGAGGACCCTTCCCCACAGCAAGAGTATCGAGGTTAAGCCTTCTAGATGCCCTGGTGATCGGTCTGGCTGAGGTAGAAGCGAAGTGGGGTGCGGGAGCAGCAGTAGGGGGAATGGAAGAAGAAGCCTGGATAGCCGGTAGGGGGGTGACAGCAGCGGTGGCGGGGGTAGAGAGTGGAGAAACGAGACTAGCAACAACAAAACCCAACAGAGGGGGAACTGAGCTAGGAGAGGAAGGGAGACCAGGATCCCTAAGAAGACAAAATTTATGCAGCAAAAAAATAAGCCCCTAGTGTAAAGGAACTGCCCGGGTATGCTTTTGAAACTCCAAAAATGGAGCACTCAAGAGAGTTCAGCAAGTAATGGGGGAAACAAACCATACGATTCCTATGGAAGTGGTTGAGAAAGATAAGGTGCTTAGCAGGAATGGTGACAAACCTCCCTTCCAAGGAAATGAATCGTATCATCATGCGAGTAACCTCATCATAAGATGGAGGGATCGAGCTAACAAGTAGGCCCGTTGTAACATAGATCAGCTTCTCAGATCCCTCCACAAATCTCCTCTCTTCAACATCTCTGTCGACCCTTTTGTTGAAAAAACGGTAGCCCTCCATGCCAAGGCCGGTCGCTTCAGCAATAAGCTCCTCGTTGACCAAGATCTTCTGCCCCCCATATTCCACATTCAGCTCCTTCCAATCCTTCACAAAACACACTAATATACTTTGATCATGCCTCTGAACCTTCTCCATGAAGTTGGTGATGCCACCCTTGCTGAGTATATTCCATAGCTCAACATTATCCTTCCAGTCCAGGTCCGCACTAGGCTCAATTTGGCAAGGGGGACCCCCCATCTTCACTGTGCTTAACTGTTTGCAACAAATTCCCAAATCCTTGAGAGTGCTGAAGCCAGTCTACTTTTTACTGTTGTAATCCACACAATGTTGAAAATGAGATCTGTTTCTTTTCCCACGAACGTCCGCGTGCCTGCTAGTTATTGTATCCTTGAAAGTTGATAGATCTACTCTGGGAGTGTGATTGAAGTTGAACACTTATGCAGATAAATTTGTACTCGTAAATTGTATTTTCATATTTGTTTCGAAGTTAAAAACTGGTCATTTGGTTGATCTTTGAAGCATGCATTAATGTTGTTCTTTTTGGTCATAATCATGTAACATTGCTTGTACTTCACTTTGAAACCTAAAAGTATGGTCCTTTCTTGAGCATATTATGATTTTTTTGGAAACATCGTGATTAACTTCTCCCTTTCGAGTTTAGAAAATCTATAACCTTTCATTTGTGCTTCGATGTTGTAACGCTATAAGATGTTGGTCTGTTGATGTATGTGATTCTATGGCTCAAAATGTTTTAGTATGATTATGAGATCTATTCTCTGCTTTATAAAAATTACATCATTACAAAACTTGCTTTCTGGAAATTATCTTTATGTGATCCTAAAAATTGACATCACTATACTTAGTGCAAAATATAATGGTGGTGTTGCTAGAAATAATTCTTGTATCTGCAAAATATTAGCTCTTGAATGAGTGTCATTTCTCAAGATGGAAATTTTCTGATTTGAAAATGATCTTATTTCTTTTTTGGATTGCATGTTGATTTTGTATCTAGTATTTTAACAGTCTTCAGCCCCCCTGTATCTATGAAATGTTGATGCTTTACCAATGTGTTTTATATGCAAATAAACCTAATCTTAGTACTGGTCTGATGAATAATTTGTTCTCATTTGATTAACTCATGTATGATTCATATCTGTAAATGTTTTCCAAGATGAGCTAGCCATTTCTCCTTTTTCCAAATATGTGTACTTCGATATCTGTAAAATAACTTTATTTTGATAATGCAATTCAAAACTGAGAGTCTATAACTTTGATCCTTGGACTCATTTATGTACTTCTTCTTGAACACTTTGAAAAATAAAACTCTTTGTTGCATTCAACATTGAATTTGTGCTTTTATAAGTCGTAAAAATGCAATATTGATAGCTGCAAATAATTTTGTGAAGTGTATAATTGCCTTGATCTAAAGTACATCCTCTTCACAACATCTATCTTATCCTTTCATATTATAGTTTAATGTTTCTGATTGTTATTATATATCCTCGTGAACACTTCATTAGCTACAAATACGTGCACACTTCATAAAACAACTAGAAAAATAAATATTTACAACCTTTCTTATATTTTGTAGTCATTTCTCTTCCTCTGTCATGATTATGAAAAGATACTATGTTCTTCAACTCCTTTCTGCATTCTAATTTCAAGTTCATTTTTTTGAAAGTTCATTTGCTTAAAGTTGTGAATACAAAAGATTAAAATATGGAGCTCTAATAAAATCTCTTTTCTCTTTCAGGTACAATAACAACAGCTGGTGAAGATGGTGGAGAGGAACAAGGAGGAAAAAAACTCAACCCAAACTAATGGAATTCCAGGCAATGATGGATTCCATTCTTCCTTTATTCACAACTTTATGTATATGCACTTTCATTTATGTTCTAGTTTTCAGAGTTATTCCCACGGCTTGTGTTGGTTCACTTTACTTTATAATTATGAAATAAATGAGAATTTATTCATGTGATGAGTTGTATCTTTTCCTTTTTACATTATATTTTCATTTATATGATGTAAAATGAATTATATACAACTCATACACACTAGGAACCTTTCATTTAATCATAATTAATGAACTTAAGATAACTGATAACAAATGAAAAGTGAATAAAGATAAGTTGAAACCAACCTCATCCCTGAAGTGGACCATCCCTCTTCAAGCTTTTGGTTTTCCATCTTTTGCTTATTGTGTCATTCCCCTTTGTATCAAGGTCCTGCACTATTTCCTGAGGGATCTGATGCACGATCATGACAGAGATGTGATAGAAAGACATGCTAAGTAGAAGATAGGAATTCTGAGACTGGTAAAGTGACATTTAATTTCTCTTTCCCTTCCTTAGTTAGGTTCATCCAATCCCATTTTCGCAAAAGTGTAAAAATTGTCAACATTTCTGGATATCCTGTAGGGAAAGCTACTTGCTAGCTTGTAAAACTACTACCTTGCTCTTTTCCATTGGGCATGGAGTCAACAACATATAACCAAAATCTACCTTTTTTTAAAAAACTGATCTTTCTGAATAACAAACTAAAGCTGGGAAAGGATCTGGTAAACTAGATCATGTGCATGACTGCACTTATTGAAATTGAAAGTTGTAATGTGCATGAATTGCACTTATTGAAAAGTAAATCCTAATCTACCCTACTCTAGCTAGAAACAAACTAATGCTAAACGAAACCTGAAACAGGCTATGAAAAGTAGCTTCCCTTTCTCTAAAACTGAGGAAATAAATTTAGCATGTAAAACAAGTAATGTGAGAGTACTGAATAGAAAACATGTACCTTTTTGATGCTCCAAAATCAGTCCAGAAGTTGAAAAATGTCTCTATTTGATATGCAAGTTATTCTAGGATGATTTGAGGCTTGCTTTTGAAAATCTGAAGCTCACTTTTGTGCTCAGGCACAAATACTGGTACTGCTGTAAGTGGCTGAGAATCAACCACGTACCAGATTGGACAAGGCCTCCAAACCACTAATGATCTGATTTTTTTGATCTAATGTGTTACTTGTACTTCTTCTCCATTTACGAGCAAGTTTTGAAACTGATCTAAAAGTTGATCTACATTATGAAAATGTTGTTTATTCTTGGGTACAAGTTGAAACTATTTTGAAAAATTCTCTGCATTTTCACACTATTTTAATTCATCAATCATGACATCGTGAAGCTGGTTTGAGGGTTGTTTTACCTCTTTAAATTGATTTGAAATATTTTCAGCCTTTTCAAGTAGCTGTAATATGACTATTTTTTCAGCAGTACTGTCAAACTCTTCTATTTTATCCATATTCACCATGCTTCTTGAACATTCAGTTTCCTCTTTAATGAAAGATTGATGCTCATGACTACTTGCAGTATCAGTTGATAACCTTTGTGAATCACTAAAAATATCTAAGAATGCAACTATCTCCATGCATGTAGCACAATAAGGATCTTCACACTCAACTACATTTTCTCCCTCTTGTTGAAACTATTCTTTCTCATTTCCCTCATCAAACTTGACATCTATTAAGCTGCAAACAAGTTGTTCATTCCCTAGATCAGTTGATTTATATTCAGAAGTGATCTGAAAATTCTCTTTAGGTTCTACAAGTTGTGATGAATCAATATTATGTATGAGTATGGTGTCTTCATGCACACTGCACTCAGAATATATAGATTTCTGATCATATTTCACTTGCTTTTGATCTGTTACAAAATCAGACTGTATTTTTTGAATGGGTTGTTTCTCTAACTCTGGAATATGATCGAACTGAAATTTAGAAACCCATTATTGCATGCTCTACAAAAAATTCAGCCTGTGGTTCTCTTCAGTTGGCTACCCCTCCTGGATGATATTCTAATTTTCTCCTTCATGAATATAACTTACGGAGGAAGGAGTGGGAAAAATATTTTCTTGAACTGAAATTTTTTGAACAAAAGACTGGGGTATAAGGTCTGTATTTGGGACAACAACAGAACAAAATGTTGGAAATGGATATTTTCTTTCAATATGTGATTGTGGAATAGAAAGAGTAGAATTTACAGCAGCTTGATAATTTGAAAACTGATGAATGGGCTAATTTTGCTGGCAAGGAAAGTGTGTGGGAATTGGATCTTGATGGGGAAGGTAATTGGGAACCTCACATTGACAGGAATCCTTAACTTGATGCCTATCATTCTTCATTGCTTGTGATTTCTCATATTGTTCCTTGATAGCTAGAATTTGATGCTACAATTCATGTAATTGAAATTGAAGCTCTTTTCATCGTTGACAATCAACATAACCATCTTAATAAGATTGATTTTGGGTAGCATAATAATCATCATATTGGTAGTCATATTGATTTCCAAGGTTCAGATCATATGGGTATTCATTTTGATAGGGATCATAGTACTGATCTAAAGGGGAAAATGGATAAAAGGGTTGTTGATCTAATGTGTAATACTGCTGAAAATTGGGATTCTTGGCTGTGGGACCTCATAAAATATAGAAATACACAAAATAGGTCTGCTGCTCATGAAAATAACTTGATAACAACAAAATAACAAATATCATTTTCTTGAAAAATACCTGAAAACTACAGCTGAAAATTTGATGACGTTGAAAAGTGTTGTACTGATCTGAAATCAGATTTACTGAGTCGCTAGATGAATTTTTCTCTGGATCTTCAATTGTTAGAATACATCAATTGTAGTTCTTCTCCCATCGGGAGTGCCAACAATTGTTATCTCTTAGAAGTGCACCCTGGTTGAGGGATAAAAATAGGGGTTCTAAGCTTTCTTCTCTCCCGCACTTGTGTAGTTACAATGGAAACACCTCAGGTCTGTGGGTATACCTATTGTTGAGGTGAGTCTACGATATCAAGGCTAGTTCCTTATTGATGTATCCTAAACTATTTTTTTGAGGTGTTTTGGAGTTTTAAGGGTAAAAAGATTAATGTAACTGTAATTGAAATGGGGTGATACACCAGCTTGATTGAGGGCTTTGACTGAGTACATGCACAATAAACTAAGAACAAATTACAGAAACACAAACTTGTGTGTTGAGGATAAATCACAACAACACAACAACTAACATGCACACTAAGACTGTATAGAAAACACCAAATTTATAGCAAGGTAAGATAATTAATTCAGGGAATACACATTCACAAGAAGTAATAAGATATACACACCACTGTAAATGATTGGAAAAGCAATAACTGGTTCTCATTTAAGGGCAAAACTGGCCAAAATAAATGCTTCAACACTCCTACATCTAAAAATTCATCCTTTGTGCCTTACTAATTCACACAATATATAACAAAGTAACTCACCCAACCCCTCCTTAAAATAGGTTGTAGCTTTTACTCGCCCATGCATGTTAATTTTAGCCTTTATCATGAATAAATAAAGGAATAAAAATAACCATGCAGTTTACAATGAGGCATAAATAACCTTAGAAAAATACACTTATTCAAAGAGTAGTTGACTGCTCTATTTTTAAATACAATGAATAAAATTGGGTGAATAATTTTAGCTAACAATTTCTCTTGCTTGATGTGCAAGTCTCCTCCAATGTAATTGTTGACAATTTTTTCACTTGTGCAAAAATGGGCAACTCAAAAGTTCGTTATGATGGATAGCATTAGTGAAGTATACCTAAGCTAGGGGATATTTTTCAGATTATGTCATTACTACTGATTTATTTAAAAGATTACATGAAATCTGTAGCTATGTGTGCTGTTACAAAACGTAACAGATCACATAGTCTGTAATTTCATGATACCTTCAGCAAAAGAACACAAGGGCCCCGAAGGACAGCTGTGTTGTCTTGATGAAGACACCATATTGTAGAATAGGTGAAGTGTTGAGTTTTGTGACAGCAAACATAGATGTAGACTGTAGGAATTAGAGTTCATTACTGAATGTTACAGATTCTCATTAATGTTCTTTCCTTCATGATTAAGACATTCAATTAAATGACTGAGTTGTTTAGTTCATCATACAATCCATACAGAAAGCTAAAATGCAGAAAGAAATATACAACTCATTTACAAAATTCAATGTTTTATTCATAAGGAAATTTCAAATGTTCCCACACAAGCCGTGGGATGTAACTGGAAAGTAAAGTACAACTACTGAAATAAAAGGTACACATGCATGAAAGAGAAAGTAAAGGAGTATGAGTGAACCCATCATTGCCTTGGAGGTTTCTTTCTTCGATTAAAGCATCTCCATCTCCATCTTTTGTTCCTTCTTCATCTCCATTGTAGAAGCCATTATACCTGAAAAGAAGAAAAGAATAACTATCAGCTATGAGCTCAGGGATCAAATCACATTCCTACACTATCCTAGTTCATGCATATGAATCTCTTCAAATAGGAGATGTAATTTACTTGAATATCAGACTGCATACATGCTCTACTTACTCAGAAAGAAGAAAGAGAAAAGAAAAGAATAACATGGACATAAGATAGGCCAAAAAGCCTTAGTATTTTCTAACTGTTTTCTTAAGTGTGCAGGTTGAAGTTGTAGCCAGGAAGAATGTAACTCAAAGTTTCAGTAACCGTTCTAAAATGGAAGAAGTTATAATACAGAAGGTAGAATGGAAGATAGAAATACATGTTTTAATTTGCAACTAAAGAGGAAGAATCAAATTTCAAGAAGCTTAAGTTAACCGAAAAGAAATGATTACATCTGAAACAGAATGAAAAGAGGATTTTGGGAAAATTTTGACAGGGATTCGCCATGTAAAATGGACATTTACAACTTTTCATCATGCTATTTTCAACTATCACATGCTTTAAAATGATTATGTAAATCAAATAAATGATACAAAAAAGCAAGAAAGCATGACATGATCAAGACAACAATTATTATGATTCAATGTCCAAACAAAAAATCAGCTTTAACAGAAAAGTGTTACATTTTGTATCCTGAATTAGAAAATACAACTACTATAGCTGAAAAGGAATAAATTAAAGAATTATGGGAAAATTTTGACAGGCTTCACCATGTAAAATGGACATTTTAAATTTTCCTGTAGGCATACAAAAGTTCTAATAAAGATCAAACACAATTTTTAGGCAGAAAAGAAAGGGAACTATACTTTCAGTCATCAAACTGAAGGATTTTGGAGCATTCATTATAAGCCTAAACAACTGAAGAGAGATGAATTTGTTAGATAAATCTTACAAGTACAACATTCTATAAGTTCAGTCTTGAAATTAATCAAGTATCAACTACATAGAATACTAGAGGTAATAGCTTTATAAATCAAATTGAATGCAATATTCATAGTTTACGAAGATAGAAGTCATTAAGAAGGAATACAGAGATGCTGCAATATCAGTGGAGTATGAAATACAGGTAGAGTGAATCCATTTTTCTTAAAAACAAAAGCATAACAGTTAAAGGAAGGTTCTAGATAAAAACTTCCAAAATCTTCAAGGAATGTGTTCAAGGAAGTAATTGACACAATTTTAAACAAGTTAAAAATTCTCTCGAAAAGGCTAGGCTATTTACTCGGTGATACAAATAAAAGATGACCATCATATTTAAGTCCATGGGCTCACCTTTTCAGAATATTAAAAGACCAAGTCATTTTCTAGGTCTTGAGCTCAAAACAAAGCTTTATGCAGTGAGTCATAAACTTACCAGTTGAACAAATCTGCGCTCACATAATATTGGCAACAGAGAAAAGAAAAATCTCAGACACAATCTTATAACGCAAAATATCTGATAGACTCAGAACAGTCAAGGCTGAAGTAACCCAGATTTAAAGAATAGCTGAGGAAGAGTGTACCAATTTGAGCTCAGAGTAAGAGAGGCAATAATAACTCAAGGTCCATGATCAAAGAATGTGATAGTAATGTTTTAACTGAGGACCCCAATGTAAATACTGGGTGTTATTATTGTAAAACCTTAGCTCAAATGATGAAGTGGAAATCTTATATAGAGAAGAGTGAAAAGGAATGTCCACATCAAAAGACCAGGATCAGACAAAAAATCTTTAAGTCAAATGACACACACATCCGAATTGAAAAGTATTCAAACATTTTAGAGGTTAACATTATTTTAAGGTCAATCACCTTCAAATTGCAGTATAAGAAAGAAAATTACAGATCCTATTTTTTAATTGCAGACCCATTAATGGGTACCAAGTCAGAGAAAGAAGTAAAAAACTTATTGGTTAAATCAAAGTGGAGAAAACTCTTGAGATTTCATCGAGTTTAGAACTAAAATGACTAGACCCAGAAATGAGTTCAACTTAAAAATGACCAAAGTCATCCAAGAGATCACACAAAGGAATGCAAAAGAAAACAGATATCAGTTTTGAAGCCGAAGTGGTAAGAGCCAAATACTAGCGAAAACTCAAGGATCAAAAAACTTACCAACCTCATCAAGCAGTGATGTAAGACCAAAGAAGAACTAAGCTTCAGAACCCTCGCAGAACTCCAATAGATCACAGAGACCAAATAATGATGAAAATCGAGCTCAAAGAAACAATAATGGCAGCCTCCTTCATAATCTCACACAGAAATCTCAAAATGAGAAAGAACAGCTGGAAATATACCAGATACAAAGTCACAGGGCCCCACAAGCTAGGGAAATGCTTAAAGCTGAGCTTAGTGAGCCTCAACAATGGCGTCAGAAATTTTTTCCAGGGCTTCACCCACATCACAAAAATTAAATGAAGTGATCATTATGGTCGAAGCCACCCTTTAGCAAGCAAACTCGAGAGATGAGTCAACATGACTCAACCATGGTTACAACATTGACGATTAGAAAGTATCAAGGATGAATATCAAAGACCGAGGATAGAGCTCAAGTCTCAAAATTATTAACCATGGTTAGTTCCCACCAAACAAATTAAATGATCAGTTTGAAACCCTAACTGCATGTGCAAGATCAATGACTCATGATCAAAAGTAGATGAAATCAATGGCCCAAAATGATCAACAATTTCAAAGAAAACTCAGCATTGAGTTGCATATGCCACCGACAAAATGCATGGAGGGGTGAGTCACCGTGGATAAGGGGCCAACCCACGTCATCAAATCAATTAAATAATCATTACAATGATTTTCAAAAGTCCAACCATAGTGTATGCTTTCAAATTCAAATACCGACCTAATCATGCCATCAATAATCACCAAAAAGGTGAAATATCAAACTATACACTTTCAAATGGAAAGGCCGAAAGATATACATGCATGTATTTATCAAAAGGGGGCAGAACTATAGTATGACATGTGTAATGTAAAATGGTCACCCTTTTTATACTTGCTAAGTCCACAAAGGTGGCCAAACCTGGTAATGTGAAGGTGGTCCCCACTTCAAGGAGCTAGAGTTGATTTGCAGAGTGTCACTTATGTGACCATTTTGAAGGAGATGTCAATATCAAAACATGTGCACATGGCAGGTGGTCCCCACATGATGTTTATACTTTGCAAAATATTACAATTATTGTAATTATTTTGTTCTTGAACAGGGAGTTATTTTTGCATGTTTCACAAGAGGTCAGAATAGAGAAGGAGACAAAAGTTACATGCCCATGGAGAGAGACTTACCTAGCAAGCAATCTTATTTTTAGCAAATTATTCACCCTTCTTTTCTTAAAAATAGAACAGTCAACTTCAGTTTGACTGTATTGTAATTAAGGCTAATAATGCCTATTTGTAACTGCATGCTCTATTTTATTCCTTTATCTCTTATTAAGTAATGGATAAAAATAAGATGCATGGACGAGTACAAGCCTTAGGCCATTTTTAGGAAGAGGGTGAGGTATTATTTTGCTATATATTGTGTGCCTTTGCAAAGCACAGGGAGGAATTTTTTGGATATAGGAGTACTCAAGCAATTTTTACCAATTTTTTCTTCTGAGTGTGAAGTATTTTCTACCTTCCCAATTATTTGCGATTTTTAGTATGTTTCTAATAGTCTCGTGAATGCAAATTCCCTGATTAATCATCTTACCCTATTACAAAATTCAGTAGTTTCTGCATAATATTAATGTGCATGTTTAGCTTAGCAGTATTGTTGTGATAATCTCCCTCAATACCTCCAAGTTTTTTTCCCTTGATACTTTCCAGAAGAACTGTTGGTTTGTGCATAAAAAATCCTTTCACATATCAATTGTGCATATACTCAGTTAAAGCCCTCATACAAATTGGGTGTATCACCTTAGTTTTAATTACTTTACATTCATCTTTTACCTTAAACCCAAGAAGTAGTTTAGGATACATCAACAAGGAACCGACCTTGATACCAGAGACTCACCTCAAAATAGGTATACCCACAGACCTGAGGTGTTTCCATTGTATCTACGAAAGAGAGATATCAAATTCTACAAGCTTAAAAACATGCAGCTATCTCTTTATAGGGTGCACTATCGAGAGATAACAATAATTGCATGTTCTTTTTCCTCTTGTGCATGATGTGACACCTATGTATTATCCTCTTACAATGATAAATTTGGCTTCTTCTCAGTTTTGTCCTCATGCAAAAATACTCCTTTGTAAGAAAAATACTCTTGATTTCATACCTAGCAAAAATAACGTTATCCCACTATGGGGACCATTGTGAACACATGTGTGAATAATATCTTCATCCCTTGTATGAGGTCTTTAGCATTTTTTAAGGTATTTTACAAGGTTTAAAGTGACATTGACTCCTTCCTTGATCTTTGACTTCATCATGGCACTATAGTTTTTTTTAAGGTCACGAGACCCTAATCATTGGTCTCCTTTGATTTTTTTATGGCACATAATAATCATATAATTTAGTTGCCCTTTGCATTATGACATCATATACTATAACCTAAAAAATGATAGGTATTGAATTATTTGGCCCTTGGCATATATACTGACCTTAGTGTATATACTTTGATCACCCCTTAATCAATGGTTGGCTTTTGAACAAATTATAGAATATAATTATATTTAAGACCTTTATCAAAGATCAATGAAAATGATTTTGTTTGATTGGGAACTTGTCCCCCTCCATACGATGTTCTGACCCTTCCAAATTGTCAGTGACCTAACTGTGGTTTCATTGAAATTGGTGACTTGCCTCAGACCATTGATTTGTGTACTTCTTTATCTTTGACCATCGATTCTTTAATCCACTGGTGAGTTAGATTAACTCAAGGTTTAGTTGGGCGAGTTGAGCCACAAAACATTGAAACCCTAAAAATATTTGCATTTTTTATGAGTTTCGTTTAAGCATGGCGAAGTCCTATTAATTTTCTCCTCGGCGGCCATTATTATGATGATTCAAGATCTTGTTGATGCAATTTCAACCTGAGTTGGGGCTTAATGTCTTGCAAAAGATATTTAGTGGAGCTCTATCTCCTATTATTATTCATCCCCTCTTTATTTTTACATGAAATTGAGACATTTTTGAAAACTTTTCTCGTGGACGCCATTGATGAAATTTTCTAGCTCTCCAGTTAGTCTCTTGAGAACAAACTCATCCTTTTATTCATTTTTATTGCTGGTATTTTACTTTTCATGGTCATCATTTCGAAAAAGGGTGATCCCATAATTTTTTCTATATGTAAATCTGAGGCACTTGAGCTTATTTCTCTGATTATTTAGTTATTTTGGCTTCCCCATCTTTGATATTTTGAAAACTTTACATTTTCTGGCATTTTGTGTTAACGACCTATGATTTTTGAGTTGGAAAATGATGTTGGGTGTCGTTTTTTGTCCTTGTTACTTGTGATCCTCCGAGGTTTGAAGATTTTGATGAAAATGGTAAGTATCTTGATATTCATTCACTATATTTATAAGACTTTGAGCATACATTTATCAGTGGTGAGAAATAGAGCTTCTTTGATCTGAGTTGCTACCATTATTGGTCAAACTGGGTATATCTTGTTATTGTTGGATCTTTTACGCAACTGGAAAATAAAAAAAAAACATGGCCATTACTGCTTTATTCGTGCCCATTTGTAAATACTTAGAGTTCAATACTTGGATCTCATCTTTTAAAGATTCAACACGGGTCTTGAGATTTATGTTCGCTACTTCCATATTCTTGTATCTGCGATTTATATTTGCATGATTTGAACCTCCATTGCTTATTGTAAGTGACTATCATAGCTGACTTTGATTCATTCATTTTTACCTTGTTTCAGGGTTTGCTTGTTCACCATGATTCAACCTCGGAGCTCTAAACCCTGGTTTATGTGATCTGTATTGTATGGACATGGGTCTCATTGTTTACATACTCACCATGGGAGAAATTTGTGTTATGGTTTTCTTTCACACAAAAATCTCGAACTGGTGGTGGATAAGGATCTCATCATGTTAACTAGCTGCTACGCCAACACACCCCCACAGGATAGAGCCAGATGCAACCACGTGAGCCCTGGGCCCACCATGTATTCACCAAACTAAGTTCAACAACATTAGGAGGCAATGGCACTAGGACTTCTTGGGAGGTCACCCATCCCAGTAATACTCCAGGTCAGGCGCGCTTAATTGCCTAGCTCTGATACCATGTATGATTTGTTGTCACACCAAAAGCTCGAACTTGTGGTGGAGAGGGATCTCATCGTGTTAACCAGTTGCTACGCTAACACACCCCCACACGATGGGGCCAGATGTAACCACGTGAGCCTTGGGCCCACCATGTATTCACCAAATTAGGTCCAACAACATTAGGAGGCAACGACACCGAGACTTCCTGGGAGGTCACCCATCCCAGTACTACTCCATGTCAGGCACACTTAACTATTTGGCTCTGATACCATGTATAATTTACCATCACACCAAATTCTCAAAGTGGTGGTGGAGAGGGATCTCATCGTGTTAACTAGATGCTACACCAACACACCCCCGCATGATAGAGCCAGATGTAACCATGTGAGCTTTGGGCCCACCACGTATCCACCCAATTAGGCCCAATGACATTTGGAGGCAATGACACCGGGACTTCTCGGGAGGTCACCCATCCCAGTACTACTCCAGATCAAGCGCGCTTAACTACCTGTCTTTGATACCATGTTACGATTTGCTGTCACATAAAAAGTTTCAATTAATGGTGGAGAGGGATCTCATCGTGTTAACCAACTGTTACGCCAACACACCCCCACACGATATAACTAGATACAACCAAGTGAGCCCTGGGACCACCATGTATTCACCAAATTAGGTCCAACAACATTAGGAGGCAATAACATCGAGACTTTTTGGGAGGTCACCCATCCTAGTACTACTCCAGGTCGGGCGCGCTTAACTGCTTGGCTCTGACACCATGTACGATTTTCCGTCACACTAAAAGCTTGAACTTGTGGTGGAGAGGGATCTCATCGTGTTAACCAATTGGTACGCAATTAGTTCAAGCTCTATCTTTTCAAATTGTTGTTCACATTTGACTTGTCAAATGACCATTTTGAGTATTTTATGTTTAATGAACTCAACAGTGTTCTGGGTTTACTTCGTTATTATATTTCCGCACTTTGTGACGAGGTTTTTAGAGGGGCCTACTCTGCTTTATTTCATTTTGTATATGGCTTCGAGCAAACAATAAAGGTTCCTCATTTCTGTAATTCTTAGTTACATGACTGTAGATGTATTTTCCTTATTTTCTAAAATTCCTTTGCCTGATCATTGATCTTTCAATACTATAAATTGTTCAACCATGTACTTCCATTTTCTGATAGTTATTGTATCCTTGAAAGTTGATAGATCTACTCTGGGAGTGTGATTGAAGTTGAACACTTATGTAGATAAATTTGTACTTGTAAATTGTATCTTTATGTAAATTTTGAAGTTGGAAACTAGTCATTTAGTTGATATTTGAAGCAGGCATTAATGTTGTGCTTTTTGGTCATAATCAAGTAACATTGTTTGTTTCACTTTGAAACTTGAAAGTATGGTCCTTTCTTGAGCATATTATGCTTTTTTTGGAAACATTGTGATAAAATTTTCCTTTTCGGGTTCAGAAAAATCGGTAACACTGTCGGTTGTAACACTACAATTTTTGTTTATGACCTTAGGCCCCTGGTTATTATTTGTATTGTTAGGAAAATTTGAATTACCCTGATTAGGAGTGACTATTCTCCCATTAGATCCATAGGTCTTGTGACCATTGTCTATTGCTACTTAGTCTATTCGGAGAGTACCTTATACCACCTCTTCATAGCTCCTAAGTGGGAACTTCTGCACCTCCTCCTTTGTTTCTCAGTTAAGAGAATGAAGAAATAATTTAGAGAGCTCCATTTGATCCATGTTATGGGAGCTTGCTAAGGATTAAAGTACTTGTCTCCATATCTGAATGAAATGTGCGGTGGACTCGTTGTGCTCTTGTTTAATGTGAAGGAATTCTCTAATTTTTGTTCTCAAAATTTTGTTCATGTTAAAAGCTTTGATAAAATTTGAAACAAGTTAATTGAAAGAACGTATCGAAGCCTTTGGTATCCTATAATACCAGTCAAGAGAAATAAATTCTAACATCTTAGGGAATATTTTTGCAACTAATACATCCCTTGGGAGCAGCTCTTGAATGGAAGTTGCATATGCCTTGATGTGTACATTTATATCCCCCTCCCCTTTAAATTTTGGGATGTCTGGCAAAGTCTAGGGAGCATGACATTCCGTATGGAGAAGTCAAGAGTCTCCTTGAGATATTCTGAGTAAGTCCCTATTGCGTAAGACTTGGCCATTGATGGCATCTATTGGGAATGTGGAGGTAGAATTGGTTGTTGATACGATGCATCATATACATTTGTCAGGGCATAAGGGATCCCCTGTGGCTGACCATATGGGTAAGAGTACATGTCCCCCTATGATGATTTAGAGTACATATATACATAAGGAGGAACATTACTTTGATATAGACTTGAAGGCATAAAGCTAGGGAATGTTGCATTTCTGGTTGGTATGGTGTTTGAGAACACACTTCCGTTTGGTGCTTGTTGTGGATATCCGTGTATTGTGTGGGGGGGGAGGAATACCCAAGGTGCCCGATGTAGTGAGGATATCCCTGAGGCTAGGAGCACCCATGTAAACTGGAGGATTAGGAGCATTTGGCACTTGGTCGAAGGTTGGTTAGTTATGGTTAATCTTTCCTGTCTCGATATATGAAATATTAGCTTCTTGGAAAAGTTCTAATTCCCTTTCCTTGTATACTAACGTCGAGATAACCTCAATCGATGGAGTGGCATTTTGCTTAAGTGCATACTGTTGAACCTTGGTGGGCTACAAAGGCGTATGACATCCTGCTATAAATTGTTCATTGTTTTAACACCCCTCTTTATGAGTCTTTTCTGCCATGGGAGGGGTAGTGGTATTGTTTTGAAGTAAGACATCTACAGAAAGAGACAAGACCTTCAACCACACTTGACTCCTTGAGGTTGTGCCAAGGTGGCTGGTGTAGAAATGTGGATGGCTAAATGGTAATGAATGTGATAATGAACGAAAGTGTGTGGAAATGGTATGCAAACATTGTTAAGGAAATACAATGTCTTCAACTCATAATAATGGAATCTACTCGTCAAGTACAAAGAAATCCTATCTAACCTAGATGGGTCAAATAGATGGATTAGAGAGAATATCAATACGACGACTCCATTCAATATCAAGCTCTATAAAGATTCTCTCCAATGGTTGTAGAATACATGTAATACCAACGAGAACCTTGTAATTATTTCCATACAAGGTCATAGAACAAACAAGAGAGGCGTGAATCCGTTATCTCTATGGTCGATTGGAAGGTCTGGTCCAAAATGAGATGAATCGATGAGCTTCTTCTTTTAGGACATTTATTTTCCTGATAATTTCTGGTGGTAATAGGGAGGATCTAAAGACCAATGTCTCAATCTAGTGTCTACATCCAACTGGTTTTCAGTTCCGTTCAGTTGGGGAACCGTCAAATCATAACCATAAATTCTTTCTAGTTGTGTTCCCTCTATGGTCATGCAATATGATCTAGAATCTAAGCCCAAGGGCTATTGGGTAATCTATGGACGGGGGCGGTCCAGTAGTCGTAATCCTTGTCTACTTCTATGTTCAAAACTAGGAGTTGTTTAATCTTTTGAAAATACAATACTGGGGATCTAGAAACTTGTATGCAAAGTCCCATGTTTATGTCTGTAAGTAAATCTCTTCAATTCAGTTGTCTAACTATGGGATCACAAGCATAAGTTTGTTCTTGGTTTTGTTCATTGATTGACATGTAAACATTTAACACATTCAAGGTAATCTGTAGTTCAGTTGTTCTGACTAATATTCATAGGCTTTATTGTCTTCAATGTTCAGTACACATAATTATTCAGTGATTGTTGGTAGATCTCTAGTTTTTTTGAATATGTTGTATCTAATCCCTTGATCAATATCTTCTAATGCTACCGCTAGATTTGGTTGAGGCACTATTGGTTCGAATATGAAATCTCTGGGTTCTCTAGGCCCCATAATTGTCATGCATGAAATATTTGAGTTAAGATAGTGGAACAAATTAACTAAGCAAAGTAAATCTAGACCATGTTTTTGGTATTTTCCAATATATGAATGAACAAATCAAGAAAAGTGATTAATCTAACAAAGGAAATTTTTTTATTGTTTTTATATATCTCAAGAACCAAACTTCTAGTCTAAACAAGTAAATATATATGGATAGTTAGCCAAATGCAACTAACTATTTGTGACATTGTGTATTAAATTTAACTAATTAAAACATGAACTTTCCAATTTCTCTATGATATTTAGACAACTTCCTACATATATTCCCTCCTTTAGATCCACGGGGATAGGAAAGATAGGACCCATTACCGGGAGCTGCTATGAAAATTTTTAAACTCCTAGAAACTAATTAACTATTTGTAAATGAAAAGAAAACTTATTTCTACTCTATTTGATATGATATAATAGTAATGAATTGTAACAATGAAGGAAATCAAACAACAACTCCAACTTAGAATTCACATAATAGAGATGAATCCAACTGTATGATTATTTATCCCCTCATTATTTTATTTGTATTCTTTGTGTGTCCATGTGAGTCCAAGGAATTGGGAATACAGAGGAAACAACAAGAGAAGGTGCTTGAGCAATGGCAGCTTGGGGTCAATCTAAAGCTTGTTGTGACTCTCTTCATATCGAGGAGTACATATGACTCTTGACCTCTCTTTTACGGGGTACAAAAGGCTATTTTGCAAGTCTCTAAATCTGGTGTTTTTCAAACTTTGCAAGGTGGACCAAAAAAATTATTTTAGTTGACGACTCATCTAGGTCTTGCCAAAATCAATGGACACAAGTACCAAATTTTGATACCCTAGATAAAAAATATAAGGTGATGGTATCAACACAAATGTCTATCAAATTGCAATTCAGTAAAGTAAATTATATGGAGTTTTATTGTTTCGAGATAGTAGCCTGATTTTAATATCCAATTGTATAGTATCTAATGGTTTCACATTTTTATTTTATTGCAAATGAATAACCAAATTATATGAAAATTATACAAGATGAAGGTAAGGAGACCATGTCTGGACAAAAAATGAATCAGACAAATTTGTGGAGATCGATTCTGCATCTCAACAAGGCATTTCATCAAGTGGTTTGCATGTATCAAAATCCACCATTTTGTATTTTCTTGAAGTTTTAAAAAAATACCCATAATCCATTCTGAGCATACCAAAAATCAATGCATTCTAAGAGACTAATTTTTTTTGAGAAGTTTTGACAAATAGATCACATACGTTCCATATGTTCCTACCTAGTATTATTATTGTTTTTATTATTTTAAGGCCTCACTACTACCAATCACATGACAAATAACTACTTTCAATTAAACTTTGGTGGATGCCCAAAATCTTTCCCAAAACACCTATTTTACACAAACATTGAGATGTAACTTAGCATTGAGCATGCTGGCCAAAGCTAAGAGATCATATTTACACCTGTCTATGGTGCTGAAGCCTCTAAGGTTGCTTTAACCAAGTCATTTTGTTCTTAACTAACATCAACTCCTCCCAAACTACCATGTTGTAGCCCATTACACGACCATGAACGGACCCTGTCTATATAGTGCACGAGAATGGTGTTGCAAAGGTTACAATGTATGTAGCACAAGTTCTCAGAAGTAGAAGAAGCACAATCAATTCAACTAGACATCAAACCCAAAAGAAGCACACTTTAATCCTCAATCTTTTTTTCTATGTACAATAACAAAACAACAAAAGGTAGAGGTAGTCTTTCTTATCAGAGACATTTCAACCACTTCAATATAGAAATAGGTCTAGATAAATCCATTTGCATAGTGAAACGAGCAGAAAGAGGTGTACAAATTTGGCTCTGTGTGTAGGGATGATCTAACTCTCAATGATATTGATTGAATGGCGGCTAATATAGAGAGCTACATTTTACATAGCTCCACATAACATCCATTTGCTGAACTATCCAAAACCTGATAAAATTTACAATGTTTGCTGGGGTTTTAGCATGGGTAAAGTCTCAGGATCTAAATAAAGTGCTTGTATTGTTGTCAAGGGAGAATGACAGGTTAGACTGATAGTTGAGGGTTCCCATGTGATGTGTCAGAGAGCCCCACATTCCGCATGCCTTTACCCACTCACCTACTTCTCCAACTGCCTTCTTAATTCACTTCCACCGTGGATTTCACACATACTGGTGTTTTTTCTAATCTATTTTATTAAATAAGAAGGGCACTACATTTCCCTCTCTTTATAAGAGCACCATCCTTGATGTGACATAACGCTAAGGGTAGCAAAAGTGATAAGCAATGAAGGAAGCTAATGACGACAAGTTCTGTCTAGGGATAAGATCTCTATCGTTAGAATACGACCATAGGGAAGTCAAGAAATTTTTAGCAATCTCTTTAAATTTCATTATTCTATGAAGATTGACAGTTATCTTTTATTTTATTACTTAGTTTTTCTTTTCCTTTAAAGTACTTCTTAATCTCTAACTCTTAGTATTTCCTTATTTTAAGATTTTAGTTTATTTATTTAGTTTTTTTTTCTTGTTTGTGGGTGCCCAATAATAACTGACATCAAGACACCACACAAGGCCAAAAAACAACACAAATGATCCACAAGACATATTCTAGATACTTCCACAACTGTATCACATCACAAGAGATCAACCATGTCATGGAAGGAACATACATGGTCCACACACGTAGCACTTGTCACAAATGTACCCAAAACAATAGTACACATAGCATAAACAGATAGTAACAACATGGAATTTACAACAGTGCACATATGAAGGTTTCACAAAACTCAAGACCATAACTATAGTTACATAGTGTCAAAGGGTAATCAAAATCGCACCCACAAAGAGGAGCATCAATCCTCAATATCAGAAAACATAACTAGACTCACAACAGTACACATAAATCAAAGTACCAACACCATACACATCCCTTAATATCACAAAACAACTCCATATACCTCCCAAAGCATCGCAGAACAAGTCCATATACCTCCCAAGCATCAATCACACACACACAAATCTCTTATGTCTCCCTCAAGTCTGTTATGCCTCCCTCAAACAAAAAATAAAGATAATTTTTCCTTTTCGCTCCCCAAAAGAGGTTGTTCACCCTATGGCACTGGGCGCATAAAGTCCAGACACCTCTAACCCAAGTGACATAATAACTTGTGGTTCAAAAATCCTCTAGTTATCTGTAACTCCTTGGGGCCTACCCATATGCAACGAAGTGGGTCAATAGGTTCCACCACTCCATGGTGATTCCCATGACCCTATTCCCCACATTACGACATTAGAACCAACATAAAAATCCGTTTCAAGCGCCAAATGGCAAAACTCCCAAGCCTTGGGCTAGGCTATACGAGCCTTAAACATGAAAAGTAAATATAAAACTAAGTAAAACAATTGGCCAAATAGCCATAATTAGTGAAAAATTCACATGTTAGTGAAACAACCAAATTAAATACCTAAAAATATAAAAACACATCAATAAAGAAAACTGTTCGTTCTAGCAAAAAAATGGTTCAATTTACGAATAAAATACATATCGATAAGTAGCACATCAAAATAACTATGTGCCCTTATACGACCACCAAAGGGGTACTCAATGAGTTGTTGGCACTCAGACATTGAGCCTCATCTCATAAAATAACATATCAAATAATACAACTGTCATCATCTCTATCTGAATCATCCCTCCACCGCTTCCATAAGGCTTAACATAGTCGTAACTACACATACATTGAATCCATAAGATAACCATATAAGGAGAGAGAAAGGAGTACAAGTAGCCTTTTTACAAAGCCTAAGGTGTCTGCGAAACACAATATGCATGATATTCATTGGGAAAGTGCCATACATACCAAACGAACAAAAGTGGGTTTTCAGCCTATGTAAGACTCCACTTCCTAGCTTGTACTTGGCTCGAGTGACTAGTCAGCAGTACACATTTCCTCACTCCAAACATAAACCTTTTACCAGTTTCCCTCAAGGTTGGTTAGTGCAGGGTCCACAACATAACACATAACTACATCACTAACACAATGGCGATTCAAACCCATTAACCATAACGTCTTAAACATGTTATACATATAATGTATAACAAAATCATTACTTTCACGGGCTGCGATACATCATACTACCACATATTGAACCCAAAGCTCAATCACTGTACAATAGGGATTATACGATCACCTTATGCCCCTAAATCATGACATGAACCATCATATAATACATGAATTATATGTACGAGGAACACAATGTATAACATTACAACATATAGTCAATTGTAATTACAACATGGTGACACACACAATTCATCACAACACGGTTATGGCATCATGATACAATATAATTTACTTTACACCAATTTTTTCATACAACACATCAACACACCTTCATATCACATAATAACAAAACACTGCAACACTCCATAATCCACAATAACATTCCTTTCACACACAACAAGGCTACAAATAACATGTGAAATCCTCATTGATTCCACCAAAAGGAGAGCAAATAATCTCATCACAAACACTTCAACAAGATAATAGATACACATTAAGTGACATGCACAACACATGCATTCATAATATCAAAATTACACCATTGGTCACATAACAACATATATCACATTACTCTTCCAATCTCCACCATCACCATGCAAAACCATCACTACTCCAATCTGTCCCAAAGGTTCGAGTGCATGAACCTAGCTCTTACAATAATCTCCATAACTTACATAATTATTTGGCATATTTCAAATTACATACAAAGTTATTAATTCTCTCATTCTTATGTTTAGATTATACTTCTCAACCATTTATTCAATGTTTAATTTTTACCCTTGCTACAAAAGAGAATCTGACTTGATGTCAAGAAAGTAATCTTAGGGTTTAGATTCAAGATACCTTTTTCCCAGAAACATTCTTCGATCATGGTATCTTTATTTCCCTACCATAGTTAATATAGTTCAAAAACTTGTTGAATCCATTCAACATTTCCACATCAAGAAATTGCATTTAGATTTATATATATCTTTTGTTTTCTCGAAGTTTTATCTCACTAAGGGAAATTCATATTATTTGTAACACATGAAAATGTTTAATTGAGTTATAAGGACTCCAAGAGTTACATTATTCCTAACCTCAAATCTCGTTTTACTCTTATATGATTTACTCTTACATCGCACTATGGTCTCATTATTAACATTGTTTAATAACAAAAGGAGTTACATAAGTATTTATCGAACATCTAGAAGAAGTACATGATTGGAAGCATTATAAACTACCCATGAACTACAAGTGATTTGTGTTCAAGGTAAGATCCCACATTTTTGCATTTCATGATTCCACTTGTGAAATTTCCTTTATTCTTAATTTCAAAAAGGACATAACAAGGGATTACATGACCAATATTTTGGTTTCTCGGGTTCTCTAAAGTCAACATATTTCAAATCAATTTCATTTTCAAGGAGTTACTTACCTCTTTCTACCCACAAGTTAACATCTTAATCAAATTCAGGTTTAGTTTAATTCTAATTTTCACTCAGGGCTCTATGCTTTAATATAGATCAAATTAAGGTGTGAAAACGTATTTTCCCTATAAATCCTCCGTAAAAGATCAAGGCGCTATATTGTCACTATCCAAAGCAACACATTTAGCTGTGAGGAACTAAAGAGATCATTAACAAGATTTTTAGTCATAGTATGACTATTTCACTAGGTCCATTTGTGTCGTCTGGGTCCCATAAAGAATTCATTCGATGATGAAGAAAATTTCTAGATCTAACATTGTAAGACTTGGTAGTCGACTAGGATACTAAAGAGGTGATAGCTCTACTTACTCCACATATGGTAAGATTACACAACATAGCTGTTGCTTCGAACAAAGACTCTTAAGTTACATAAATGAACTAATGAATATATTTCTTAGGGGTGGTACTAGAAAATTTTAGTTGTGAGGATTAATTATGTTTTTTGGGTGACAACATTTTACAAACCAATGTGGCTAGAATGAGAGGTAGGGTGTAAAAAATTTAAATATTAACTTCATTAGATAATCCCAACTACTAAAGGTTACTCTCAAGATTAGTTGGTGATCTCTATCACCTAACATGTAAGTCGGACTTGAAGAGAACACATTCTCCTTACTACACACATGATAACCAATCCTGGAAGGGGACCACTTACTATAGATAACATTTGAACAAATCTTTCTCAACTGATAGTTTCACAATGATGTCGCTAAACATACATGCTATAATGAAAACTCAAAATTGGGCTCTTATCTAATTAAGATAGAAGGGGCCATCGAGCATATAAGTTTAAGTTCATTCTAAAGTTTCATTTTTCTATGCAAAAATAATAACATATGAAGGTTAGTTATACATAAATTTTGTAATAGGGTTGGCTAATTCACTTAGGTTTCTTTATTGCATTTTCAAGGTAAAGAACACAACACACCAATTAACTAATTGACTATTGCAAACTGGAAATGCACTACAAGATATTACATTCATATTCATTTAACATATCCAACTTTTGCCATATGAAAATCTAAATCAAAATGGTACCCATGATTAAATGCACATTTCCCTCAGGCATTCCTAAAACTAGTATCTCATACATATTACCAAATTTCAAATATTAATTTATGTAACATGGCAATGCATTACACATATATACATTTTTCAATAACTTATATAAATTATAATAATAAACAATGGATTACACCACACCTTTTTGTCATCTTACTTCCATCCTGCAAAACCATGTGAGCATGAAATTAACGATAAATCGTTGGCATGAAATCCACCCAAATCTAGAATAATTGACATTTTTAGTTTCTCATTTACATAATAACATTAATAATTTGCATTCAAAACAAGGAGGCTAGAGACACATATTTATTTCACTTTAGTTCACTTCATTTCTTAACCAAGGCGAGAGAAAGAAATAGGGAAGAGAGAAACATTATTTTGCCAAAAGTTCAAATTCCCATAACAGTCACACAGTAGAGTTTCAATAAGTTATTTACAAGTGTCAACAAGTTTCAACGATGGTTTGGTAATCCAATAGGGGTCCTACAACTTTCTCTGTACGTTTTCCTACTAGTTGCAAAAACGTTCAATTTAGGATTGGAGGTGAAGAAACCACTTTCAAACATTTTCCTCTGATGAGAAAACACACCATGGGTAAGTTTATATGTGTCCTCATAAATGCAAAGAATTCACAGGAACTTACAGAATTCAGAAATGGCAAATGCTTTACGATTAGAGGTCATTTTTCTGCGGCCATCGGTCGTAATTGACCTAGTTGTAAACGATCAAAAGTTAGCTCAGGGGATCATAAAACCACATCCAAAACTTACGTTTGATGGACAAACACGAAACGATAAAATTCCTACAATTTCCCCCATATATGTAGAATTAACCAGAGTCAACGGGATTGAGAACTAGTAAACTATTTTCAAACGGTGACAAGTTTTCTAGAGCCACCGGTCATAATTGGTCCAATTTTGACATAGTCAAATTGCGACTGGAGGCCTAAAAAATGCCTTTTTCCAAACTATCAAGAAAAGTGTTTTTCAACAAGATGAAGGTTTCAGGAAATTTTCTATTAAAAATACTAGTGATTTGAAAAGGTGAGAAAGCATTTCGTTGTTCAGGATCCAAACGGTGGGCTGATACGAAACCTAACTTTTCAGTTTTAGTAGCTTCTTGAGAGTGCAAAAAGGGGTAATAAGACTCCTATAGGAGTGAAAAAGAGAGTACAAACAATTGATTGGGGTCAATCTAAAGATTTTTGTGACTCTCCTCATATCAAGGAACACATATGATGTTTGACCTCTCATTTACGATGTACAAAATGTTGTTTTGCAAGTCTCTAAATGTGGTGTTTTTCCAACTTTGCAAGGTGGACAAAAAAAGTTGTTTTAGTTGACGACTCATCTAGGTCTTGCCAAAATCAATGGACACAAGTACCAAATTTTTATACCCTAGATAACAACGTATAAGGTTATGGTATCAACACATATGTCTTTCAAATTATAATACAGTAAAGTAAATTATATGGAGGAGTTTTATTGTTTCGAGATAGTAGCCTTATTTTAATATCCAATTATATCGTATCTAATGGTTTCACATTTTTATTTTATTGCAAATGAATAACCAAATTATATGAAAATTATACAAGATGAAGGCAAGGAGACCATGCCTGGACAAAAAAATGAATCAAACAAAGTTATGGAGATCGATTCCGCACTTCCGCAAGGCATTTCGTCAAGCGGTTTGCGTGTATCAAAATCCACCATTTTGTATTTTCTTGAAGTTTGTAATTTTGTTTTCCCATAATCCATTCTAAGCATACCATAAATTAATGCATTCCAAGAGACAAAATTTTTCTGAGAAGTTTTGACAAAAAGATGACATACATTCAATATTCTCCCGCCTAGTATTATTATTGTTTTTATTATTTTAAGGCATCATTGCTACCAATCATATGAAAAATAATTTCTTTTAATTAAACTTTGGTGGATGCCCAAAATATTTTCCCAAACACCTCTTTTACACAAACATGGAGATGTAACTCAACATTGAGGATGCTGACTAAAGCTGAGAGATCATATTTACACCTGTCTATGGCACCAAAGCCTCCAAGGTTGCTTTAACCAAGCCATTTTGTGCTTAACTAACATCAATTCCTCCCAAGCTACCATGTTCTAGCCCACTACACCACCATGAACCGAACCTATCTATATAGTGCATGAGAATGGTGCTATAAAGGTTACAATGCATGTAACACAAGTTCTGAGAAGTAGAAGAAGCACAATCAATGAAACTAGACATCACACCCAAAAGAAGCGCCTTTTAATCCTCAATATATATTTTTAAATTTTTTCTATGTACAAGAACAAAAAAATGAAAGGCAGAGGTAGTATTTCTTATCAGAGACATTTCAACCACTTCAATATAGAATCAGGTCTAGATAAATCCATTCGCATAGTGAAACAAGGAGAAAGAGGTGTACAAATTTGGATCCGTGTGCAGGGATGATCTAACTCTCAATGATATTAATTGAAGGGTTACTAATAGAAAGAGATACCTTTTGCATAGCTCCACGTAACATCCATTCGTTGAACTATCCAATTCCTGCTAAAATTTACAATGTTTGTTGGGGTTTCAACATGGGTAAAGTCTCAGAATCCAAATAAAGTGCTTGTATTATTGCCAAGGAGAATGACAGGTCTGACTAGATGTTGAGGGTGACCATGTCTTGTGTCAGAGAGCCTCACCTTCTGCATGCCTTCACCCACTCAACTACTTCTCCAAATACCTTCTTAATTCTCTTCCACCATGGATTTCACACATACCCGTGTTTTTTTAAATCTATTTTATTAAATGTGAAGGGCACTCCATAAGGAAACTATCATTCACACGAATCTCCAACCTCTCTAATATCTAAAAGCTCAAAATAAACTTCAGCATGATAGGGGAGAGGCACCGGTTGTGGTGCAGGGTCCAATAATGGAGATAGTAGGTGAAAAGACATTCACCTTTTTAATAACCTATTTAGAATGATATATGAAGTTAATACAACCTAACTGTATTGTATTATATTATTATTATTTAAACATGGAAGCATGAAATGTTGAATAAGACAGTTTCAAAATTGGTCAATATTCTCTTATTCATTGATAGATTTAAAAATATATATTAATTTATATACAAGTGTACACAAACCGAGTCTATGCAGTCAACTATTCATTAAGTAATATTTTCATTGTATGTACATCATATCTATTACAGTCACTTCAACAAGTCATTTCTGAAGACTTTCTAAACCAGATCTCAAATATAATGCACTATTTTTGATATAAGAGTCTTCAATCCCTAGTAACCACCTGCATAACAATAAATGAAATTATGGTCAGGCTCACCTTTCATAGTGTTTAAAAACTCAGTACCATATGAACAATAAATTGTGTAACCAGCTACATAAAATAATAAAAATGACCAACTAAAATATTATCCATTGGATTAAATCCCAATAAATCTCAACCATTCGATTGAACTATCATATTGAATCCATGTCAACTAAAATCAACCAATCAAAATTTAGGATGATAGAATAAAAGCTGAAGGATGGATTACAATTCCATTTGTTCCTGCAGTTTTCATCTCTCAAAGTTGAAGAAGTGAGGAGCAGTGCAGTTCAGGTAAGACACTTACGAATTACAAACTATTTCATAATTCAAGCCCTCTATTTATTTTTTCAGTGTTTGCATATTGCAGCAGAGTTGTATAGTCCAACACTGTATTATGCTAAGTAATGACTATACATTAGAATGAGATGTATAAGAAAAATAAACAACATAGTAAATTCTTAAGTTTATATTATGCTAAGTAAATTCTGAAGTACAGTATACAACACAGCTGAAATGTACAACACTACTGGAATATACAACACTGCTGGAATATAAGCACATAAGTGTTCTATAGTCCAACAATGTTGTATATTGCATTTCTGAATTCCCTATATTGTTCATTTTTTCCATATATCTCATTCTCTAGTGTATAGTCATCACTGCTATATAGGCATAAGTTTAATTGTATACATAAAAAGATGGAAAGTATTCTAATTACATGTGCAAAATTTATATTGAAAACATAACTTTAAATTGAAAATAGTGTTGTATATTCCATCAGTGTTATATGTGCACACTATAGTAAATTCTGAAATACAATATGCAACACAGCTAGAACGTACAACACTACTGGAATATACAACTCTGTTGGAATATGACCACATCAGCATTCTATAGTCCAGCAGTGTTGTATATTGCATTTCTGAATTCACTATATTGTTCATTTTTTCTAGATATCTCATTCTCTAGTTGAAAAGTATTTTTTCCAATCATCACTTTGATATTAGCATAAGTTTGATTGTATACATAGAAATTTGGAAAGTATTATGATCACATGTGAAAATTTTATATTGAAAACATATCTTTAAAAACTACATAGGAAGAGTCCAATGAATACATTAGAGAATGGTATGGCAGCAAAAGCATGGAAAAGTCCAATACAGGCAATCATATTTATGCCATGGCAGAAAAAAAACTACATAGGAATAGTCCAACGAATACACTAGAGAATGGTATAACATGAAAAAAAGAACAATATAGTGAATTCTGAAATGCAATATACAACATTGTTGAACTATACAACATTGTGCTCATTTAGTCAAATATACATTGTCTATTGAAGAACTTTCTATATTCAACATATTCAATACAAGTTTTATTGCCATGATGAAAACTACAGTTCAATCAATTCCTAAAAATGAAAAAAATCATTCATATTCTAGCAATCATCTTTCGTTCAACAATTCCAGCAATCATATTCCAGCAGTCTTTTTTTGTATATTTATAGTTTCTTTTCCCACAATCATCTTTCCTTCAACAATTAGAATTGAGTTGATAACCATGTACTTCTATTTTGTATTTCATGTTGTGAATCAGGTATTTCATTTACACCATGAGAAAATGTGCTATTGCTAGAAGATCAAAGAGGCCCAAAGTGAGAGGTGTACAATTATCACATAATGTAAGTGATGAAGAGGATAATTCAGCGCCAACTGGTAATGAACCAAAATGTAGAAACCCACCCATTGTATTAGTTCAAAGAACATCTGTAACAAAGAAGCTTATTGTCATCCGAGGTTGGACAAAAGAAGATATGGAAAAGGCGATAGATGATGTTGAGTTTAATGGGTTCTCAGTTAGAGCAACAGCAAAGAAGTATTCCATTCCACCCACATCATTACACTATTGGCTAGATGGTCTCACCCACACAAAGAGGAGGGGTCCTCCAACAGTTCTAACTGAAGAAGAAGAAGAGGAAAATTTTTGAATGGTGCAAAGAAATGGCTGATATGGGTCATGGCTTGGAGTTAATGCAGCTAAAGGCAAATGTTGCTCATATTTGTGAAACAAGACAAAACCCCTTCAGAGATGGGTTTCCTAGTAAATCATGGTGGGTTGGATTCAAAAAACGTCATCTAGACCTTGCAATCCGAACCACTGAGGGAATTGACAAGGATAGAGCTTTAAACTTGCGCCCTGCAATAGTAACCAAAATTTATGATAATTTGGCCAAATGCTATGGAACCTATTCATACGACGCTCATAAAATCTAGAATTGTGATGAGACTGGTTTGCAGGCTGGGAGAAATTGTGGAGTGCGTGTAATTGCTAAGAGGGGCAGTCATAATGTCCCAAAGGTAATACCAAAGAGTAGGGTGTGGATCACTATATTGTGTTGTGTCAATGTAGCAGGTTTGTCAATCCCAAGATTTTATTTGTTGAAGGGAAAGAGAATGATAATCAATTACATTAAAAATTGTGAACCTAGAGCATGTATGGCTGCACATCCAAATGCATGGATGACAAAGGATTTTTGTTTTTTAAATTGGCTATGTCATTTTGCACGTTCAGTACCAAGAGGTGTTTCTCCAAATAATAGACACCTATTGATATTTGATGGCCATGGCAGCCATGTAGCATTACAAACTGTGGAGGAGGCAAAAAAATTGGGCATTGATTTGATAACACTACCAGCACATACTAGTCATAAGTTGCAACCTCTTGACGTGAGTGTGTTCAACCCTTTCAAGACATATTTTAGAGCTGAGAGGTCCAAATGGATGGCAGAGAACAAATGTGCAAATGTGAAAAGGAATGACATTGCTGAGCTTGCTAGTAGAGCCTTAAAAAAGGCACTAACACCATCTAACATAATTGTAGGTTTCAAAAGAACTGGTATTTGGCCATTAAATTATGATGCTCTCCTAAATGACACGGCATGCAACCAGGCATTTGACATGCAAGGTGAGGAAGATGTTGATGCTGTCAAAAACATTTTGAGCCTATCTCAACAAATAAATCCCGAATTAAATAATAGTGAAGAGGTGGTGCCTGAAACTCAATTCATGCAAAATTTTGACTCAAGAGATGATATGGAAGTAGCTGCAACACATGGAGTGGAGCTAAATGGTGCTCTTGGAAACCCAAGTAACATCATCAACAATAATGAGGGGTCTTCAGATTTTGTAAGTAACAATGATTTGTCCTTGCCAAGTCAAGTTAACCTGCCACAATGGTTAGAGGATGCCATGAAAAACATGGGTTACAAGCTACCATCCAGCACAGAAGATCAAAGCTTAAATCTGCCTTCCTTTCCTGAAGGACTAGAACAAGAAGCAATAATTCATTACTATGCAGATGTTGGAGTTGAGGATGAACAAGATGAAGTCGAATTTCAAGAGGATGCTCAGGAAAATGAAATTAACTTAGAAGTTATGCAACATGAACCTCAACATTTTGAAGAGATTAAAATCCAAGATGGACGTGGTACGTTACTTTCCCATTTTCTATGACTTCTAAGGGAGATCATAAACAAATCAAATGGTTCTATTAGAATGAGTAGGCATTCACAGATTTTTACTGTACCTGAGTACATGGAGCTATTGGTTGATGCAGAAAGAAAGAAGGAGGAACAAGAAAAAATAAAGTTAAGGAAAAAAGAATTGGAACAAGAAAGAAAGGTTGCTAGACTTGCAGCAAAAGAGAAAAAATTGCAGGAGAAGCTTGAAAGAGAAAGGAGGAAGTAGGCTAAGGAGCAATAAAAAGAGATTGAGAAGGCACACAAGCCATAAAGGAAAGAGCAAGAGAAGAGGGAGAGGTAAATTGTAAATCAATTAAGGGAATACAAAAAGAGGATGCGTGTAAGTTCTCCAAGTGATCATGAAAATCGAAGGATTTTTCAAGATATGTTAAATATTCAAATTCTAGGTTATGCTCAAATTGGAACACCTCCATCACTTATGAATAACTCTTGTACATTCCCATCTTGGTATGTATCACCTCATTTACTTTGTACAAGTTCAAACAGTCCTAGTAGTTCATTTACAATGCCACCATGGATGCAAGCTTCAACAGGGCAACCAACTCATTTGTCAACAATAGGGGCAAATCCCTTATGAAGTGGACAACCAAATCCTTTTTCAGCAGGGGGACTAGATCCTTTATCATTTGGGAAACCAAATGCTCTGTCAAAAGGGATTCTAAATCCCTTTTCAGCTGGGAAATTGAACATTGTATCAGCAGGGAAAGAAAATCCAAAAGTAGTATTGAAAGAGGGGAATATTACTTATACTAACTAAGATATTAAACATGTGCCCATAAACAATGTTTATTACCCCATATGATGATGGTAGTAATTTTGTTGGTGATACCATTTTGCTAGATGTATTCACCGAAGTCTTCTTATGTAGTCTCTAAAGTTATATAGTGCAATATAAATTTTGCGTATGTAATCAGAATACTTTCCAGCCCTCTATGTATACAATTAAACTTATGTTAATATATCAATATGATGATGCTCTATATTTTACACCCTATTTGGTGATGTAATCAGAATACTGATATAAATTTTGCGTATGTAATCATAATACTTTCCATCATTCTATGTATATAATTAAACTTATGTTAATATATCAATATGATGATGCTCTATATTTTACACACTATTTGGCGGTGTAATCAGAATACCGATATAAATTTTGTGTATGTAATCAGAATACTTTCCATTGTTCTATGTATACAATCAAACTTATGTTAATATGTGTAGTGCAGTGTTTAAAAACACTAAGGATCATTGCCTGAATGAGAACCCTCTCACCTCTGCGTTTTCTTCTCATCTTCAAAGCAGGCTAAGCCATTGCCGAGGAAGGTGCAGTTTAGGAGTGGAGAAAACCCACGCTACCACCGCCATGAAATGTGAGGAGAAATGGTCACATGATTTTTGCAAATGAACAGGTCAAAAACAACATTGAATGTGCTTCGTTTCCATTTTGTGTGAAATCCCAATGCTGGATTTGGCGGTGGGAGGTTCCATAAACTCTGGCTGGCATATTAATGTCTGGTGGGTGAGCATTCATATAATTGTCTCTAGTTGAACTACAACTGGCATGGTGAATGGACGATAGCTAGTCCCAACCAAAAACAATGCCAATTTTGACATCCCCCAAAAACAAGGCTCGTACACATGGCAGTGACCTGGAAATGAGGTGGCAAAGGAATGTAGGAGGTCAAGAATTTAGTGCTGCATATTCTAGTGGTGTTTTTACTCGCCCACATGGCAGTGACGTGGCGCAGTGACTGTGCAAAGATATGATGCACCACAACCCGTCAATGCGTTCCAGCAATGCAGCCCGTTGGAGCAACATGTATATATGAACCAGGGAAGACACTTCAAACATTTAGAATCAAGATCGAGAGAACGCTAATATAGAAGCGAGAAATTACAACAGAAAACAATGTAAATGGCAGTAACAGAGAGTGGTAATGCCAAAAATGATGAAAGTTATCTTCAAACTTTGAAAGCCAAAAAAGGCATTGGGCCCATGCTGAAACCAGGAAGACAGTTTAAGCTAGATAACCATTTCGAGCAATAAAATTCCATAGAAAGAAAGACATTTGTATGCAGCAGCTGAGATCTTATCTCTGGTGGTGAGCTTTTATGCCAACCCTCTACAATTTGCAATATTTTTTCCTATTATCTAAATTGGTTCTATCCATAAATATCTGTCTATAATTAGACAAAGAAAATATTCAATAATCTGGTCTGGGAAATCAGAAAATAACCATACTGGGTATTGCTAGAAATCGTCGCTTTGATCACCAGAAATTGCTTAAACGGGTAATTGGGTATTAGAAAATAGATTACATTAAGTCCAGAAATTTGGTAATGCTGCTAAGTACTTTAAAAGACAATTGGGTACTGATACACTAAGAGGTGAAGCAAAAATTACACTGATTGGATATTGGTGAAAGTGCAAATATGCTATTAGCACGGATTGAACTGGCTTGGAATACTAGAAAAAATGAAATATATACTAGGATATGAATTGATTACAATTCATGTAACAAAACTATAACATCAGCCCAGAGATAAAAATTGAGAGTTACTTTACTTGATACCCATAACTATGCGTGCTAAAATTCACCAGGATGAAAATTAGGAGTTCGTTGACATTAACCAGTAGAAAGTAATTAGTAACCAGCACTAAGGAATCCCATTAACAGTAATTAGTAACCAGAAGAAAGTGACATTAACCCAAGTTGAAAACACATGGCCACTAGCGGTATACCCTAGGGGATATTACTAATTTTTTAGAATGAAAAGTTACTCTTTTGGATTGAAACCCGAGACTGGCACAAATACTTGGAAATGGCCTAAACCAACGATTACGCAGGAAATAAATCAATAAACCAACAATTTTACGCTTGGATTTGTAAAATATGACAAATGAAAAAATAAATTTCTTTTGCTGAGTGGCAAACAACAAACTTTCCATAATAGTGCAGTGTTTAAAAACACTAAGGATCATTACCTGAATGAGAACCCTCTCACCTCTGTGTTTTCTTCTCGTCTTCGTCACAGGCTGAGCCATTTCTGAGGAAGAAGTCGGTCAGGAGTGGAGAAAACCCATGCAACCACCGATCTGCAAGGCGAGGAGAAATGGTCACTGGCATTCCGTAAATGAATAGGCCGAAAACAGAAATGAATGTGCTCCGTTCCCATTTTCCCTGAAATCCCAATGCGCGATTTGGCGGTGGTAGGTTCAATAAACCAAGCCGCATGCATTAACATCTGGTGGGTGTGCATTGAATGAATGGTGGTGGAGCGAACCAAAACTGGCGCAGCAAATGGATGACACCTGGTCCCAATCAAAAACACCGCCTTTTTTGACATTCCCCAAAAACATGGCTCATACACATGGCGCTGAGGTGGCAGTGAGGTGGCGAATGGAGGAGGTCAAGAATTTAGTGTTGAATATTCTGGTGGTGTTTTTACTCACCTAGGTGGCAGTGATGTGGCACAGTGCCTATGCAAAGATAGGGTGCACCACAACCGGTGCCTCTCCCCTAGACATAATAAATGGATGGTTGTTTTGTAGCAATTTGATTTGATTATCAAATATAATAAAGGTATGGCTAACAAGTTAGTTGATATGTTATCTAGAAATTTTCTTTTAGATATGGGCACGTTAAATCTTCTAGAGCTTTTTTTTTGTGTGAAGCATGTGAGGAAGGGTATGAGCAGGATCTGAATTTTGTAGATATTTTTGAGCAGAAACCTCCAAGTGAGGATTTTCACCTAGAGGAGAATACTACTACAAGGATGGTTTTATCTACAAGAATGATAAAATTTATGTGCTTAAGGGGGAAAGAGTTTAGTTGACGAGGGAAACACAAAATTATAGGGTGGCTATCACTTTGGTGTGACAAAGACTGCAATGCACTTACAGAGGTATGTTTAATGACAACAAAAGCACACAAAAGTTGTAATATTCATCAGGGGTTGTGTTTTGTATAGCCCAAACAACCCTAATAACAAGTATTTAGGTTATATATGTTGTTTTTAATTCCTTCCCGACCATGGGAAAGTATCTCCATAGAATTTTTGGGCACTTTTCCTACTTCCAAGAAAGTTCATGACTATATTTTTATGATGGTTTAGAAAAAAGTGAATTCTAATTCCTTACAAGAAGACCATTAAGGCCAGTGATGCAACTGAGTTATTTTTTTACAATGTGTGGGACTTGAGTTCACTTTGGTTTTCTTAATTATATTGTGTCAGGCAGGGAATCACGGTTCATAGGAAAATTTTGGTCTACATTGTGGGAAAAAATGGATACAGAGCTGAGGAGGTCTACCAATTTTCATCCACAGAAAGATGGGAAAATAGAAGTTTTAAACAATACCTTGGTCCAACTCTTGAAAGGGTATAACAAGAAACATCTGAGGACTTGGGATGAGAACTTGGTATATATCCAACATTCTTACAATAGGGCAGTTCATGCTTTGACTAGAAAGACTCCTTTTGAAACATGTTTTGGTTATTTTCCTAAGAGTACTTTTGATTTTGTTTTGAGATTACCATGCAGAGACAACAAGAAATTGGAACATGAGGTCCATAAAGCTGAGAAGTTCATTGAGAAAATTCAACAAATACACCTTCAGCTATATGATAGGTTGGCAAAGTCACAGGCCAAGTACAAAACATGACATGATCAACACAAGACTGAGCATTACTTGAGTAGAGATAGCTAAGAAACTCAAGCCTATTTGATATGGCCCATTTGAGATTCTGTAGCAAGTGGGAAAGAATGAATTTGACTTGGATTTTCCTCCTTATATGAGGATTTAGTCAGTTGCAAATCTAGAAAATTTACGTCTCTTTGAGCCCTCCATGTTGGGTGAAGAAGAAGAGGGAGTGTTGATTCTGTCTATTGGGGATATTTTCTAGATATTCAACTATAAATTAAGGAATATGTGGTGTTGCAACGGAAAGAGAGGACGACACAGAGAGGAGTACATGTTAGGTGGTTGATCGGATTAAAATGCCAGTTGCCTACCAAGGCCAAGTGGTATTCCAAAGAAGATGTGGGGAATAAATTCCCTCACCTCATCAGTCTTTGAAGCTTTTAGGGACTTAAAAACATCAAATTGGGGAGGTATGATTCAAAAATTGATGTGAAAATACCCAATTCTATATATTTTCCATATTAGATACTTACAATACAAGTTTTCAACATATTCTTTCTTTAATATATGGTCTAGTTAAGCTGAGGGTGATCCGGAAACCTTCGAACAAAAAATCGGGCCATCATTGTTATGTTAAGGGGATTTTGTAGGTGACGGTTATATAACCACCATGGTGGTTCCATAACCACCACTCTTCACAGATCAACAATTGTGCAACCACATATATGTTTTCATTGGCGGTTCTGTCCCCAACAACACCAGAATTCGAGAAACTCAACAATTAGAAATGTTTGGCTTCCAAACGGTATTGTTAATCTTTTCATTTGTCCATGGATAAAGAAATTATAAATACAAGGTTGTAGAAGCATTCTAACAAGTTATTTTGAGTGAATTCAACTGCGAGAAAAGACAAGTTGGAGTTCTTTCTTGTTTTGTTCATTTTTAGTAAGCTTTCTATTGTTGATAGTTATAAGAAAGAAAATACAAAGAGGAGTATTGTGGTAGTAGATTTGTATTTTGGAGAATTACATAGTGAAAGGGAAGCAATTTTCTTACCCAATGGATTTTTTCCCTCCTGGGGTTTCTCTAGGATAAATTCTTGTGTCTCATTTGCATTCTATTTCTTAATTTGCAGTATAGTTATGATTGTTTCATACACATTATATTGGTTAAAAGGAACATAATCAATTTCCATTCAATTATCACTAAATAGGATTTGTTAATTGTTAGGAAAAGATAATTTATGGATCAAAGATGTTCTATTAAAATGCTAACCTGTCCATGATTTCTTCGTTTACGGGCAAGGGTGGACGTCAAATCTCATCCCTGATTTTTCTCTAAGTTTTTACATGGGTATCTCAGACAACGTGATATGATAGGAAATATATGTACTCATAATTACAATGAGTTGTTAATTACTCAGGAAGAGATGTCAATGTTGAATTTATACTTTTTTTAATCTAAAATTCAGGTGCATATTTGTACTTTCACATTTCACATACATGTTGTCATCATATTCCATGAGACCATTGATGTATTTTTTCAAACAATTCACATGCCTTGGGTATGTTTCTACATAGGGATAAGATTTGACATCCTACCTTACTTATCAACCACATTTTTGAGAACATTATGAAACTTTTAACCAATTTTCCTATTACATTTTAAAAATATATTTAACAACACCATACTACGGCTTAAATTTGTAAACGCGGTAAACCGAATGTATTTACTAAGATATTCAACTTAATATATAAAGTTTTTAATGTTAAGGAGCTTTCCTAGATTATGTAATCATCTGATTGGAAAATATGTGAAACAATGGTCATGAAATTATTTATTTTAATGAAGTAAAATAACACTAGTTCTGTAAAATGTCTACGTTACTATACAACCACATCAAACGCATGATAAGTTACTCTTCCTAAATAAAATTAGAGATAACCCTTAGAAAAAGGTGATATAATCACATAGAAATATTAATAAATAGCCTTTGTATGAAGGAGATCTATTCATCGAGAAATTTTAATGGAAAACCTTAATAACAAGGAGATCTAATCACACAAACTTTATTGGATGTGTTGAGTAGGGATAAATAAATATGCTTGAATTTTACATAAAAATAAATAAAATTCTAACTTTTTTCAATCATTTAGAATATAATAAAATGAATAATAATTTATCAGGTTAATGCCATGGAAGTATTCTTGAGGGTGTGAAGGTGAAGTTTAAATGTTTGGATAAGATTTTTTTAACATTCTCATATTTGTTGGGAGATCATTTAGACCAGGTATCCAATTTTGACGAACTTAAACTAGTAAAATCAACCACATTAAGGAATTTAGAATGAGATTTGATTAAAAAAGAAATGCTTCTTGGTTTTCATGGCATTGTTATACTTTTTTTCTTTTTCAAATATGTTCACAGTCCATATTCCTCCCGAGTAATATATTTCTAGTTTTGCAACATTCCCCATTCCATTTCCTAGTGTATTTTTTGCTACTTAGTGTTTATCTAATGAGGATTCAATAAAAATTTGTATAAAATGGGCTACGACAAATAATGTTATTAGAAACTTCATTAATTTTTTTCACCAAAAAAACTTAATGAAGTTATATTATGCTTGTTCACACTTGCATACTGCGTTAATTCTATAATAAAGAGTAATAATTTTTATTTTATGTAGGGCTGAATTCTAATAAAAATAATAAATCAATGCCATTTATCTGGTCATATCAATATAAATACAAAGTGTGCAACATAGAGTGGAGCATCAATGGAATATTTGTTTATAATCTAACTCATAAATGAAAAATTTATATTAGTCATTACAATACCCAACTGTGGATGATCATTGTAAGTAAATGAGATGTCTTAGGTTATTTTGTAGGTACCTTTTTAACAGCTTTAGAAAAACATTAAACATCATTTGGGATTGTTTAAAATAAACACAAATTGTAAAATATGTTCGAAAGGATAAAAAAATGACCAAGACAAGCATCAAATCCCAGCCCTACTTCCAAATGTGATCCAAAAATGGATCAGGAAAAGACCAATTTTATGTAATCTTTATATTTGTAATTTCTCTATAGGTTCTCAGATCATATCTTCACAAGATGGTCTAGTCAGGCTGCGGGTGATCCAGACACCTCCGAATGAAATTTTTAGGCAATTGATGTTCTATTCTAGAGGATTTTTAGTTGTCAGTTACACGATCGCCATGAAGGTTACATAACTGCCCCCGATGGTTACGCAACTGTCTGTCTACAGAAAATGTCGGTCCTATAACTAGCGGTCTAGAAATGTGGGGATCTCAATAGTTTCAAATGTTTTGGCTTCAAGGCAGTTCATTTTAGCTTTCCATGCCTCCCTGGGGTTGAACTTATATAAATTTGAGCCTTTGCAAGGTTTCAAGAAAGTGAGTTGGGATGAAAGAAAAGTTTTGAGAAAGATGGAGGAGTTAGTATTATTTTCTTATTTTTCATGTTGGATAGTTCTTGTGTTGAGAAATTGTAAGCAAATATATGTAATTAGGGAGAGTTGTATATCTTCCTTGAAGGACAATTGGCAGTGAATTGTATCAATTGAGATTACATAGTGGAAGGGGAGCTAATTTTCTCACCCAAAGGAATTTTTCCCACACTGGATTTCTCCAGGATAAATCATGTCTCTCTCTTGCTTATTTTCCTTTCAATTTTTAGTTTAATAGTTGTTCAAGTAACACATTAACTGGTTAATGAAGAACTCTTGTATGTTTCATTCATACTCACAAGCATAGTGATTTGTAGTTGTTAAAATTAAACAGTTTACAGATCAAATTAGTATCATATCAGTTAATATTTCAGTCTTTGTGTGGTTTAACTTGTGTTGAGATTGTAGTTAGATACCCCTTACCCAAAATGGAAAGGAATGTGGTGAAGGTAGCCTTATTTCTTTTGAAGAAGAGATTTCTACAACAAAGTGGAAGCAAGGAATTCAGGAGATGGCTCGCAGAGATGATGCAGATGATAACGGTGGAGAACATTTCTATAAGTTGTAGGAGAATATGGAAAATTTGTCCAAAGATGTGAGAAACATTTCAGTGTCTTTAGGGAAATTGTAGTCCATCATGGGGTTGCTCATGGAGAAACTTGGTGTTTCACATGAGACACCATAGGATCATGAAGCAGAACCATCCCATGTCATTCTCATGCCTCCTCCATTCAAAGTGGAGGCCAATATTGAGATTGAGCCTTATGATGGAGATGTGAACAATGAGAAGCTAGACTATTGACTAGTTCAACTGGAGGTATACTTAGGTTTGCATCAAATTAATGAAATTTAGAATATTTCCTTTACTTGGTTAAAATTAACCCAATATGCTTTAACTTGGTTTTGAAGTTATGTTCATACCTTTGCTATTAAGAAGCTTCATCCAATTACTAAGTGGGATGTTTTTTAGAAGCTAATCCAAAAGTAGTTTTATACTATTTTTTATAAGGAAGAGAGGTACATGTATTGGCAGTAGCTCAGGAAGAAGCAAGGCCAGTTTGTGTAGGAGTATATCAATGAGTTTCAGAAGAAATCTATGCAGACGGGAAAATATGTAGTAGACTAGGACATGTTGATGAAATATATCGATGGACTCCATAGCCACTCAAGGAGACCCGTCCTCTTGGCCAAGTTGTCAGATGTAGATGAGGCTTGTATGCAAGTTCACTACTTTGAGATGGATAAGAAAAAGAGCTCATCTACCTCTTAACAAGCTTCAACCAAACAAGGAGATGTCAAGGAAAAGGACAAAGGAAAAGGGAAGGGTAATAGAAATTCTACTTCTATTTCTAAGAAGGATACTAAAATTCATTGTGGGCATTGTGGTGTTGACACTCATTCCGAGGAGAAATGTTGGAAGCTACATCAAAGTTGCATCCCTTCAAAAAAATAAGAATTAGAATAACACCATGACTACCCTCCAAGGAGAGGAAGTATTTTGTAGTAGCGAGGTGGATGATACTATGTGTTCTACCTCTATCCATAGGGAAGTAGGTTTGGGTAATAATAATGTTGTTCGAGAAAATGAACTAACAAAGCTTTTTCAGTTAAAGATACAAGTGAAGAAAACTAAGGTGGATTCTCTTTTTGATACATGTTTTCAAGAAACTTTAATTAGTAAAGAGTTAGTGGACATGTTAAAGTTGGAAACTTACAACCACCCACGTCCATATTCTTTAGGTTGGGTGAAGAAAGGTGTAGACATCACGGTAATGAAGTAGTGTAAGATAATTTTTGGTATTGAAAGAAAGTTTACTGATGAGGTTACTGTGGATGTTGTTCCCCTTGATGTGTGTGGTGTAGTTTTTGACAGCCCATATTTGTATGTAAGGGATGCTATCTTCACAAGGAGAGATAAAACATACTATTTATTAAAGGATGGTATACATCATTTCATCCTATTTAAGAGATTAAAAGATATCTCAAGTAAGTTCCAATGAAGCCCAGAAAATTATTAATGCTAGTGCTAAGTTTTCATTACTCATGTTAAGGGATATGCTGGATGATGATATTGTGACATCTAAAACCACTTGTAGCATGTTTTCTAACAAAGAGTAGGCATAAATAGTAGAGTTTGATCAACAGTTAAAAGAGGTATTTTAGGAACCTACAAGGCTTCCCCCAATGAGGGACATTGAGCATGAGATCCATCTGTTACCCAATAGTTCATTTCCAAACTTGGGATTGTATAAGCAATCTTTGAAAGATTCCAGTGAGGTAAAACAATAGTTACATTGTTTGATTGAACAAGTTATAATCCATCCTAGCACTTCTCCATGTGGTTCTACTATTATTTTAGTACCTAAGAAAGATGGTTCATGGAGAATGTGTGTCGATTATAGGGCCTTAAATAAAATAAGCATTAAAAATTGATACCCCCTTCCTCGAATTGATTATTTTTTAGATCAGTTATAACATGCTAGATATTTTACTAGGATTGCTTTGAAGTCTGGGTATCATTAAGTGCGGATCAAGGTAGTGGACATTTGGAAGAAAACATTCAAAACTAGACATGGATTGTATGAATGGTTGGTATTACTGTTTGGGATATGTAATGCACCAACTACCTTCATGTGGTTGATGAATGAGGTAATGACGTTGTTTATTAATTCCTTTCTTATTGTGTACTTGGATGACATTCTAGATTTTAACAGAACTTTTTAGGAGCATATTAATCATTTGCGTCAAGTTTTACAAGTACTTAAGGAGAACATGCTTTTGTTGGATGAGAAAAATGTGAGTTTTCATAACAATCAGTTATCTTTTTGGGACATGTGATTCGATATGGGGAGTTCAGGATTGATCTGGCGAAGATAGAGGCCATTCTGAACATGCCTACACCATCTAGTTTGACCGAGACAAGGAGTTTTTTTTGAAGGGTTCAATATTTACAAAATTTCATAAAGAACTTCTCTTCTATAGCAACACCACTACATTTTGTGACAATAGGGGGTAATTCATTTGATTTTGGTAATAAACAACAAGGTGTTTTTGAAACATTTAAATATAAAATTAGTCATGCTCTAGTTTTGGCCTTACCTAACTTACAACTACCTTTAGAAGTGGAAATCAATGCCAGTGACTATGTTATGGGGACTATCCTACTTCAGGGAGGTAGGCCGTTATGTTATCAATCTGAATTGTTTCATGGTGAAATTCTGAATTATTGTACTCATGATAAGGAATTGTATGCTCTTGTTCAAGTGGTCAAGAAGTGAAAACATTATTTGATGGGTAAGGATACTATCATTCATATAAATCATCAACCTCTCCAATATCTGCAGGCTCATAGTAAACTTTAGCAAGCTAGGAATTATAAATCTATGGCTTTCTTGTGATAATTTCATTTGATTATTAAATATAAAAAGGGTGTTCCTAACAAATTTGTTGACATGTTATCTAGACCTCGTTTATTTAAGATGTGAGCATGTTAACTCTTCTTGATCCTTTTGTGTGTGAAGCATATCATGAAGGTTATGAGTAGGATCTAGATTTTGCAGAGATATTTCAGCAGAAACCTCCAAGTGAGGGATTTGTACCTTGTGGGGAATATTATCTCCAAGATGGATTGCTCTACAAGAAAAAAAAGATCTATATACCTATTAGGGAAAGAGTGTAGTTGATGAGAGAAGTACACATTTCCATAGTAGTCGGTCACTTTGGTGTGAAAAATACTATAGCACACTTGCAGAGGTATGTGTATTGGCCAAACATGCAAGCTGAAGTTGATAAATTCATTAGGGGTCGTGTTTTATGTAGTACAAGAAAAATAATATGAATTTGGGGTTATATATACCATTTCGAGTTCCTTCCCAACCACGGGAAAGTATATCCATGGATTTTTTGGAAGGTTTTCCTACCACCAAAAAGGGTCATGATTATATATTTGTGATTGTAGATCGATTTAGCAAAATGTGTATTCTTATTCCTTGTAAAAAGAAAATTAAGGTAATTGATGGAACTGAGTTTTTCTTTCTAATGCGTGGGTTAACTTTGGTTTCCCAAATTCTATTATATCAGATAGGGACTCATGGTTTGTAGGGAATTTTTGGTCTAATTTATGGGGAAAATGGATACAAAGCTAAAGAAGTCTATCTCCTTTCATCCACAGACGGATGGTAAAACATAGGTGGTGAATTGTACCTTGGTCCAACTCTTGAGGGGGTATAAAAGGAAACTTCCAAGCACCTAAGATGAGAACTTGGTGTATATCCAACATTCTTATAATAGAGAAATTCATGCTTCGACTAATAAAAATCCATTTGAGACATGTTTTGGTTATTTTCCTAAGTGTGCTTTTGATGTTGTTTTGAGATTGCCATGCAGAGACAACATGAAAGTGGAACTGGAGGTCCACAAAGCTGATAAGTTCATTGAGAATATTCAACAAATTCACCTTTAGGTACAACGGAGGTTGACAGAGTCACATGCCAAGTATAAAGCACATCATGATCAACATAGGACTAAGCATTTCTTCCTTGTTGGAGACAAGGTATGTTTATATTTGAGTTGGGACAAGTTTACAGGAAAATCTAATAAACTCAAACCTCTTTGTTATGGCCCATCTAAGATTCTGGAGCAAGTGGATAAGAATGCTTTTCACTTTGATTTTCCTCCTTGTATGAAGATTTATTCAGTTGTAAATGTTGAAAACTTACATATTTTTGATCCCTCCATATTGGATGGTGAACAAGAAGGGGTATTAATTCCATCTATTGAGGACCTTGCTCTAAATAGTTAGTTGGAATTGGAGGAAGATTTGATTTTGTAGCGGACATAGATAACAACACAGAGATGAGTGCAGGACAGGTGGTTGATTGGATTGAAAGGGCAGCTACCGTCAAAGGCCAAGTGGTATTCTAGAGAGGATGTGGGTAAGAAATTTCCTCACCTCATCAGTCCTTGAAGCTTTTAGGGACTTAAAATCCTCAAAGTGGGGAGGTATGATCCAAAAAAGGATAAGAAAAATCCAAATTCTATGTAATCTCTATATTTATACTTGTTCTACAGGTTTTTGACCCACTGTCTTCACAAGATGGTCTTGTCAGGTTGTGGGTGATCTAGACACCTACAAATGATATGTTTAGGCCATTGATGTTCTGTTATATGGGAGTTTTAGATGTTAGTTACATGACTGTCCTGACAATTATGTAACTGCCACTCTATCCAGAGTGGCGATTACGCAACCGCTGGTATGTAGAAAGTGACAGTCCTATAACTAATGGTACAGAAACATGGGGATCTCAATAGTTGGAAATTTTTAGGATTCCTGGTGGTCTATTTCAGCTTTCCAAATTTCCCCGGGGTTGAACATCTATAAATTCGAGCATTTGCAAGGTTTCAAGCAAGTGAATTGGGGTGAATGAAAAGTTTTGAGCAAGATTGAGGAGTTCTTTTATTTTCTTATTGTTCATGTTAGAGAGTTCTTGTGTTGAGAAATTTTAAGCAAGTAAATGCAATTAGGGAGAGTTGTATATCTTCCTTGAAGGCCAATTGGATGTGAATTGTATCAATTGATATTATGTAGTGGAAGGGGAGATAATTTTCTCACCCACTAGAGTTTTTCCCACACTGGGTTTCTCTAGGATAAATCACGTCTATCTCTTGCTTCGTTTCCTTTCAATTTATAGTTTTAATGGTTGTTGAAGTAACACATTAACTGGTTAATGAAGAAATATTGTATGTTTCATCCATATTCACAAGAATAATGATATGTAGTTGTAAAAATTAATTGGTTTACAGATCAAATTATTCTTGATGGATCTCCTTACCTTGTTCTAAAGCTCCCGTTTTGGAAATAGTTGGCATGATGGTGGCAAAAATAAACTTATTGGGTTAGAAAATTATAATTTATTTTACACTTTTAAAAACTCCAATATTTTTTCTAACGACTTGTTTTGTATATATATCCAACTATCATTGTATTTCATGAGACTAAATTTTGGGTAGACATTTTTCCAAACCATTCATGTTCCTTTTATAATCTTATATATTTTGTATACATGATTATGAGATATTTGTAAAGATAACAACCGGCAACAATCTAGTTTTCACATTACATACATGTGAAAATTTCCAAGGCATTTATAAAAAAACAATATTGTTCATATCGTGTAATCATCACAATCCATGAGACCACAATTCTTTGAGGCATTGCTTCAAAAATTCTTAAAGCATCGTCAAGAACACCATTTTGTATGTATCCTATGATCATACCAGCACATGGAACCAAATTATTTTAGGCATTTTCTCAAATAGTTTTTATACTTTATATATGCTTATACATTTAATATACATATCTTTATTATTTTTTGTATGTTCACAGTCTTCTCTAAACCTCCCATTTTGGCACATGCTAGGAGTATGCTGGATTTTCTTTTTAAGTTTGGATTTACACCTTCCAATTCCATTTGCTTCAAATTGTCCAAGGCATTTTCAGAAGACCCATTTTGTGTATACCCCGCCATCATAGCAGTCAATGAGAACATGAATTGTAATTTTGGTCCTAAAAATAAAAAATTTACAACACAAATCCACCATGTTTGAAAAAAGACAATGCATCTTAATGAAAGATTGTTAGTTACTAACAATAACAACTTTGGTGCCAGGACGATAGGCTTGTGAAAAGGAATTTTAAATATTAAATAATGAATATTTATAGTTTTTACTAAATATTAAATAATGAATATTTATAGTTTTTACTAAATAATGAATAAAATCAAATCCTTACTTAATATTACTCTTCTTTCCACCACAAATAATAAATACACTTATTTCAACTATTACTAATATTATTACAATTACCAATATTGTTATTATTACAATTATTAGTATTATTATTATATTTATTGTAATTGATTATATTATTATTATTATAAAAGTTAAAATATATTATTACTGTTAGTATTACATTTGGGGAAGATGTTATTGCATCTGAAATTTACCACGAAGAGCACGCTTTGATTTGTAGATTTGGGGGACTGTGGCCCAGCCTTCCTACTCTTCACGCATGGATCTCTCAGCATTGGACTCCAACTTTGACTGGTAAGATAGACTTACATTTGTGTGCTAAGGGAATTTTCATTGTGACTTTCTCTTTAGTAGCTGATAAAGAAAACATTGCTTCTAAACTCTGGTCCTGTCAATCTAAATATTTGGTCATGAAACCCTGGTTCCCAGCCTTTAACCCGCACACAGAATCTTTCTCTTGGAAACCTGTTTGGATCAGGCTACCCCACTTACCTATCCAATTCTGGAGTAAGGACTGTCTGACAGCCATTGGCAATACCTTGGGAATTACGCTCTTTATAGATTCTCAAACCACTAATTACACCCATACTACCTATGCCCGGATCCTGGTGGAACTTGACATGATAAAAATCTTCCTGCTACTATAGATCTTAGAGTGCAAAATTGAACTTGGTCACAAACTCTTGATTATGAAGGTCTACCTTTCCGATGTAGAAGATGTTTTGGCTTAGGACACACCTCTACTGCTTGTGGGATGGAAAAACGTCAACATGAAAAGCGGAATTGGTGGAAAGATGCACTCCCAGAGCACCTAATTTTTGATGCTAAAAAGGATCTTGAATCAAATGTGGAAACAGTGGCTGTATCCAATTCTGTCCTTGAAACCCCTCTTTCCGAAAATCAAATTGTTAGCAGCATGAAAATTGCTCAAGTTGTTGAGGGTAACAAGGAAAGTAATTTGTTTGCGGCTGTCCCATTTGGGACATTTGCGACTAAGGAGAATACCCCTCCTTTGGCTCCTCCTTCAGCAGTGGAGACTCCAGCAGGCTGGGTCACGGTTAACAAAAAGAAAAAAAAATTTACCCTGAAGGAGCGATGTTCGTCTGGATGATGTTTGTTCGCTGTTCAGCAGTTGTTTATTTGCTGCTGTGTTGCTGGTTGTTGTTTTTTCTTTGCAGACTTCGTTCTGCAGTTGGTCCTTATTGTTATATCAGGATGCTGATCCTTTTCTTTGTGCTTAATTTTTCTATGCTGGCTTCTGAGCCTTGTTGTACAAGGGTATAGTCCCTTTCAAAAAACTATTTGCCAATAATAAAAAAATATTGTATCAATATTATTAAAAATATTAATAATAATAATAATCATTATCATTATTAATATTATAAATATTGATATAATTATTATTAGTATTATTCTTAGAATTTAAAATGTATATATAAATTTAAAACTTCAACTATCAATTCTCACAAAATAGAACTATATATATATATATATATATATAATGCTTTTGGCCAAAGATTAGAACCGGAGGGTTATGGGACGCCACCCTAACAAAAAAAAATCGAAAAAGAGATAAACAAAACACAAGAACCAAAACTCTACACTAAGGGGGCCCACTGAAAGATCCAAAATAAACACGGAAGCACAAAACTAGAGCCAAAGTCAAGCCGAAAGAGAGATATAAGAAACAATAGAATAAGCCACCATCCCTTATAGAGAACAACGAGTGGAGCCATCCGAATCACTGATCTCTGCCACTGCTGGTGATCCCCAAACTGCCCCCTCTCCATGACCAACACCACCAATGGCGCCACCAACTGAAAGCATAGCCTTCCCAAGAAATAGTTAGATGGCCACCCTGTAATGATCCTGAAGCACATTAAGATGATTGATGCCCAAATAAATTAGAAAATAGGCTTCAAATAGATCCAAAGGGGGTAACTAACTGGGGTCCGAGATGCTGTGCCAGAAAAGGTCATGCACATTCTTAGCATGAAGAAGAAAGTCCCTATATTTCTCACCAAGCCAATTAACCCCACACCTGAAACCGATTGTCATAGCATCCACTTCTTCCACCCATAGCAATGGATCAAGGATACAACACTTGACTAATTCCTCAATCAAGCTGCTTCTATGGACCAGATAAATAAATTGTTCAACAATAGCATTTGTGTCTGTCATGACTGGATGAATCAGTAGACGGTTGGAGATGAAAAATGTGATGATTTACGAATTGGTTCATGCTATGTGTGATTCTTGAAGATAGGAATCACCTAACATGCACTCAATAACTTCTGCCTATGATACAAAATTATATTAAAAAAACTCTTAGAGGCACCTGCAGGAAATGGTCGTAAAGAAAGCCATTGCCCACCACTCACTGCGTAGATTGATGAATGGAAAACCCAAGAAAACCATGTTGCGCCAAGCCATGATTAGAAAAAAGGAAGAACAAGGAGAGGAAATCCAATGGCCATCTAAATGGCACTGGCCTCATTTAATGCTTCAAGATGGAGTAAATATTTCCTTCATGAGAAATAATTTTGACCAAACCATGCCAATCTTCAGGATTATTCAATATTAATGCATTATCTAGAACATCTATTGCCACATTAGCAAGAAAATCAGTGGCATGATTTGCTTCCCTAATTTTTTTTAATGATCCAAATTTGAATTTTATCGAGCCAAAAGAGAATGTTGGAAATATAGAAATTAAGTAGCCATGAGAGATTTTATCCCTTATAAATAACATGGACAATAACTTGTGAGTCTCCTTC